>LPNX010293417.1:200179-265003 GCA_001517045.1 Pseudotsuga menziesii
TGGTGGCGATAAGGAGACAGGAGTATCAACTTCTAGATACACTATGAGTCTTGGATCAGCAGCTGTTTCATGGAGATCTCGCAAACAATCAGTTCCAGCAGATTCAACAACAGAAGCAGAATATGTGGCTGCAGCTGAAGCAATGAAAGAAATAGTATGGATCAGGAAGATACTTGAAGATTTGCAAGAAAAACAAGAGAACTCCACTCCATTGTTGGTCGACAATACTTCTGCAATCAAGTTGGCTAAGAATCCTAGATTCCATGATCGAACCAAACACATCAACACAAAGTATCATTTGATTCGACATCATGTAGAGGCCAAGACAGTCCATCTTCGACATTGTTCCACAAATGATCAAGTTACAGACATCTTCACCAAAGCGCTTGGACGAGAAAAGTTTGAAAGGTTCAGAAACATGCTCGGACTTACAAGCACCCCTTCGGATTAAGAGGGGGATTGTTAGAATATAATCCGTTAGGGATTATAATATTGTAAATAAATAAATAGGAATAGTTGGAAGCTGAAAAGGCTGGACGGAAGGTGAAATAAACCGTCACATGAATGTATAAATGAATGCTTAGCCATGAATAGATTAATTGAATCAGGAGTTATTATCAACAGGGAGAACTGATGACTCTCCCTACTTAGTTCAAGGCAATACCTTATATTGATGAGAAGGGATCCCAAGATACAATCATAACTATTGTATCTCTCATAATGAGGTGATATGACTTTGGTGATAATTGAACTAACTAAAAGACAAGGAACTTATCACAAGAGTTGAGATCATTTTATAACAAATGGGGACACTGACAGTGCTGACACAAGATTGGTTGATAAGAATGGGGCTCGTGACTTCCCTTTATTGATGTAAATTGGGTGAGTGGTTGACGACAACATTCTTCAAATGGTTATACAAGATGTAAGGGAGGGAAATACACTCCAAATGAAGGTTTTATCATAAGCACAATATTGATGGGGGTAAGGTACCGGGATGAAAAAACTGACAATGTTGTGTATGGAATCAAGGACATTAATAAAGGGTGATGAGGGGGTTCTTCCAAAAGAATAATTCTATGAGGTTCCCACAATTATGAGAGAGTCAGGAAACCATTTATACAAAAATAATATGGATGAGGTCTCCACAATTTTGAGTGGTTTGGGAAGCAGTTTTTTACAAAAATAATGATATGGATGGGATTCTTATGGTTTTGAGTTGATTCTAGGAATATTTTTTACAATGATTATGCAGTGGTTTTGTATAGACAAGAAGACGGGCTCCTTGTGAATTGGTGTCATGCATAATGTTCCTTCAAGAATGATTGTACAATATTAGTGTCTTCAGAGTGCAATGCCCCATTGTTGTCTTCTCATGGTTTGATGATACAAAAATTAATGCAGTTGGTATATTACACATGGAGGGGATGAGAGATTATATGTGAATCCTTATTGTAGTGTGTGTCAGGGAATATGAGGGATTAAATGGGTAGAATGCAAGGTGATGGTATGTGGTTAAGCTTGACAGACTTTGAGATTTATTAGATTCTTTAGAATTTGGGGTTTGACATCATGGGTTCCAAAGTATGAATGGGTTGTAATGGTGCACACACCCATAGGGGAACATGTTCTTCCCGGTAATGACATTAATGATGTGTCATTATGAAGAATTGGTACCTTATGGATATCAACGAGCTTACTAGATAAATGAAATGTAAGCAGAGGAGTACATTTCCTATATGCAAGGTTGAGATGATATACCTGTGATTAGGGTCCGTCCACCAACTATTGTATGGTGGAGAAGGTGGATCATTGTCTATGGTTTTTAGATTCTTATAGACCTAGTTGGTGCCAATCGATGCATCAGATTGATATAGCTAGGCATGTGGTGAGAGAAGATCAGGGAGGACTGCTACCACCACCACCATGACCAATAACAATACTGGGACCTAGACGGCCAGTACCATCTCCAGTGGCACCATTTGTATAGGCCAATGTGCCCCCATTGGATATTTTGTGGCCTCTTTCTCCACGATGAGGTGATACCCCATGATTTATTAGTTCTCATGGGTTTTATTTTTGTATGGGCCTAGAATCCCATTTTTATGCATGTTTTGGCATATCCTATGGGAGGTGGTTTTCTGGTGTTCTCCCATAAGGCATATTTTTATATGTATGGAATATGACACCCATGATGTATATGACATTCGATGACACACACACACACACACACACACCATTTTTGTAGCATTCTCATATTTTTATATGTTTGATGTATACATGTATGATGTATGCTCTAAATGTGATGATGTATATTTTTTAATGGTAATGTATAGTAGGTGACTAGTACATAACTTTTATGGTAAATTCATATACTTTTCTTGTTGTGTTTGATTAGATAGTTTGTCAATGTAATAAGTGGCAATGTAGGACCTCATTAGCAATGTGATTTGCAAATTAATTAACACTTCTAGGGACACGAATGAACATGATGGTTTCAAATTGTCAGATCAAGAGGCACACTCACAGGAACTTGCAAAAGAGGAGTGGATTGAGTACATGAAAAACATTGTTAAGTTGTGAAATGATGAGCTGGGAATATAAGCGAACATGAAGACGTTTTATACTGAATGTGGATGGAATTGTTCAACAATCTAATGGATTTTTCTTATTTTGATTGATTATTAGTGACTAACCCTATGCATTTAACACCAGTGTGGTATAAGGCATGGGTTCACTGTTAATGGGCCAAGCAAGGGATGCAAGTTCTTTGACGAATGACTCACGTTTTTAGTGAATCCAACGAAGCAATATGTATTGGTGATCCTATGCATGATAGACAAAAGCTTGGTCACACGTATGTGAGTTTAATCATGAGAATGAAATTACAAAAAATGAGGTGCTACATTGTGTTTAATGAAAGGGACAATGTAGAGAGTGAACGATGGTGTCACCTACTATATGGTGCTTCGGTGGGGACCGTTGGTGTTGGAAATCGGTGAATTATTTAGTTGATAGAATGTTTGAATGTTTGTGCGATGTCCCAAGTATTTCGACTTAAAAGGAGGATTTATTTAGATGCAACCCATTAATAGGGTTGTTTAAACAATCTCCTCCAAGTTCTAGTGAGTGTGTATTAGGTCTTGGTTGTCTACCATGATAGAGATTTGTGTTAGTAATGAATATGATATTCCTTTGACGATGAAGAGGATGTTTAGTTAGTAGTATAGGAATGATAATGATGACATATTGATGACATCAACATGATCAGTAGTATTAGGTAGGGGGGTACCCTCTCCTCATTAGGAAACTGACAGCCCCCTATTTTTCCATAGTTTATCTATACATAAGATCCAGAACTTAATTCTTTTAAATAAATTTCCTCCTATGTATCATTTATTTAGACATAATCTGCATGGATTTAAAGGTTGTTTCATGAAGTTCATAACAAGGTATAATTTTATCATTATTCCTTCTTATTTATTCATTTTTAAGTATAAGTTTAAAATATTATATATAATGAATGAAATACTTGGGGTGTAGCTCTTTGGTTATCTTGCATATTTCTTCCATCAATCTGGTACCCAATCCTACACCTAATCCAACACTCATTTCGGCACTTGCTAGAACGACGATCATTGATTCTCATCATTCCAAGTTTCTTAAACCAATTTGGATACATTATTTTTTAGATTATTATTATATCTACCTCCCATAGAAACATGTATTGATTTGGATACACGGATCCCAAGATAATCCAAAATTTCTAAAAACATCAAACCCATAAATTTTGCAGGAAAATATTCGGAACTTCTCTTTTGTGCCTCAATTTTTGTACAATTGGAAGCATATATAGAAAAATTGCCAAATGGGTTTTTATAAAATCCAGCTAGCTACTAAACAGATAAATTGTTTGTAAAAAATCACAAGGGATTGGGAGATAAGGCTAGGCCACTAACACCAACTTTTCTAATTTGACTGTCAAACCGAGATTTTTAGGATCTCATCCAAACTTGGAAAATTTGTTTCATGGGATTTGAGATTCGGCTCCAGTGCCATTTTATGTATAAATATATCTCTGTTGATTATTGTAAATGAGGAATAAGGATGGATTTTATTTAGACATTAATACAATCTTTCTTGATTCTGCAAATTGTGTCCATTATTTGTGTTTTGTGATGGTGAATTAAGTAATTACAGTGGAATGAAACGTGAGCTTCCATGATTTAGTTCAGGGGTATAATTTGATTTAGCTGTTGGTTCTCTTTTAAGGTGAATGTTCCTATTGGTTTGGGCCCACGAACATGTCATTTATTGCCCTCTCCTTTGCATGTTAATTTGTAGAATAATAGTTAATTAATTATTTGTTGTAGATTGATTCTTGTTATAGATTCATTTCCTTAGTAGATTGATACATTCTTTTGAAAACTAGAATTTTGATTGCAACACCTTAAATGATTTGTTGCATATTGACTTCGTTTTACCACTTATATTCAGATTAAATTAGATTAATTTTGCATGGTATTTGACGAGGATTAAATTGAGTTTGTGATTTTAAATGAAGAATTTCCATAAATCATTTCTCTTAACATGTTACAACATGAAACAATATGAATATTACTTGATTGAATATGATTTGAGTTGCATGTAATATATAAAAGAACTTTTGGGGTTAAGGAATTGATTCTCCAAATAATTCTTAAGGTGAATTTACATAAAACCAATTACATTTGCAAAGTTGTTTGTACATAATTGACATTTGAATTCTTGCATCAATTTAGAAGGTTTTTAATCAAGTTAATATCATTGCAAGTTGTTTCAAATTATAATTGAAGAATTAACTACTTTGAAGAAATCCTAACATAGATATGAGTTTCATACATATTTGGAATAGAGTATTAGTGCCATGTATTACTATAATCAAATCACAGATCTGAATTGAACTTCAATGAAGGTCAGAGTAGTTGGAAACTCCTAGATTAATCTTTGTGAAAGTTGAATTAATGGAGAAAACATATGAATGTTAAGTAATTTAGATAGTAATTGAATTTAAAATTATGCAATATAACTAGGCTTTGATCCTGCATTTCCTTTGCTTGCAACTCAAAGCTTACGATCCCCGGGTTGGAATTTTAATGTCGGCTATTTATAGTGATATAATTTGCCTGATAGAAATGATGATGGGTTTTCTAGGGAGGAGGAGGATTGTATTGAAGTCACATTTGTTCGAAGTGGATTTCTCATTCCATATGTGGGATGGGGTTAAAATGAGTAGTGAGTTAAGAACCCACATGAATGACATGGATGAGTGGCACACATGCGGTTAAGTGCATGGGTTGGGATTAGTGGCATCAAGAAATGGGTAGGTGGGGTCGTGCCTATGGTAGATGAGATCATATGGGTGTTATTCCCACATGAAAAACACCCATTGTGGTCCTCGTTTGTTGGATTTTATTTAGTGACAACATTGATGGAAGTGATTTTCTGGGAAACTAGTTGAGGTCTTTTAACCACGGGGTGTGTGAAGAAGATGGTCACCAATGTGTCCCGTAATTGACGGAGTTTAGATTTGTGATGTGTATAATGACCAAAATATGAAAAAATTGTAAATTCATGATTGGTGTGCAACGTATTGGTCTTGGTTTGGGTATTGGTCAGTTGAGGTGGTTGGAGTTCTCCCTACTAAAGTGTTGGAAACATGCATTGTGCTAACATGTGCATTGAGAAAGTTCCTAATTTCCGACAATGTGGGGCACATGTTTGTATCATGTCCCAATTGTCTACACAAAGCACATCGTTGATTGAATTTTGGAGTAGGCGTAGTATTTGGTACCACATGGGCTTTCAACTTTGGTTGCGTGATTCCCTCAATTTTGTGTTTGATTGTGTCTGGTCATAATTTTGTCACTGGTAGGACTAGACCTATGGGTGTTTTTGAGGGAATACCTAAAGGTGATATCAAAACAAAATTATACTAGGGTATTGGATTTGGTACCATTTAGGGATGTGGGAGTGTTAGGTACTACACTGGTAATTTCAAAGTAAGCTTGAATAATGTGAGTTGTGCCATCACTAGGGTTCCCTGAACTCCTGTACAGGGAAAACAAGAAACATATTTAGAATATAGGAAATACTAATGGAGTTATGATTTTCTTTGTGCCACAACTAATTTCAGGACCCAACCTTGGTGGGGAGGGGGCTAGTGACTTGTCTTAATAGGTGAAGTTAATTCACATAAGACCTCCATTGGATGTTGGGATAACTAGTGGAGGGTGAGAATATGTCCCTAGCAATATTGATTCTCTGTATATCCCTAGGCCAATGTCTTGATATGATGGGTGATTTTCTAATCATATAGTGGGTAGAATATTATCAGGGATTGAGTTAGAGAAAGGATCATAGTATGTGAGTTGGTATAGGGTGACCATTTTCCCATTGTGAGGGAAAACCATGTTGTGGAATACTGATGAAGAAACTACTTTCATTAAATACAATAGCTATTCCCCAAGAGAATGTTCTAGTTGAGTTGAGCATCCACTACTTAAATATCTAAGAGCACCATTCCCCCCCATCTCAATGGGGACATTTTGGTACAAGCTTTATGGTTTTGATGGTCTCCCATCGCATGTGGGAAGAGAAGTGTATGAGGGGGCCAATTTTTGTGAGACTAAGAATTTCCACACATCTTTGACATCACACAAGTTTAGGATCCTTCACTAATGGTGCATTGATGAATGATGATATTATTGATTGTGATGGAGATTTGGAAGGCCACCGATGATAGTAATCTAGGCTGATCATTTTTAAGATCGAATTTCAGTAAGTGTGAAGGGTCAATAACACCTAACACATTAAGTAGTTCCTTCTTTTGAGAAGGGAATGACTAGAGGGCCTCTAGTATTGACATGGAAACAAGATATTGGACCAAATCATTGACAATTTTGATATTATATGTTGCTTTCTGATGGGGGTTATGGGAATTTTGTCAAAGAAGTGTCTTAGGGATCCAAAGAATTTGATCATTTCTTGTACGATGTATTTGCAGATGAACACTAGAGCTAGCGATCACATCCTCCCTTTGATATCAAGATTGATATCAACCGTGCTTCCTTTTGTGGGACCCATCATTGGGAGGATGTGGGTCCTTTGATGAGATAATGTTTCCTAGTTTGAAAAGGTTTGTTGTAACACTATCTATTAGGGTTTTGGTTTGTTTGGTGGTTAAGGAGTATTGGTTGTATCCATTTTCCTTTCCTACACCAATTGTTGACATTTGGGTATCAATGGGAAATGATGAGTGCAATTCCCATATCCTCCACACATTGAGCAAGGAAAGTTCGTCCAAAGATTGGTTTTCTTTCCTTCTTTGGGGTTATTATTGGTCCCCTCATTTAGGTTACCCAAGTTCTGGTTTTGTTAGGGAGGGGGATTCCCCCTTGCCCTTTTTGTTGGAATTTCATGTTCTTCCCTTTCTTCTTCCTCTAATTTTTCAAAATCGAGGGAGTGGTTGCATTCAACTACTCAAAGAATTGAGTATGTTGTGCAGGAGAAGGTTGTACTAGATTGAACCTAACTTGAGTACTAAGGAGGGAGCTAGGTGGACCAAGAAATGGAAATTTGGATTGTATATTGGAGAGGGGAGGTATGACTTGGGGGCTCCATAAGTGGATGTAGGAGATGGAGGTGCCACTTCATGTGTTGGCATAAGAGGCACTTGACTAGAATTATGATATGTAGGACGGTATGCTCTATATGTCAACTATCTAAATGAAGGATTTGGAGTAGTTGTGGGAGCCACATATGCATGAGGTTTTGACAGGTACTATTATGCCACATTGTATGGCATGTCGTTTGGAGGTTGGGTGACATTTCCTTGTTGAGAAATAGTTCCAATAAGCCTACCAGTAAAGTGTGATGTTCTAGGAAGTTCTTGGATTAGAGAATGATGTTGAGGGGCATCATGAAGGATGGTATACAAATAACCATATTATGCATAGATCAAATCAAAATGTTGGGCCTTGAGGATGGTATCTTCTTCCATTTTGGGAAAAGAGGTTCCACATCATTTGCAATCATTGGATGGATTGATTTGAGGATACAATCCAACAATAATTAGGGTTATATTTCCAACTTTCATAGGATCCTACGTCTACACCAATTGTAGATATGATCCACGATGTGAGTTGAGTTATTTTGTTGAAATTTTATGATAATTTCAGGCCCTAAATCATGGTGTATGGGTAATTGAAAATATGTGGTGAAGCTGGTAGGAATGGAATCAAATATAGAGTATGTCCTAGATGGTAGAATGACATACCATTTGGTTGTCATACCTATGAGAGTTCTCTAAAAAACTAAAAGGAGAACAATGTCCTCAACTATATCGCTAGATGAGTAGTAGAGGTGAATTCACATCACATGGTTTGTTGGGTCATCTCCTTAATTTCCCTTTGAATTTTGGGATCTACGAGGGGATCTTGGATGGCATGTTTGGCCAAGTTTCATAATGAATAATGGGATCATTTATTAACTTGGATAAATCAGGGAGATTTAGGCTTGTGATAAACAAAAGTGCAGGACCTTCCATTTTCTTTTGTGTATTTCCTCCAAGAGGTGGAGATGGAGGTGGAGGTGATAGTAGTGGTGAATTTCCTCCAAGTGGTGGAGCTGATGGGGGGGTTCTACCTCCTCCATGTTACAGAGAAGGTGGGGGGTCCAAGAGGTGGAGGAAAATGAGAGCTAAGCAAGGTGTTCCCAAGCAAAGTTGATTTAGGATAACAAAGCTTCTTGGGTATTCCCCAGATTAGACGGTCTCTCTCATTGTCTATGGGGAGGTAATTTGGGAACCACGGGGTCTTCACTTAGTGAAACCATATCATAGTTCCTTCATTCATGGGATATTAAAGAATACCCCTAATTTCAATAAATATTGATACTTATAAAAATATTTTTGTTGAGCCCCCCTCCCAATACATATTTCTAATTAAAAAACTCATTTTTTACAATATATTCCTTACTTTTACTAGAAACCCTTTTTTATACTCCCCCAATACCTATAAACCCCCATACCCTATTCCCCGCCTCCAATACCTACAATAAATTGACCTTTTTTTTCACAATTAAAAGTCCCCCTTTATGAATGAACATGATACAATATTGCTCAACAAGGTGAATCCCTCGTGGTGGGAACATGTCCATGGATAGGAGGGATTCCTTGCAATCTGAGAGACTAACTTAGGGTTATTTTTTCCATAATGGTGATGGTTGTGTGATCAAATGAAAGTAAGCATGAAGGGAATTAATTGGACAGATGCAAAAATATGATAACCACGATAATAAATGCAATAGAGTGCAAGAGAGGGGGTATGTGTCAAGTTTTTGCATAAATGATCTCCAAGGTTGGTTCTTTTTAATTATGTTTAGATGAAATTATGTAAACAAAAATAAATAATATGTAAATTCCCTAGATGACGTAACATCCTTTCTCTCAAATAGTCAATAGGACTTCCAATAGCTCTCTTTCCAACGATTGGCAAATCCATCGAAGACGACTATTGAAGGGAAATAAACAATTATAATGAGGGGTATTGGGGCGATGTTTTGGAAGGAATGAAAAAATTTATAATAGATAATGAAATCTAAATCAAGTGAAAATGCATCCCACCAATTCCTCCTAGTGATAATCCTAGGTTTCATCACTAAGATACATGCGTTAAGTGTGGATAAGTGTTTTAGCCTTGAGCAATAAAGTGTCTCCTCCACAAAGAGATGGGTGGATCATAAGGTGAACAATAAAATATATACCTCAAACTTTACATCCTTGGGAACCACACCTTCTTATCCGGGTTTTCTTTCCACTCGCAAATAACAAGATTTGGCAAGTACCCTAAAATTCAACAATCACTATGTTTCAAATATGTAGAATGTTGGTGGAAATTATTTGGATGCCCAACACAATCAATACTAAGCTAACTAAAATATTGTTATATGACCTTTTGTGGAGGATTTTAGTTGGTTGATAATTGCAATGCGATGTTTATTTTATGATAGTCCAAAGTTGAGTTAAGTTTTTGTTGTTCAGGATAATACACCTTGTAACCTAGGGTCTGGGGTTGCCAACTTACTAGTAGACTTGCAGACAATCAGCTTTTACAGAGAATGAAATAGGTATAGGAAGAGAGTTCGGCTTACCCGGTTTATGACAGTTGATCCAAGATTTTTCTTCTCCTACTTCACTCTTCTCCAAAGCTTCTAGGGCTTCTCCTCTTCACCTGCAAAGAGCCGATTCTTCAAGCAATATCTCATACATACATACATATATATATATATATATATATATATATATATATATATATATATANATCTCTTTATTGACAAACAATGAATAGGTGAGATTAGAACCCAGCTTCTGACACAAGGACTCCTCTGCAACTGAGGACACTGAGTTCTGCTTCTCCAAGGCTCTAAAGGTATACCACCAGCATAACTTTTCTCTTCAAAAATTGGTTCATTAGCCCCATCCCAAGGCATCTATTTATACATGGAGAAATAAAGTAGTTTCGAAGGTTAGGATGGTTGAGACACTTGGGATAGTTATGGATTAAGGCCCCACTAATCTCATATAATTGTGTTTTATATTTTTTAATGTCGAATTAAGGTACACGTGAGTATTTATATAAGCAAGGAACATACGACACACATGTTGCTCAAAGGAAACTCACATGTTCAATGTACACGTGGGTTGCAATTCAAATAATCGCGTGTGACACTTGAGTTGCAATGCAAAAAGGATCGTGTGCAACCCTAAACTAAGAATAAAAATATATCAGGCTGTTCTGGAGATCATGCATCAATGTTCATGCACATCTATAGTTTTTTGGCTACTTCAATCCTCTTTGTCATTTTGTGTACTGACATAATGGATGTCAGCACTCGAAAAAAGAAGTGCCATTTTGGTTGATAACATATTCCCCCTAATGTGTGAGGTCAGAGGGAAACGATGGCCGAAATACAATCTTTTATCTTGGAGAACTCAAGTGTCCAAGGCAGCAGAGGAAGTACCTAAAACAAATACATATCAATGTCATATACAAAATCATATCTGAGGATTCCATGTTCAATATACTGGAACACTAGCTCCTTTACAATATTTGAATACATCATATGATATGGGTACAAGACCATGTTTATTACAAAGGTGGATCGACGCCACAATATACAATGACGAGTCTTCAAAATATGGAGGCTGTTTTGTTGAACATAACACAAATATTGCACAACTTAGGTTATAAATGTGAACCTAAGGTCTTCATCGAAATCCAAAGGAATCGGTAAAATCCCCACCATGCGAATAGATGTGTTGAATTCGAACATGGAAGGAATTCAACAAAGTATTAGTCAATGAGTGTAACTGATTATTGAAGCAAAGGAGTTCACTGATAATGATAGTGAAATCCTGAGGTACCATTATCAAAACTATAGGTCTTCATCTTCAGGAAGTGCTGATGAGAAATGATACTATGATGAGGAAGGAAAGACTTCTTCCTTATCTTTCCTATTAAATTTAACGAGTCTAGGAAAGTCAACTCAGGTCTCTCTTCATTTTTTACAAGATTGAAGAGGAGAGAGAATAATGCTTGATAATGTTACTGATTCGTGGATTTTACGAGCCCGAACTAGTACATGCTCATTTGGTGTTTTCATATTAGAGAGTCTGAAAACTCTGAAGAAGACTCCAGGGGGGGGCGGGGGGGGCGGGGGGGGGGATTTTCTTACAATTTAGTCTCCCGAGGCTGAAAAAGTATAAACCAATCAACATAAGAACTCTCGTAGCTTCCGAAGAGGTAAGGCGTACCTTTTTCGTACTTAGTTGGGAAGGTATGAAAAAGGTTAAATTACCACCTACCCAATGCTCCTTCAAAAGCAACATATAACCTGAGTTTTACAAGTGTGAAGGAAGGAAAGATCACTCGAAAAGATCCATTTGATTACGAGAAATGGGGCTTACAACAATAAACTCGATGTTTTTTTCTTTCTGTTAATGAGCATGACAAAAACATAAAGTACACTCAGAATCTTTTTCATGTTTAGTTCCAGAGCACGAAAAAGAGAAAACTAAGCTCATACTGAGCGCTCCTTTTCTGTAAATTTAGTCCCTCAGGTCCGAAAAAAAAATAAACCTATGCCTGAGAATACTCTTCTCAAATCCAAAGAAAAGAGAGTGTTTTTTTTTTGAATTATTCCACATGGTCTGAAAAAGTGATAACCTACCACCAATGTGGATGCCCATTCACATATTCTTAACAAGCCTGAATGGACAAGTTTATTCGGCAGTCAAGTCAATTTTGAGGAGTTAGACCTGGGCCTAAAGAAACTCCATAAGGGTGGGGAGCCTTATAAAGGGGATATCTTGTAAAAAGAGAGAAAAATGAGGCTCAATTTGGCGTGAAAAATAGCTAAGAAGGCTCCCCTTAACCTATGACACGTGCGACATGAGTACCAAAAGCCAACAAGATGTTCTAAACTAGGGTATTCATGGAAGGAAGGCCCTATCCATGGAAGAACAATGGTATAGACAAGATAACAATGGTTAAACACCATATTCCATGGTCAAAGAAGTGATCCTAGGGTTAAATTGGATTAGGTATAGATGCAATAATGCATGTGAATGACCAAAATCCTACCCTATATGAGTGAACAACGACTTTAAATGACCTTGAACCTGTTGCATTAGGAAAAAATGACATGGTATTAGTTCAATTTATAAAACAATTTTCAAACTATAGGCTAAAAACCCAAAAATTGAAATTTTTCCTATATATAGTCCAAAAATAGAAATCAAATATATCATTTCATGTTTTTTACCCAATTAGGAAATTTTTATCGCTGACTTCAATCGCTCGATGTGGACAAACCAGTGGATGGTTTTCGATTCCGCAAGTGCTAGGTAAGCTAGATTTCCTTACTCTTCCATTTCAACCGTTTTTTTTCATTTTTATTCCAAAATTTGATGTTTGAGCCTGCTCTAGGAAGCCCATGAGGTACACGTAGGTAGGAAACTTACACAGTCATGTACATGCATTTTACATGCAACCTGCCCGAAGGAAACTCGCGTGTCACACGCGACCTGTCTAAAAGATAGTCGCGTGTACTACGTGACATGGGGAAAGTCATGCTATGGCCAAAATCAAATCATTTTAATAAATTCTAATGTTTGATAATGGTCAAATGGGCAGGTTCAACCACAGTTTTGGAATGGAGGGAGAAAGAACACGAGGATATTGATCGAAACGCCCTCCGTAGTGCCCCCACTATGAATGCATTACGACAAAGTGGGTTGTTGAAATTATTCTGCACTTTGCCCATGCGGGCCAATGTCCGCTTGCTCGAACACTTGATTGGCTGCTAGGACCATGACCTTGGGGATTTTGACCTTCAAGGTGAGATCTTAGAGGTGAACATAGAAGATATATATTTGATCACGGGGTTGTCTCGGAGAGGTATACCTATGAACCTCGAAGGGACCGGCAAGGAGGGTAACCCCATGAGTGTCGAAGACTATGTGGACACCTACTACATGCCTGGAAGTCAGGAAAAGGGATCGTGCATCCCAATTGTGCATATCACCAAATTCTTCCTACAAGTAGTGGTGAGTACCATTGTGAGGGTTGTAGGATCTTCTTCACTTCATCTTACCACTCGAAACCAGATGAGGGTTGTTGTAGAGTGCTTACAAGGGACTGTATTTAAGTGGTGCTAAGGAATAATCTCGATCATGAGGAAATAAATCTCTGACTGTAAGAGAGGACGAGGAAATAAATTAGGGTATTCTAGTATACTGGTGGCATTCTTCTTTGAGAGAGTGTCCCCGATCAGTCCTGCTGTACCACTTCCATACTTCTCTCCTTGTTATCCTAGCCTAACCAGGTGGGGAGAGTTTTTTCTCTGCCAAGGTGGCGGTGGATTAGTTCAGAGTGTGTATGACGATGAATTCTACATTTGGTGGGAGAGGCAGCTTCCAACACTTGAGCAGTTTCCATATTCAAGTTTGGATTTTTGAGGTGACAATGATCTCATCCTCCCTCTAGGAGGAGCTTGGGGAGATCTAGGTAAATTGATTTTATGTTTTTCATTTTTTATGAATTTTTATCATAAGGTTATATACATATGTATAGGATTCTTGATCCATTTAAATGTTTAAAAATGCAGATGTGGGACCTATACGCCCTGATGGGCACCCTAGGATGTACGTGAGGCTAGTAGCAGGTGAATACCATGGTTTAGTGAGGGTACTCGAGGGGAAGCTGGCCAGACTAACCCAAAGAGTTCCTACCATATGGATCGAGTGAATTCCTGCTATGATGCAAGAGTTTGTCATAGGAATTCCACCTACCTGGATACGCCTCATAAGGAGGGTAGTCAGGGTTGTTTTGGTTTTCATAGAAGTTGAGGAGGCTGCTGTAGCTGAGGAAGCTGATGATGCTGGTGATGCAGGTGACCATGCCTAGATCTAGGGACATTTTATGGATTGCGATCCAAACTTTGTATATTTTTGTATATTTACACAGTTATGACTGGATCTGAGGATCAGAAATCGACCTATCATATGGACAATTTTTACATACATAGATACATATATATATATATATATATATATCGCCAGTTATTTACATGTGCTCCAAATGTATCTATTATATATATTTTTTACAAAATGTGTGTTAAGTTCCAATCTAAGATATAGTTCGCATATGCATCGGTTAATGAATTTTGATTTCATGGAATATCATTAGATGAAATATAATCGAAATTTATTTCAAGTAATCTAACCTACAAAAAATGATGTAGCAAGGTAGGGTTTCACACCTGATAAGCTCCAATGAGCTGGGAAACCACCAGTTGAGAGTCAAGTCTGAATTCCAACTGAGTGATGCCACATTACAAGGAATCCCATAGTAGCTTGATAGAAACCTTGTATTCGGCCACATTATTGGTATCAAGACCTAGGAAAGCACCTCCAAAGGAAACTAGCTATCCTGAGGGTGAGTAAATGACACATGCGGCTGAAGCCAGGTTACAAGTATGATGACTAGCGCCATCTACAAAACCTATGAACCACTCAGTTGACATCTGTAACAACCAATAGATGATGTAAGAACACTAACCAACTAACTATTTTACATATAATACATACAAGAAAAATACAAGAAAAAGTGATAAGCCTAAGCATAGTACTTCTTTAGGTAGAGCCCATTTCTAGGATTAGGCAACTTATTCCCTTGAAAATCAGTTAATTCATATGCCCCTTTTTTCAATACTTTCAACACGATGTAGGGTCCTAACCATATAGACCTGAATTTCCCTACCCCTAGCGGTTCTTTGTCCTGATCCTAGAGCAAGAGAAGTTCTCCTTCAGAGAAGATTCTAGGTTTGACCAATTTATCAGACTAGTTCTTAACCCTATTTTTATGAGCCTCATTTGTTGTTAACGCATCTATGCGTAATTCATCTAGATTTTCTAATTGTAGCAAACGTTCTTCCAGTTCAGTCATGTCAGGTAACACATGAATGGAAATTTTAAGTGATGGAACTTCACATTCAACCTGAGTGACTGCTTCCACCCCGTGAACGAGTTGGAAAGGTGAGAACCTGGTAGCAATATTAAAATTGGTCCGGTATGCCCAAAGTGAAGGGTATAGCATAATGTTCTAATTTGATCGTGTTGCGTTGATGGTACGCTTCAAGATGGTATTCAAGGTCTTATTGATTGCCTCTACTTGACCATTGGCTTGCGGGTAGAAGGAAGATGAATGATCTTGCTTAAACCCTAGCATTGTATTCAATTCAGTCATCATGCTATTTTGGAAGTGACTTCCATGGTCAGTGACAATCTCTTTCGAAATACCGAAATGGGCAATGATCTGCTTGAAAATGAAAAAATTTGCAGTTTCCTCGTCAACCTTAAAGGTGGGCATTGCCTTTGCCCACTTCGTGAAGTAATCGACAGTGATAATGATATATGTGTTCCCCCCATCTGCAAATGGGTTGCACGACACATAATCTATCCCCCACTTGGTGAAGGGACCCATTGCAATGACAAGAAATAGTGGAGCAGGATGCGAGCACATTTTTCTAGTGTAAAGATGGCAAGGATGACAATGCTTCACGGTTTCCACACAATTTTTAAACATTGTGGGCCAGAAATACCCAGCACATAAAATCTTTTGGGATATTTCTAACCCAAATAAATGACCCCCACACTCTCTGCTATGGGAATCATTTAGGACATGCTCAGCCTCCTCATGGGTCAGACACCGACGCAAAACAGAGTCTACCCCTCTACGATATGAAGTATCCCTGATGATGAGGTAGTTTTTCTCATGTACGCATATTTTACATCGCTCATCCCATGAGAAGGACGCAGGGCACTTCAAAGTCTATATATATATAATTATATCTCTGTACCAAGGATCGGAGGTGCCAATGAGGAAGATGTGCTCATCTGGGAATGAGTCATCTTCAAATACTACATTCTCTTCCATTGGAAATTATGCAATAAGCTCTGCAAAAACTAAGGAATTTTTAGATTTGGAAGACTAGAAATACAAGTCAAACTCCTAGAGAATGACTATCCATTTATTTAATTTTCCCCTGACTATGCGTCGATACAAAACATAGTGAAAGGGCTTAACATCTGCCACTACTGTAGTGGTCCTCAGTAGGATGTAGTGATGTAACCTCTTCACAGCATAAATAGCTTCCAAGGACAACTTCTCGACATGGGAGTACTGAAGTTCAGGCTAGCTAAAGCATGAATAAGGTGATAGATGACATGCTCTTGGAGCTTGTCATCCTCCTAGACTAGTACTACCCCGATGGTCAACTCGAACGCGGCCAAATACAATATAAAATTGTGAGAGTAATCTGGCGGACTTAACAAAGGAGTCAACAACAAAGATTTCTTTAATGTCGTGAATGCAAGTTGTGCGTTTTCATCCCATATGAATGGAGTGTCCTTCTTCAATAGGCGCATGAAACCTTTGGTGATGTTGGCATAATTAAGGATGAAACGTCGAAGGAAGTTAGACTTTCCTTGTAGTCTTTGAAGTTTCTAGAAAGAACGAGGAGGAGGCAGATTTACAATGGCCTCTACTTTCAAAGGATCCACCTGAATACCTTTGTTGGAAAATATGAACCTGAGCAACCGTCCCGACTCGACACAGAAAACACACTTGTGGGGATTGAAGCGTATTTTGTAATGTCTGCATCGTTCAAAAATTAAGCGCAAGTGATATGGATGATCAATCCTCTTACGAGAATGAGCAAGAAGATCATCTAGGTACAGTTCAACAATAGTTTTTATGTCATGGAAGGAAAAATTCATTACCCATTGAAAGGTAGCCCCTGCATTTTTCAATCCAAAGGGAATTTTCTTGTAAACAAATGTACCCCAGGGACACATAAAATTCATTTTATGTTGGTCTTCCAGCTTGATTTGAATCTGATTATACCCTGAGAAACCATCCATAAATGAGAAAACTTCACTCCCCGCACAAGCATCAATGATTTGATCTATGAACGATGTGGGGTAGTTGTCCTTGGGACATGATTTGTTTAAATCGTGAAAGTCGATACATACACGTATGGTCCCTTGATTTTTATCAACAGGAACAGGATTGGATACCCATTCTATCAAAGCAATCCGATAAATGAAACCAACTTTCAACAGCTTTTCCACTTCTACCTTAACGGCTGTCGCTTTACACGGATTGACAGGTCTAAGTTTTTGCCAAACTGGTCTGGTGTCAGGATAGGTTCTGATTTCATGTTTGAATATCTATATATATATGTATCAATTCTTGGCATATCCTCATATGACTAGGAAAACACGTTACGAAACTCCTTAAATAAATATGTATAGATAGCAATCTCCTCCGGAGAGCAGTTTGCACCAATATATACATTTTCCACGATGTCAGGGTTCGCTGAGATGTTGATAGGGATAGTAGTGGAAATATATTCCATGTTCCCCTTGGTAAAGATTCTGTCCTTGGTAAGGGATTAATCAGTACATCAGCATTATTTGTCGGTATCATGTGGAACTCTTGGTTTTCGATTCTACTTAGCTCTAGAAGAAAGTAGGATCTATGATGAAGATCTCACACATCTTATCTCCCCCACACATGGCTTCCAAAATGGCTTCATCCGAAGGAAAAACCATGTTTAAGCAGTCCTCAAAATATAAAAAGTTCTCTGCCCAAGCAGGTAGATAGGCTTCATCTGTCTCTTCTGAGACTATAGAAGGAGTCAGAACAGGATCAACAGTGGTATCAAGAATAGCTTGGTAGGCCACTTCCATTGCCAATAAGGGAACCTCAAGTTCGTAACGGGAAGGAAGGACCCAAGGATCCGTTCTATTTACAATCATCGCAATAGACTTCCCCATACTAGTTGAACCTAAATAATTTATCGGGGATGGGATATCAAATGTGCCCATTAATGATGTAGACATACCAACCCCCCAGCTCTCATTAGCTAGTTTAACCTCATCAAACAATGGCACGGTGGACTCATTCATTTCCATACGTCCCTTCCGAGTGAAACTAAGTTGATCAATAGTGACCAAATTCCCTTCATGTGGAAATACCACCACTCGAAGAATGGTCGAGGAAATTGCATGCATAGCATAAGTCCAACTTCTCCCCAGAAGCAAGTTATAGTCCAAAGGAGCATCAATCACCTCTACTTCAACAGACACTACTTTCCCTTCTAGCTTAATTTCAAGAGCTGGTAGGATACCATGCGGATAGAATGACCTTCCATTCAAATCAGTAAGCAGGGTGTTCGATGGAACTAGCTCTTGGGATCCTAGAGCCTTCCAGCAAGATAAATACATGACAAATGTGGAGGCACCTTCGTCAACGAATGTACGTCCAATGGTATTTCCACCATGAACAACATCTACTGACAAAGCCACATGATACGACAGGTGAATATTAACATCAGACAGATTAAACTTTGCCATTAGACTCAGAGAATCCATATTACCTAAAGCTGCTAAGAGTGCATGTTGTTGTGCAGGACAAATCTGTAGCACTTCCAATGCTGACATCACACAAGGGGTCTTAGCCAAATATTCAACTACAAAGTAATTGGATCCAGCCCTAGTGTTGGGATTGTGAAATGTTTTCTTAAAGACATCTTTCGGTATCTTCAGCATTGGATCAGCAAGCTTCTCGATCATGATAGGATTAGAAGTTTCACCAATTGACTTACCCTTCTCAAGAGCCACTATCTCATAATTCGTATTTCTAGTCTGGCGCAAGGTGTCAGATCGCACCATGTTGATATAATTTTGGTTTGGGGCATTAGTAGTGCCCCCAACTACGTTATAAACTGAATATGCATTCTATCCTTGGGGAAAAGGATCCTTTAGGACAGTCAGTTGTTGATTTTTTAACAACTTCTGAGCTTGATCCATTAAGGGGCATTGAAGGGTATGGTGATCTTCCTGGCACAACTTACAGGGAAATTTCACCTTCCTTTTCTCTTTTTTCCCCCCATTAGCATTATTTGTGGGTTTAGGCATGTTTTGGTTTCCCTCACCTTTCTTCCCCTTTCTCCTTTTCCCACCAGGATGTTGATTTCCCTTTTGGGAGGATTGAGCAAAAACATTTGCATTTTTGGGTGAGGGGGAATCCTTTTCTACCTCCATTGTATACTGCTTCACTGACAACTCATGGAGTTGATTGGATAGTGATTCTATAGTGGGAGATTTTATTGAGCAAACCACACCATCGTCATGGGGTCTAGGCTTAGGTTTCTCGATAGTAGTTGTCAACCGCGGTGCTTGAGGTATGATTTCATATAGTATCCCAAACTAAGAGTATATCAAATCTAGTTGCTGGGCCCTGAGGATATCCTCTTCCTAATTAGTCACCCCAAGGTGGATACATCCTTAGATATATACGACAATAAGGATTTAAGGAACCACTCTAACTAAAATTGAGAGGTATTGTGGCCTTGATGAACCTCTTCCACCTTCGCCACTCTTGAATGTGATCCGAGATGTGGGTGTCTTTGTCTTGCCAAAAGGTGGACAATAAATATGTACTGGAATCATAATGTACAAGAAGTTGGAAGTAGTTCAGGAATACATTGGCCAAGTCCCAAAAACTATCAAACGCAGCAGAGGGAAACTCAATGTACCATTTTGTTGTGGCACTAGTTAGAGTTCTTTAGAACAATATCAGCCGAACGGTGTCATTGTTCAGTGAGTTGGAAGAGCACCATAAGTGAAATGTGGTGATATGGGTACCTGGGTCCTCACCAAGTTTTCCCTTGAATTTTGGAATGTCTAAGGGTAGTTTAGTAGGGACAGGTGGCCAAGTGGCATTGTGTTTCACTGGGTCATTCATTAACTTAGACAAATAGGGAAAGTTTAATGTTTCCAAAAATGAAAGTTTGGTCCTAATCGGAGCATGAAAAGCTGGTGATCGGGAGGTAGAAGGACTTGCCCCTTGGTTTCTGAACGTAAAGGTGGGGTTTCCCCTAGTCATTGGTTGCGAAGTAGATGAGCTACTTTGAAAAGGATTCCACCCATAATCCAGTGGAATATTCATGTGTGGTGCAGTGTAAGAGGTTTGAGCTGCTCCAGACAAAACCGTAGTTTGGAAAACTGGAGCAGGTATCCCTTTGCTAAAAAGCGAAAAGGGAGAGAACGTAAACGAGGTTGAAACCGACATTTGGAAACCTTGACCATAAGAGTTAGTATTTCCAAACTACATCCCCACATATGTAGGTGTAGGGCCTACATAAGGAGTGGATGGGGGAATGTGCCCCCCATGCCACGAGAATCCCTGAATAAATTAGGAGGTTCCAAAAGGACCACTCTGAGCAGTATTCATGTAAGAGGGTGAAGAAAAAGGTGCACCGAGAATCCCAGTGACCACCCCACTAGAAAGACCTACTACATTGGGGGAAGCCAGTGGTTGAACCACCTGGCTTCTTGGTGATAGAGTTGCAGTAGGTGCATTTGTTGGAGTACCAGCTGGGGGAGGTGACACTCCTCTAGCCAAAATGGCTGAAATAGGGGTAGATGGACCCTTTCCAAAGTTAGACATAAATATGCTCATGGGAACACCAATCACAGGTGAATCAAATGGTAGAACTTGGACAATCAATCATTTAAGTCAGTAAGAGGGGAATTAACGTTTCTTGCAAACTCTTTAGCCTGCAAGTCTTATATCTCTACTGCGCTTGAATCAACCTTATTTTTCCTAAGTTCTGGTTAACCTGGAACTTCGCTTATTCCTACTAGTTCAAAAGAACCATCAACACTTAATTTACGCCTTTGAGGGGGTGGTGGAGGCTCCACTATGATAGATGGAGGAAGGTTTTGCAACCTTTTATACCTTCTGAGAGGTTGGTCCTCCACGGATAAAGATAGACTCTTCACATACCTAAAGGCCAACTAAGTACAAAAAAACCACACAACACTCACTATAAATTTCCTAAATCCAAAACAAATACAAGGGTATAAAATTTTCTTCCCAAAAGAAAGTTGATAGAAAGTTACTTGGTGTCCCTATAGATGTTATTAGGCACAAGCAGAGGAATCACCCAACCGCCCTCCCACACCTTCTACAAGGGGTTACCTTCCAAGCCCATCCAAGGTCAACCATAAATAGTCTTTCGGTGTACCTGTGTATGAACCCTAATGTCAAAGAGACTAAAGGCTACTGCAACTATACTAAGATTATGTGGGGACAGTCGCAAACTGAATCCATATGCATGGGCAGGGTAGCAAAGCCCGAAACCCTGTCAACACCGAAACCACACAAGGCCCAAGAGGTGGTATTGAAAAAGGTCCCAGATGCGTAAAGATCTTGATCTACGCTTTGACTAGGAATCAGAGGGTTATCTCCTCAGTCCAAGTCTGCATGCAGCTTCATGCTTAACTCCCATATGAGAGGAGCTTCCCAGAAACACTCAATATAGAGGAGGATTTACCTAGTGATTGGCCCACTATGTCTGAGTTAAAATACTTGTGGATAGTTTAAACTTCCTATTCCACAAGTCTAGCCTAAGCTAGTTGGTGAATGAACCTAAAAAAGAAAAAATTTCTAATAATTTTTAATTATATCATTCTTTTTATAGGCTATTCTTAGTCAGAGGGAAATGGCGTGAAACTCGCATGGTGTTCAAGACTCGATAAGAAAAAGAAAAATGATGTATAAAGTAAATTTCAAAGTAAATTACAACTACTTAAGGCCAAATTTCTTTTCTTTTTGAAAATAGAAGCTAATGAATTAATAACTGTGAGAAAACTAAGACTTCTTTTTATAATTTTGAATTTTTATTTGAAAAAAATACTGAAAAGAAAACAACTAAATGCAACTAGATGCCAAAGTATAAAATATTTTCTTCTCTTTTCAAAAACTTCAAAAACTATAATGCAACTAAATGCAAAATTTTGAGGAAGTTTGAATAATCAAAGCATATAAACAAGTGAGATGAAGGCATAAAGGACCCAAAATGACCTACTTCAACCAAGAGGAGGAAGACTAGGAACAAAACTTAACTTGGAGAAACTATTGAACCAAAATTCCACTAGATCCAAAAGAGAAGAGTGACAGACTGACACCACAAGAAGTAGTACATAATATAAAGCATCTAAAGTCCTGATCACCGACCTAAACACAAGCACTCAACCTATAAACCAAGCAGTAGGACCACCTATGCTTCACAAATGCAAGAAATTCAAACAAAATGGCTCAAAAGGATCAATGAACAAGCATACATTGTGATATACAAACTTTTAGACTCACATAGTTATGCCATACACATAAGACTTCAAAACAATCAATAAGCCAAAGAGACAGGGACAAGCAAACCCTATCTAACTTACATAATGCTACAGGAAACAAGCGCCTGTGTATGCAGGAAACCTGCGTACGACACATGACTGTATAGACAACAACCTGTGTGTACAAGGTTACACACATGACTGTGCACAAAGAAACCCGTGTGTACTACTAAAATTTTTCAAAGGAAAAAAAAATTATCAATGAATTCTGGGCACACTACACTGTAAATCAAAAGTAGAATAAAAGAAATCACACTCAGAGTCAAAATCAGAACAAAGTTTGGTAAGGGAACCTACAGGATGGACCCACAGCAGGCTGGACTCCCCAATGGAGTCGCTAGTTCTGTTGTTTAGGATAATACACCCTTATAACCTAAGGTCTGGGGTTGCCAACTTACTAGTAGACTTGCAGACAATTATCTTTTACATAGAATGAAATAGGAATAGGAAGAGAGTTTGTCTTACCTTGTTTATGACGGTTGATCCAAGCTTTGTCTTCTCCTAATTCATTCCTCTCCAAAACTTCTAGGGCTTCTCCTCTTCACCTGCAAAGAGACGATTCTTCAAGCAATATCTCATATATATATATATATATATATATATATAGTGTTTAGTGAAATGCATGTTCATCATAATATAACTAAAATCATTCATAAACCAATATACATGAGAAAGCACAATACAAAGATTGGAAGAAGAAATCTCTTTATTGACAAACAGTGAATAGGTGAGAATACAACCCAACTTCTGACACAACTAGGACTCCTCTGTGACCGAGGACACTAAGTTCTGCTGCTCCAAGACTCTGAAGGTATACCACTAAAATAACTTTGCTCTTCAAGAATTGGTTCATTAGCCCCATCCCAAGGCCTCTATTTATAAATAGAGAGATAGAGTAGTTTCGAAGGTTAGGATGGTTGAGACAGTTGGAATAGTTATGGATTAAGGCTCAAATAATATCATCTAATCGTGTTTTATATTTTTTAATGTCGAATTAAGGTACACACAAGTATTTATATAAGCAAGGCGCATATGACGCACATGTTTCTCAAAGGAAACTCCCATGTTCAATGTACATGTGGGTTGCAATGAAAATACTCGCATGTGACACGCGAGTTGCAATGCAAAGAGGAGCATGTGCAACCCTAAACTCAGAATAAAAATATAGCAGGCTGGTCTGGAGATCATGCATCAATGATGATGCACATCTATAGTGTTTTGACTACTTAAATCCTCTCTGTATTTTTGTGTACCGACATAATGGATGTCAGCATTCAGACGGAGAAGTGCCATTTTGGTTGATAACAGTTGTGACAAGGGAGTTATTTCAAACCTTCCATTTTTTTTTATTCATCAAGATCATTTGTGCATGTAAGATGAAGAGCATACTTGAATAGTAGTATTTAGGTCCCTTGTGTGTTCTTGAGTGGGAATCACACATGTTTGAAAGTGAAAATAGAAGTGATATTTGCAACTAATTAAAGAGAATAATAAAGTAAATACCTGAATGTTTATGGTTCTTAAATCTGCTTAATTTACACTCTAAGCTATGTGAAATGAATAATTTTGTAAATAAAAACTACTATAAGCTTGATGAAATACATGTGCAAAGGGAGGTATTTCAAATCTTTCACCCTTTTATGACTTTCCAAGATTTCTAAGAGTGCAAGAAAAAGAGAATACTTGGGGTAAGAGGAATCTTTAGATCCTCAGTAGACTCACCATTAATATTCTTGCGGGAAAAAGAGCCACAAAGGGTGAGTTCTCTTTCCACTTTGGGGATCCTTGAGGCTACAACAAGGACACACTATTGTATATCGAGAGTTAGTATTCCATATACCAAATGGAAAATCAAACTTAAAGTTTAAATAAATAAAATAAAATAAAATGAAAAATGCTAAGAAAAAAAAAGAAAAACAGTATTCCAAACCAAATGATGATTACTCAATGGTAAAGCTTGTTACATTTTTATCACCTAGAAGGTGAAGGCTTCAAAGGAAAGCTAAAAATATCCCTTATGGAGGGCCTTTATATCACACAAATGCAATATAACCAACTTATAACAATGGAGAAAACTCTGGCTTCTTAGAGGGAGAAATCAAGGGAGCTTGGCATGCCAACCAAAGGTGAGAAGTGGATTGAATGTTTATCTCTCAATGCAATTCTTGCAGCTTAAATTTACTCTTGATTTCCTTTATATAATGCCATTTCTTATGGCTTCCTTTTATAGGCCAAATGGAGGCCAAGGAACATCTATATCCCAATATCAAAACCCTTGATAGTGATTTGTTTCTCCAAGTACTTGAAAGAGGTAATTGAATGCTCCCAAGCATGTCAGGATCCCAGTTCGAATTTTGGAGCCCATGGATCCTTTATGAACCTTGAATGCACCACAAAAAGTAACTGGTCCCTCCATTTTTATAGTCACACAACTTTCAAAGGAAAAGTCACGTAGGATGTTGAACCTAGAATCATGCTATTAGTGCGGGTGTCTAGTGAAAATAGTTGCACAATTGTCCATAATGTTTGATTTCAAATGAGGATCAATTTCTCTTGTGCATCTGATGAGGATGTCTTCGATGAGCTGCATGTTGTATGTTGATGATGTATTTATGCAATATTAGCTTAAATGACCCATGTTTGTGAAATTTATGTCTTAATAAGACATGTTATAATTAAACTCGTGCTCACATGTTTTTTAAGAAAGTGTCACACAAATGTGTTATTTGCCTCATTACAACTAGAATCATAAGTGAACAGGGACAATATTTGAATGTGAACAAACAAGATTTGTTTCTAAAAAAAACTTGATATAACATATCTTAACAAGACTCTCTTTGATATCACATATCTTGGCATACCTCTCTTTAATATAGGAGTGTTTCAATAATGAATCATATAATATAATAATCTCATAATAATGTATGAATTAATAAGGAGGGAAGCAATGCATTTTTCACCCCAAAGTTTTGGTGATGGATTATTTGTTTACATTTAGTGAGACTTCAACATGAGTATGTCTTTTTTATTTATCTACGTCTTATGCATTTTTTATTTTTATATATCTTCATGTCCCTTTTCCTTCATAAATATATTGTTGTTCATGTTTTTTTTTAAAAGTTGATCAAACTTGTATTCCTTACATAAAAATGTGTTTTATTGAAGTTTGTGTAATTTCCAACCAAACACCTACAAATATAGATAAGAAACCCAAATTGACTCACTATTATCTTAATATAAACACAACTCAATTCATTATTATTATTATTAAAATACACTTTTCACATCTTTAATCCTCGATCGACCATGCTATTAGACTTACAACATCATAATGAGAGATCAACTCATATCCTTATATGAATATGTTACCAATAATTATTGAAAATGATCTAAAATGTAAAAAAATAACATCATCAATTTTACCAAGGAACCCATAAAACCCAGACCGTTATACATAGATGCAAATGTAAAATGTAAAAAATATCATCATTAATTTTACCAAGAAACCCATAAAACCGACACCTTTAGACATATATGAAAAAGCAATGAACCTATGATCAATTTTTTTTTTAAAGATATTAGTGATGGTATAATATCATTGTCAAATGTCTTAAATAGTTTTTGGAAATGGAATTTTGGAGATCTTCAACAATTTTATTATTAAAAACATGAATTAGGTCTAATCTTTGGAAGATAGTTGATATTTTCATTGCTAAAACTCAGATTGAAAATGGTAGAAAATGGATCTTCACTATGACATTTTTGGCAATAGTCACTAAATGACCATCATCAAAATAATCTTTAGTGCCAATCTTTTTTAGATAGTCACAGGCATGGCCATCACCAATAACCTAATATGTTGAAATTCTTTTATTAAAACTTTATTCAAGTTTCAAAACAAGGCACATAATTGAATATCCCTTGCATGTGCTAAGTTGGATACACACTCCGAGTAGAGAATAAGATAAATGACCTTATCTATTTCAACATTAATTCCTTTTTTCAATTTAGGGTTGTTTTGTCCTTGATTTCTCTAAAAGGACTCTGAATTCGGTCTTAATAGTACAGACTTCATAATATTCTACCTTTTAAAGACTTCGAGGTATTTGCAAGAGCACATAAATACACATTTGAAGTATAACAAGATTTATGAAAACTCAATAACCTCATGAAAAGAACATTTTGAACTTGCACAAAGTCACTTAGGGTTTTCTGAAATTCTAATGTTTATGGGTGGTTTCATGCACCTTTCTTGTTGACTCATGATTTTTAGTAGGTACTAAAGTGGAAACATCATTTGAGTGAAACATAGATTCTAAAATGGAAAATTCAAGAGATGTCTTGTTAGTTTTTGGTTGTAGGATAATACATATTTCCTTTTCCACTTCATGGTTTGTATTAGTCTTAAAACTCTTCTATAATTTGATAAAATTTGTAGGTTTGTTTACTGAAATTGGAATCAAATACTTTTAGGCATTCAATGTTTTCCGGTAATGTACGACTATGTAAAATATGTACTTTAATATCTATAATTTAATATCATATATAGAATTTGGAAAATTATTGAGTAAATATCATATATCGACTTTGGAAAATTATTAAGTAAAGAATGCACCAGTTAAGGATAAAGTAACAACTTGAATAGAAAGAAAAGAACTACTAATATCATATATACTTTTAGGCATTCAATGTTTTCCAATAATGTAAGACTATGTAAAATATGTACTTTAATATCTATAATTTAATATCATATATAGAATTTCAAAAATTATTGAGTAAATATCATATATGGACTTTGGAAAATTATTAAGTAAAGAATGCACCAATTAAGGATAAAGTAACAACTTGAATGGAAAGAAAAGAATTACTAAATGAGTTCTTTAGATTTGTGAGAGTATTGTTCAAGGTCAAGCTTATAAATTAATATTTTTTTATTTTACTCAAAACTAGTTTTGAATATGATGCATTAACCAATAACCAATCGATGTCAGATTCCTAAATCTAAAACGTAATAGAGGCCTTGAGTTAACTACTAAGAATTGTTGATATTGAATATGATGCATTAACCAATAACCAATCGATGTCAGATTCCTAAATCTAAAACGTAATAGAGGCCTTGAGTTAACTACTAAGAATTGTTGATATTGAAGAATTGATCTTGAAGAATTAACTCTTCCTAAAGAAAAATATATAGTTTTTCCCCTTAGGATCACAAAAGAGGACTCCATTCGTGAAGACCTGTTTGTATTTTAATTATCAAAATTTATGCTCTAAATTAAAATTTCCTCATGTTTATAAAGAGGAACCTCTCAATATAAATAATATAATAGGAGTATCCATTCTAGTATATTTAAAAGAGACTAGTTAAGTTTCATCATCATCTTTTCTTTTTTATTTTTGTCTTTTCATAAGTGGCATGCAAAGACATTAAAGTATTTTTTTTAAAGTATTCATTCCATGATCTAGAAAGGCATACTCCTCAATTTTTATCTTTTAAAAATCAAAGCCTTTTGTCACTATTATAATCCAGAAATGGAAGTGAAAAGAAATATTATCTAGATGAGGGGAGGAGTTCTCTAGATAAAACTTAATGCATTTAAAATATTCTTTGTAAATTCCTAATTAGACAAAAAATTCCAAAAGATTAAAAAAAAAATTGTAATTAGACAAAGATATATGTGTAATTTCAAAACTAATATAGTGAGAAAAATTTAGTAAAATACTTTTCAAATTTTGATTTTGACAAGACTTTAATGGGTCAAGGTCAAGGCCTTAAAAGTGCTCTTTTTTGTGTGGTGTGTAATCGTTTTTTTGTATTTTACGTCTCTCTTTTTGATGTTTGAGAATTAATTTGGATATGTGATAAAGACAAATCTATCATCATTAACAATGTCTAAGTTAGTCAATTTATTTATAGACACAAATAAGTTAGATGGCTCAAAGATTAAAAAATCTTGGAAATATCACATGCAAAATACTTTGATTTACAATGAACTATGACATGATATTTGTGATGGTGATACTCCTCCAACAAAACTCATTAATGTTGTTTTTTTAGTTAAATGAGTATTAAAATATGAAAAATATCTTGAATTACTTCGATGTTTTGTAGCTAGACATTTGTATGCCCATATTGAGAATTCTACTTATATGCTTGGAATCTGTTTCACAAGCTTTTTGATACTCCTCCCGCATTTCAAAGATTTGATTTGCAAATAAGGTTTCTTAGCCAAATGTTAGTTGATGGTGATGATATGTTAGAGTATATTTCAAGTGTAAAAAACATACATCTAGACATCATCAAAGGTTGATATTCTAAGCTTGAAGACAAGTTTTTGATCTCTATATTAATAAATGGATTACATGATTCTTCTAATCACTTTATTCAAATGTTACGAATCACCAATAAATTATCAACCGTAACTTTTGATCCATTTAGTGAATTATTAGCTCAACATAGTAAGTCATTTGGGAAGAAAAAGCAGTTTGGTGAAGATATTCTCTTCACTAGTTTAAGCAAATTAGAAAGTTCAAAAAGAAGAGGAAGAGGAAATGATTAGTATTTTCATAGAGGACATGGTCGTGGGTGCAATTAAGGAAGAGGAGACAATAATTTTCAATAGGGGCCAAATAGTTTCAAAACAAGTCAGACAGAGAGACCTCCAATTTGCAATTGTCAATCTAGAAGAGGCAAAAACATGATTCATATTACTTGCATACGATGTAATTGACTTGGTCATTATGAATTAGATTGTCGAACTCCAAATAATGAGTAGCTTAAGTTCAAGAAAGATTCAACCTCAATGTAATATGTTAGTGCCAACAATCAAGATGACGATCAAAGTGGTATTGAGTTAGTGTTTATCGCTCTTCAACAATCAAAGTCAATAACTTTAATGTCTTTTAGCTACTCTTTTCAGAGTGAGTATGAATATGCTTGGTTATTGGATACATGTTCTTCTCAACACATGAATTTCATAGGAGACTTACTTTGGTCCTTTCATTAATGTAAACTGAATTCAATTATTTTGGAAGATAATACCTTATGCATAGACCTCAAGGAAAAGGTTATGTGAAAATTTTTCTTTTTGGAATTGGTGATCTGAAATTATGTGCAAACAAAATGAAAGAACAGATACAGAATCATAATCACAGACATTTTGCAAACATAACAAATATACAGTAAACACATATTCTATTAAATGATGGAAATAGAACATACTGTAATACAATAGCTAGAATGGCGGTGGCTATCTCTGAGAAGAGATGCAACTGCTACGCTCATCTGTGCAAAGTTGAATAAAAAATAAGGCCAAAGGGGACTATTTATAGTAAGAATGAGGGAGAGAACCCAAAAATTCCAAAACATAACCCTAGAAGATGAATCGTCATGAAGTTTGCGGCCCCAAGGTGGTAAGTTGAATAGACAGCTTCTCGGGGTCATAACTTTTGCGTACGATCTCCGATTTGGGCGCTCGATAGCTCATTGGAAATATCTATTCGAGATTTACATCCATTGACTAAAAATTTTTAGATCAAAATAGAATCATGTTTTCCCAATCATTCGATTCCAAAAAATACCTTTTAGGGCCTCAAAACGGCTCTAGAAGTTTGGGACCCGAAAAACCGTAGAAAAATAACTAGGAAACTTCCACAATGGGAAATTGTTTTGAGCTAGTGGAATATATGGGTGGCCACTAATCTCCATCTGGATCAATCCTCCCTCCTTAGGAAGAAATGGTCTCCATTGCATCGAATCTCGTATCACATCTCAAACTGTGTGTTTAATTGATCTCTTGGTGCGACATTTGCTGAAGTGAAGAGTCTGCTTTTCTTTGGCATCTCGAGAGGGTTGTAATTGCTGTGTGGATGATTTTTTTTTTAGGAGCACCTTGAATGCATGGCCTTACATGGTAGAGGTACTCAGATGGATGAGGAAACAATGACTCTGTTTTCTTCTTGTTTCTGATGAGAAAAGATACCCTGTGATGAGGGTGTGGAGGTAATTTGATGTTCTCCTTCTGACACAATTATGAAGAGGAATAATTTTCTGAAGTGGGAGATTATCTTCCTACCTTGCGAGACTGTGTTAGGTGAAACCGTCTCTGGAATCTAATAGATTTTTCCTCCCAAAGTAACAATGAAACTACAAGGCTATGACTCATATACAACATGCCACTTCCACATATATGGCTGTCCCAAAAGAACATCACAGACTTCAAGTTGGGCCACATCACACAGCACCTCATCTTTGAAAGGATTGATGCCATATGGTAGGAGGAATTGTTGAGTAATGTGGATACCTCGTCCTTGGCTTATCCAATCGATGTTGTAGGGTTGCGGGTGTGGTGTTGTCAAAAGCTGCAACCTCTTGACAACTTCTGTAGAGATCAGGTTCTTTTGGCTGCCACTGTCAACAACAAAATGTAGTGGGTTTCCCTTCACCCACATTTGCGAGTGGAATAGGTGCTCCTCTGCCTCTAAGTCTTCAGGCTCCTCTAGTTGAATTTGTGTGGTAGCAACGGTGGCAGTGGGGTCGGCATCAATGATCTGCTTCCCATTGTCCGCGGCTATGGAATTGGGTTCATAATTGGAATCAAGTTCTGAATCTGAAGATTTGATATTGGCCACCAATGACTGCTTTGAGTGACATTCATCAGTGTTGTGCCAATGGATTTTATGAAATTTGCACCACTTCCCAGTGTCCTTCTTTGTCTTTCCATACCCCTTCTTTCCATGTGGAAGGGACTAGTTTTCATTTCCTTCTCCTGTGTTCTGTGGGCCACGGTTTCCCTTGATTTTGCGGTGGATTCACAGGTCCAGAATCTTGCTTGTTATTTTGTCAAAATTTCTCCTCGATTTTGACAACATACCGATAGGAAAATCCAAGTGAATAGATGTCAAGGAATTCCATCTTAGTTCGTATGTATCTATGTAGACCACTGCAATATTTCATAATTAGGTGTCGCTCACAGTTTTTGATACCCAACTTTGTGCGCAAGGTATGAAAGTTGTTGTTGTACTCCGACACCATCTGGTCCCTCTCTTGACGCAGGATGGTCCATTTGGTGTATTGGTCAACATATTTTCCCACAGGGTAGTACTGTTCCTAAATGACATCTATGAAAGAGCCCCAACTGGGATTTGTCTCAAACATTCCAGACTCATTTGATGAGTTTTTCTCCCAATAAGTACCCCATCAATTTTGTACATGGGGAACTGCCTTAAGGAGAGCAAATCTGTCTTTTCCCTGTCGAAGAAATTGTGGACAGAGAAATACCCTTCTATAACATTCAACCAATTATTTAGGTCATATGAATCAATATGTCATTTAAATAAAGGAATATCAAAGTTAACTTGTACCTTGAAGGGAGTTGCATCCCTTAATAGGTTGCTTGTTGAAGAAACACTTATCGATATCAGCATTCATAGAAGGATTTGGGAGAAATTATCTATCATCTCTTTCCCCTATCGTGCGATGCCTTCCTCAAGCAATGAATTTGATAGAATATCATGCTTCATCGTCTCTCTTTTCTTCTGCTATGGGAGGCCATTTAGGACGGCGAGAGTGATCAAGTGAAACTAGTTCAAGACCAAACTCTCTATACTTGGACCTTGTCAGCGACATGCGCCGAGAAACAATCAAAGAGAAGATTGCTCTGATACCACTGATTTGTATTTATATGTGAACGAAATGAAAGAACAGACACAGAATCATAATCACAGGAATTCTTCAAAGATAAAAAAGATACAGTAAACACATATTCTATTAAATGGCAGAAATAGAATATACTGTAATACAATAGCTAAAATGGCGGTGGCTATATCTGAGAAGAGATGTGACTGCTACGCTCATTCATGCAAATATGAATAAAAAATGAGTCCAAAGCGGCCTATTTATAGTAATAATGAGGGAGAGAACCCGAAAATTCGAAAACATAACCCTAGAAGATGAACCTTCCTAAAGTTTACGGCCCCAAGATGGTAAGTTGAACATACAACTTCTCGAGGTCATAACTTTTTCATACGATCTCCAATTTAGGAGCTCGATAGCTAGTTGGAAATATCTATCTGATATTTACATCCATTAAACAGTAATATTACTACCAAAACATACTCAAATTTTCGCGCCCATTTGATGCCAAAAAATATTGTTTCGGGCCTCAAAACGGCTCCAAAAGTTTGGGACCCGAAAAATCGTAGAAAAATAACTAGGAAACTGCCACAATGGACAATTGTTTGAGCCAGTGGAATAGGTGGGTGGCCATCGATATCCATCTATATCAATCCTCCCTCCTTAGGAATCAATGGTCTCCATTACTTCAAATCTTGTATCATATCTTGAACTGTGTGTTGAGTTTATCTCTTGGTGCGACATTTGCTAAAGTGAAGACACTACTTTTCTTTCGCATCCCGAGAGAGTTGTAATTGCTGTGTGGATGATTTTTTTTTGGAGAAGCACCTTGAATGTGTGGCCTTGCATTGTAGAGGTACTCAGATGGATGAGGAAAAAATGACTCTATTTTATTCTTGTGTCTGATGAGCATAGATACCCTATGCTGAGGGTGTGTGGGTAATCTGATGTTCTCCTTCAGACACAATTGTGAAGAGGAATAATTTTTTGATGTGGGAATTTATCTTCCTACCTTGCGACATTGTGTTAGGTGAAACTGTCTCTAGTATCTGATAGAGTTTTCCTCCCAAATTAACAATTACACGCGAGGCCATGACTCATATACAACATGATGCTTCACATATATGGTTGTCCTAAAACAACATCATAGACTTCAAGTTAGGCCACATCATACAGTACCTCATCTTTGAATGTCTTGATGCCATATGGTAGGAGGAATTGTTGAGTAAGGTGGATACCTCTCCCTTCTCTTATCCAACTAATGTTGTAGAGTTGTGGGTGTGGTGTTTTCAGAAGTTGCAACCTCTTGACGAATTCTATTGAGATCAGGTTCTTTTGGATGCCACTATCAACAACAAAATGTAGTGGGTTTCCCTTCACCCACATTTGTGAGTGGAAGAGGTGCTGCTTTGCCTCTGACTCTTCAGGATCCTCTAGTTGAATCTTTGTGGTAGAAACATTGGCAGTGGGATCTACATCAATTATATTCTTCCCATTATATGTGGTTGTGGCATTGGGTTCAGAATCGAAATCGAGATCTAATTCTAAATATTTGATCTCGGCCACCAATGACTACTTTGAGCGACATTCATCAGTGTTGTGCCAAGGGATTTTATGAAATTCGCACCACTTTCCGGTGTCCTTCTTTTTATTTCCATCCCCCTTCTTTTCTTGTGGTGGGGACTGATTGTCATTTCCTTTTCCCGTGTTTAGCAAGTGAGGGTTTCCATTTCCTTGCTTCTACGGTGGATTCGCAAGTATAGAGTATCGCTTGTTCTTTTGTCAAAATTTCTCCTCAATTTTGACAGCATACCGATAGGAGGATCCCAGTGAAGAGATTTCGAGGAAGTCCATCTCAGTTCAGATGTACAGATGTAGACCACTGCGATATTTTAGAATTAGGTGTCACTCGGAGTCCTTGATACCCAACTTGGTGCGCAAGGTATGAATACTGTTGGTGTACTTTGACGCCGTCTCATCCCTCTCTTAACGTAGGATGGTCCATTTGGTGTACTAGTCATAATATTTTCCCACATGGTAATACTATTCCTTGATGACATCTAGGAAAGAACCCCAAGTGGGATTTGTCTCAAAAATTCTAGACTCGTATGATGATTTTTCCTCCCAATAAGTACCCCACCAATTTTGGACATGGGGGACTACATTAAGGAGAGAAAAGGTGATCTTTTCCCGATCTGAGAAATTGTGGACAGAGAAGTATCCTTCTAGAACATTCAACCAATTATCTAGGGAATCTGCATCGATCTGTCCTTAAAATAAAAGAATATCAAAGTTAACTTGTACCTTGAAGGGAGTGTCATTCCTGAATCGGCTGCTCCTTGAAGATGCACTTGCCGCTACCGGCATTTGTAGAAGGATTTGGGTGAAATTATACATCATCTCATTCCTATGTCACGCGAGGGATTCCTAGAGCAATGATTTGATAGGATCTCCTACTCTGTCATCTCTATTTTCTTTCTCCATGGGAGGCCGTTTGCGATGGTGAGAGTGATCAAGTGAAACTTGTTCGAGACCAAACTCTCTATACCAGGACCTCGTCGGGGACATGCACTGAGAAACAATCAAAGAGTAGATTGCTCTGATACCACTGATCTGGATTTATGTGTGAACTAAATGAAAGAACATATATAGAATCATAATCATAGACATTTTGCAAATATAACAAAGATACATTTAACACATATTCTATTAAATGGCAGAAATAGAACAGGTTGTAATACAATAGCTAGAATGGTGGTGGCTATCTTTGAGAAGAGATGTGACTGCTACGCTCGTCTATGCAAAGATAAATACAAAATGAGCCCAAAGGGGCCTATTTGTAGTAAGAATGAGGGTGAGAACTCCAAAATTCCAAAACATAACCCTAGAATACGAACCGTCAAAAAATTTGCGGCTCTAAGGTGGTAAGTTCAATAGACAACTTCCCAAGGTCATAACTTTTGCATATGATCTCCGATTTGGGCGCTCGATAGCTCATTGGAAATATCTATCCAATATTTACATCCATTAGCAACAAATAGCAAGTCCGAAATGGACTCATATTTACCCAATCATTCGATGCCAAAAAAATGCCAATTAGGGCCTCAAAATGGCTCTAGAAGTTTGGGACCCAAAAAAACGTAGAAAAATAACTAGGAAATTGCCACAATGGACAATTATTTTGAGCTAGTGGAATAGGTGGGTGGCCACTGATATCCATCTGGATCAATCCTCCCTCCTTAGGAAGCAATGGGCTCCATTGCGTCGAATCCCATATCATATCTCGAATTGTGTGTTGAGTTGACCTCCTGGTACAACATTTGCGGAAGTGAAGAGGATACTTTTCTTTGGCATCTCGTGAGGGTTGTAATTACCGTGTGGATGATTTCTTTTTGGAGGAGCACATTGACTGTGTGGCCTTGCATCATAGAGGTACTCGGATGGATGAGGAACCAATGACTATGTTTTCTTCTTATGTCTGATGAGCATAGATACCTTATGCTGAGGCTGTGGAGGTAATCTGATGTTCTCCTTCAAACACAATTGTGAAGAGGAATAATTTTTTGATGTGGGAGCTTATCTTCCTACCTTACAAGACTGTCTTAGGTGCAACTGTCTCTGGTATCTGATAAAGTTTTCCACCCAAAGTAACAATGGCATTGCGAGGCCGTGACTCATATACAATATGACGCTTCCACATATATGGTTTTCCTAAAAGAACATCACAAACTTCAAGTCAGGCCACATCACACAGTGCCTCATCTTTGAAAGGCTTGATGCCATATGGTAGGAGGAATTGTTGAGTAATACAGATACATCATCCTTGTCTTAGCTAGCTGATGTTGTAGGGTTGCGGGTGTGTTGTTTTCGAAAGCTGCAATCTCTTGACGACTTCTGCTGAGATCAGGTTCTTTTGGCTACCACTATCAACAACAAAATCTAGTGGGTTTCCCTTCACCCACATTTTTGAGTGGAAGAGGCGCGCCTTTTCCTTTTTCTCTTTAGGCTCCTTTAGTTGAATCTGTGTGGTAGAAACAATGGCGGTGGGGGCTGCATCAATGATTTTCTTCCCATTGTCTGCGGCTATGGCATTGGGTTTAGAATCAAAATCAAGATCTAATTCTGAATATTTGATCTCAACCACTAATGACTTATTTGACCGACATTCATTAGTGTTGTGCCAACAAATTTTATGAAATTTACACCACTTCCTAGTGTCTTTCTTTGTCCTTCCATCCCCATTATTTGCTTGTGGGAGGGACTAGTTGTTATTTCATTTTCATGTGTTCTGTGGGACAAGGTTTCCCTTACCTTGCTTCTATGGTGGATTCGCAGGTCCAGAGTCTCGCTTGTTCTTTTGTTGAAATTTATCCTTGATTTTGACAGCATACCGATAGGCAGATCCAAGTGAAGAGATGTCGAGGAAGTCCATTTCAATTCGTATGTACCAATGTAGACCACTACGATATTTCATTATTAGGTGCCACTCAGAATCTTTGATACCCAACTTTGTGCACAAGGTATGAAATTTGTTGGTGTACTCCGACATCATTTGGTCCCTCTCTTGACGCAGGATGGTCCGTTTGCTGTACTGGACATAATATTTTCCCACAGGTTAGCACTCTTCCTTGATGTCATCTATGAAAGAGCCCTAAGTGGGATTTGTGTTAAACAATCTAGACTTGTGTGATAGGTTTTTCTCCCAATAAGTACCCCACCAATTTTGGACATGGGGGACTGTCTTAAGGAGAGAAAAGGTGATCTTTTCCCTGTTGAAGAAATTGTGGATAGAGAAATACCCTTCTAGAAAATTCAACCAATTATCTTGGGCATATGCATCGATATTTCCTTCAAATAAAGGAATATCAAAGTTAAATTGTACCTTAAAGGGATTTGCATCCCCGAATCAGCTACTCATTGAAGATACACTTGTCATTTCTGACATTCATAGAAGGATTTGAGTGAAATTATCCATCATCTCATTCCTCTGTCACGCAAGGGATTCCTTGAGCAATGATTTGCTAGGATCTCCTACTATGTCCTCTCTCTTTTCTTCCACCATGGGAGGTCATTTGGGATGCTGAAAGTGATTAAGTGAAACTAGTTTGAGACCAAACTCTCTATACCTGGACCTCGTCGGTACATGCGCCGAGAAACAATCTAAGAGCAGATTGCTCTGATACCACTGATCCATATTTATGTGTGAAAGAAATGAATGAGAAGATACAAAATCATAATCACAGACATTTTGCAAAGATACAATAAACACATATTCTATTAAATGACAGAATTAGAACCAACTGTAATACAATAGCTAGAATGGCGGTGGCTATCTCTGAGAAGAGATGTGACTGCTACGTTCATTTGTGCAAATTTGAATACAAAATGAGGCGATAACCCCAAAAGTCCAAAACATAACCCTAGAAGATAAACTGTCATAAATTTTGCGGCCCCAAGGTGGTAAGTTTAACAGACAACTTCCCAGCATCATAATTTTGCATATGATCTCTGATTTGGGCGCTCAATAGCGTGTTGGAAAGATATATCCAATATTTACACTTGTTCACAACAAATATTGAGTCCAGAACAAACTCATATTTTCCCAATCATTCGATTCTAAAAAAACATCGTTTAGCGCCTCAAAACGACTCTAGAAGTTTGGGACCCGAAAAACCATAGAAAAATAACTAGGAAAATGCCACAATGGACAATTGTTTTGAGCCAGTGGAATAGGTGGGTGGAAAACAATATCCATCTAGATCAATCCTCCCTCCTTAGGAAGGAATGGTCTTCATTGCATCAAATCCTGTATGATATCTCAAACTGGGTGTTGAGTTGATCTCTTGGTGCGGCATTTGCTGAAGTGAAGAGGTTGATTTTCTTTGGCATCCCAAGAGGGTTGTAATTGTTGTGTAGATGAATTTTTTTGGAGGAGCATCTTGAATGCGTGACCTTTCACCATAGAGGTGCTCATATGGATGAGAAAACAATGACTTTGTTTTCTTCTTGTGTCTGGTGAGCATCGATACCCTGTCCTGAGGGTGTGGAGGCAATCTAATGTTCTCCTTCAGACACAATTGTGAAGAGGAATAATTTTCTAATGTGGGAGCTTATCTTCCTACCTTGTGATACTGTGTTAGGTGTAACTATCTCTGGTATCCTATATATTTTTCCTCCCAAAGTAACAATGACACTGTGAGGACGTGACTCATATACAACATGACACTTCCACATATATGGTTTTCCTAAAAGAACATCACATAATTCAAGTCAGGACACATCACATAGTACCTCATCTTTTAAAGGCTTGATTCCATATGGTAGGAGGCATTGTTGAGTAATGCAGATACCTAGTGCTTAGTTTAGCCAACTGATGTTGTAGGGTTGCGGGTGTGGTGTTGTCAAAAGCTACAACCTCATGATGACTTTTGATGAGATCAAGTTTTTTTGGCTTCCACTGTAAACAACAAAATGTAGTGGGTTTCCCTTCACCCATATTTGCGAGTGTAATAGGCACTCCTCTGCCTTAGACTCTTTAGGATCCTCCAGTTGAATCTCTACAATAGCAACAATGGCAATGGGGTATGCATCAATGATCTGCTTCTCATTATCTACGGCTGTTGCATTGGGTTCAAAATCGGAATCGAGATCTGATTCTAAATATTTGATCTCGGCCACCAATGACTGCTTTGAGCGACATTCATCAGTGTTGTTCCAAGGGATTTTATGAAATTTCCACCACTTTTCGGTGTCCTTCTTTGTCTTTCCATCCCCATTCTTTGCTTGTGGTGGGGACTGGTTTTCATTTCCTTTTCTGGTGTTCTGTGGGCCATGGTTTCCCTTGCCTTGCTTCTATGGTGGATTCACAGGTCCATAGTTTCGCTTATTCTTTTGTTGAAATTTATCCTCGATTTTGACAGCATACCGATAGGTGGATACAAGTGAAGAGATGTCAAGGAAGTCCATCTTAGTTTGGATGTACCGATGCAGACCACTGCGATATTTCAGAATTACGTGCCACTCAGAGTCCTTGATACCCAAATTTGTGGACAAGGTATGAAATTTGTTGGTGCACTCTTGCACTATATGGTCCCTCTCTTGAGGTAGGATGGTCCATTTGGTGTACTAGTCATCATAGTTTCACATAGGGTAGTACTGTTCCTTGACGACATCTACGAAAGAGCTCCAAGTGGGATTTGTCTCAAACATTCCACACTCATCTAATGATTTTTTCTCCTAATAAGTACCCCACCAATTTTGGAGATGGAGGACTACCTTAAGGAGAGAAAAGGTGATATTTTCCCTATCAGAGAAATTGTGGACAAAGAAATATCCTTCTAGAACATTCAACCAATTATCTAAGGCATATGCATCGATCTGTCCTTCAAATATAGGAATATAAAAGTTAAATTGTACCTTGAAGGGAGTTGAATCCCCGAATCAGCTTCTTGTTGAAGATGTACTTGCCGTTGTCGGCATTTTTAGAAGGATTTGGGAAAAATTATCCATCATCTTGTTCCTCTGTCGTGCGGTGGGTTCCTCAAGAAACAATTTGATAGGATCTCCTGCTCCGTCATCTCTCTTTTCTTCCATCATCGGAGGCCATTTGTGATGGCGAGAGTGATCAAGTGAAACCAGTTCGAGACCAAAATCTCTATACCCAGACCTGGTCGGATACATGTGTCGAGAAACAATCAAAGAGCAGATTGCTCTGATACCACTGATATGGATTTATGTGTGAACGAAATGAAAGAATAGATAAAGAATCATAATCACATACATTTTCCAAATATACCAAAGATACAGTAAACACATATTCTATTAAATGGCAGAAATAGAACAGACTGTAATACAATAGCTAGAATGGTCGTGGATATCTCTGAGAAGAGATGTGGCTGCTATGGTCATCCATGTAGAGCTGAATACAAAATGAGGCCAAAGGGGCCTATTTATAGTAAGAATGAGAGCAAGAACCCAAAAATTCCAAAACATAACCCTAGAAGATGAAGTGTCATAAATTTTGTGGACCCAAAGTGGTAAGTTGAATAGACAATTTCCCGAGGTCATAACTTTTGCATACGGTCTCTGATTTCAGCACTCGATAGATCGTTGGAAATATATATCCGATATTAACATCTGTTAACCAAAAAATAGAGTTCTAAGTGGACTCGTATTTTCTTCATAGAGCCTCATAGAGCCTCAAAACGTCTCCAGAAGTTTGGGACCCGAAAAACCATAGAAAAATAACTAGGAAACAACCACAATGGAAAATTGTTTTGAACTAATGGAATAGGTGGGTGGCCACCAATATAAATCTAGATCAATCCTCCCTCATTAGGAATAAATTGTCTCCATTGCGTTGAATCCTGTATCATTTCTTGAATTGTGTGTTGAGTTGATCTCATGGTGTGACATTTGTTGAAGTGAAGAGGTTTCTTTTCTTTGGCATCCTGAGAAGGTTGTAATTGCTGTGTGGATCATTTTTTTTTGGAGGATCACCTTGAATGTGTGGCCTTGCATCGTAGAGGTACTCGGATGGATGAGGAAAAATGAATATGTTTTATTCTTATGTCTAATGAGCAAAGATACCCTTTGCTGAGGGTATGGAGGTAATCTGATGTTCTCCTTCAGACACAATTGTGAAGAGGAATAATTTTCTAATGTGGATATTATCTTCCTACCTTACCAGACTGTGTTAGGTGCAACTGTCTCTGGTATCCGATAGAGTTTTGCTTATATATGGTTGTCCTAAAATAACATCATAGAGCTCAAGTCGGGCCACATCACACAGTCCCTCGTCTTTGAAAGGATTGATGCCATATGGAAGGAGGCATTGTTAAGTAATGTAGATACCTTGTCCTTGGCTTAGTCAACCAATGTTGTAGGGTTGCGAGTGTGGTGTTGTCATAAGCTGCAACCTCTTGACGGCTTCTGCTGAGATCAGGTTCTTTTGGTTTCCACTGCCAACAACAAAATGTAGTGGGTTATCCTTCACCCACATTTGCGAGTGGAAGAGGTGCTCCTCTGCTTCTGACTCTTCAGGTTCCTCTAGTTGAATATCTGCAGTAGCAACAGTTCCAGTGGGGTCTGCATCAATGATCTGCTTCCCATTGTTGGTGGCTATGGCATTGGGTTTGGAATCGAAATTGAGATATGATTCCGAATATTTGATCTCGGCCACCAATGACTTCTTTGAGTGACATTCATCAGTGTTGTGACAAGGGATTTTATGAAATTCGCACCACTTCCCGGTGTCCTTCTTTGTCTTTCCATCCCCATTCTTTGCTTGTGGTGGGGACTGGTTGTTATTTCCTTTTCCTGTGTTCTATGGGCCTGGGTTTCCCTTGCCTTTCTTCTACAATGGATTCACAGTTCCATAGGCTCGCTTGTTCTTTTGTCAAAATTTCTCCTCGATTTTGACAACACACTAATAGGCGGATCCAAGGGAAGAGATTTCGAGGAAGTCCATCTCAGTTCAGATGTACCGATCTATACCACTACGATATTTCATAATTATATGCCGCTCGGAGTCCTTGATACCCAACTTTTTGTGCAAGGTATGAAATTTGTTGGTGTACTCTGACACCGTCTCATCCCTCTCTTGATGCAGGATGGTCCAATTGGTGTAATGGTCATCATAGTTTCCCATAGGGTAGTACTGTTCCTTGAAGGCATCTATGAAAGAGCTCAAAGTGGGATTTGTCTCAAACATTCTTGACTCGTCTGATGAATTTTTATCCCAATAAGTAACCCACCAATTTTCGACATGGGGGACTTAAGGAGAGAAAAGGTGATCTTTTCCCTGTCAAAGAAATTATGGACAGAGAAATACCCTTCTAGAACATTCAACCAATTATCTAGGGCATATGCATCGATCTGTCCTTCAAATAAATGAATATCAAAGTTAACTTGTACCTTGAAGGGAGTTACATCCCTAAATTAGCTGCTCGTTGAAGATGAACTTACCGCTACTGGCATTCGTAGAAGGATTTGGGTGAAATTATCCATCATCTCGTTCCTCTATCATGCGAGGGATTCCTCGAGCAACGATTTGATAGGATGTACTACAACATCATCTCTCTTTTCTTCCTCCATGGGAGGTTGTTTGGGACGGCGAGAGTGATCAAGTGAAACTAGTTTGAGACCAAACTCTCTATACTCAAACCTCGTCCGGGACATGCGCTGAGAAAAAATCAAAGAGAAAATTGCTCTGATACCACTGATATGGATTTATGTGTGAACGAAATGAAAGAACAGATATAGAATCATAATCACAGACATTTTTCAAAGATAAAAAATATACAGTAAACACATATTCTATTAAATGGTAGAAATAGAAAAGACTGTAATAGAATAGCTATAATGGCGGTGGCTATCTCTGAGAAGAGATGTGACTGCTATGCTCATCTGTCCAAAGCTAAATAAAAAATGAGGCCAAAGGGGCATATTTATAGTAAGAATGAGGGCAAGAACCCCAAAATTCCAAAACATAACCCTAGAAGATGAATTGTCATAAAGTTTGTGGCCCTAAGGTGGTAAGTTAAACATATAACTTCCCGGGGTCATAACTTTTGCATACGATCTCCGATTTGGGCGCTCGATAGCTAGTTGGAAATATCTATCCGAGATTTACATCTGTGAATAGAAAATATCAAGTCTAGAATGGACTCATATTTTCCCAGTCATTTAATGCCAAAAAAAGTCATTTAGGGCCTCAAAATGGCTCAATAGGTGGGTGGCCACCGATCTCCATTTGGATCAATACTCCCTCCTTAGGAAGCAATGGTCTCCATTGCATTGAATCCTGTATCATATCTCAAACTGTGTGTTAATTTGATCTCTTGGTGTGATATTTGCTGAAGTGAAGATGTTGCTTTTCTTTGGCATCCCGAGAGGGTTATAATTGTTGTGTGGATGTTTTTTTTTGAGGTGCACCTTGAATGTGTGTCCTTGCATCATATAGGTACTCATATGGATAAGGAAACAATGAATTTAATATCGGACACCAATGACTGCTTTGAGTGACATTCATCAGTGTTGTGACAAGAGATTTTACTAAATTCACACCAATTCCTGGTGTCCTTCTTTGTCTTTCAATCCCCCTTCTTTTCATGTGGCAGGGACTGGTTGTCATTTCCTTTTCCTATGTTTTGCGGGCCAAGGTTTCCCTTTCCTTGCTTCTGTGATGGATTCGTAGGTCTAGAGTCTCGCTTGTTATTTTGTCAAAATTTCTCCTCAATTTTGACAACATACCGATAGGAAGATCCAAGTGAAGAGATGTCGAGGAAGTCCATCTCATTTTGGATGTACCAATGTAGACAATTGCCATATTTCAGAATTAGGTGCCACTCAGAGTCCTTGATATGCAACTTTATGCGCAAGGTATGAAAGTTGCTGGTGTACTTCGGCACCATTTAGTCCCTCTATTAACAAAGGATGGTCCATTTGGTGTACTGGTAATCATAGTTTCCCATAGGGTAGTACCGTTCCTTGACGGCATCCTCGAAAGAGCCCTAAGTGGGATTTGTCTCAAACATTCTAGACTCGTCTGATGAGTTTTTCTCCCAATAAGTGCCCCACCAATTTTGGACATGGGGAACTGCCTTAAGGAGCAAAGGTGATATTTTCCATGTCGAATAAATTGTGGACAGAGAAATACCCTTCTAGAACATTCAACCAATTATCTATGGCATATGCATCAATCTATCCTTCAAATAAAGGAATATCAAAGTTAAATTGTACCTTGAAGGGAGTTGCATCCCCGAATTGGCTGCTCATTGAATATGAACTTAGTGTTGTCGGCATTCGTAGAAGGATTTGGGAAAAATTATCCATCATCTCGTTCCTTTGTTACGCAAGGGATTCCTCGAGCAACGATTTGATAGGATCTCCTGCTCCATTGTCTCTCTTTTCTTCCGCCATGGGAGGCCATTTAGGATGGTGAGAGTGATCAAGTGAAACTAGTTCGAGACCAAACTCTCTATACCCGGACCTCATCGGGGACATGCACGAGAAACAAACAAAGAACAAATTGCTATGATACCACTAATCCGGATTTATGTGTGAACGAAATCAAAGAACAAATACATAATCATAATCATAGACATTTTGTAAAGATAACAAAGATATAGTAAACAAATATACTATTAAATGGCGGAAATATAACAGACTGTAATATAATAGCTAGAATGGCGGTGGCTATATCTAAGAAGAGATGTGATCGCTACGCTCATTCGTGCAAAGTTGAATAAAAAATGAGGCCAAAGGGGCCTATTTATAGTAAGAATGATGGAGAGAACCCAAAAATTCCAAAACATAACCCTAGAATATGAACCGTTATAAATTTTGCGGCCCCGAGGTGGTAAGTTGAACAAACAACTCCCAGGGTCATAACGTTTGCATATGATCTATGATTTGGGTGCTCAATAGCTAGTTGGAAATATCTATCTAATATTTACATCCAGTAACAAAAAATATTAAAACCAAAATAAACTCATATTTTCCCAATCATTCGATGCCAAAAAAAATGTCGTTTAGGGCCTTAAAACAGCTTCAGAAGTTTGGGACCCAAAAAACTATAGAAAAATAACTAGAAAACTGCCACAATGGACAATTGTTTTGAGCCAGTGAAATATGTGGGTGGCCACCAATCTCCATCTCGATCAATCCTCCCTCCTAAGGAATCAATGGTATCCATTGCGTCGAATCGCGTATCATATCTTGAACTATGTGTTGAGTTGATTTCCTCGTACGACATTTGTTGAATTGAAGAGGCTTCTTTTCTTTGGCATCCTGAGAGGGTTGTAATTGTTATGTGGATGATTTTTTTTTTGGAGGAGCACCTTGAATGTGTGGCCTTGCATTGTAGAGGTACTCGGATGGATGAGGAAACAATGTCTCTATTTTCTTCTTGGGTTTGATGAGTAGAGATACCTTGTGCTGAGGGTGTGGAGGTAATCTGATGTTCTCCTTTATAAACAATTGTGAAGAGGAATACTTTTTTGATGTGGGAGTTTATCTTCCCACCTTGTGAGACTGTGTTAGGTGCAACCGTCTCTAGTATCCGATAGATTTTTCCTCCAAAAGTAACAATGACACTGGGAGGCCATGACTCATATAAAGCATGACGCTTCCACATATATGCATGTCCTAAAAGAACATCACAGACTTCAAGTCGGGCCACATCACACAGTACCTCATCTTTGAAAGGCTTGATGCCATATGGTAGGAGGAATTGTTGATTAATGTGGATCCCTCATCCTTGGTTTAGCCAACCGATGTTTTTAGGGTTGCGGGTGTGGTGTTATTAGAAGCTGCAACCTCTTGATGACTTCTGCTAAGATCATGTTCTTTTCGCTGCGACTGTCAACAAAAAAAATGTGGTGGGTTTCCCTTCACGCACATTTGCGAGTGGAAGAGGCTCTCGTCTTCCTCTGAATTTTTGGGCTCCTCTAGTTGAATTTGTGTGGTACCAACAGTGGTAGTGGGGTCAACATCAATGATCTGCTTCCCATTGTCTGCGGCTGTGGCATTGGGTTTGGAATCAAAATCAAGATCTGATTCTGGAGATTTGATCTCGGGCACCAATGACTGCTTTGAGCGAAATTCATCAGTGCTGTGCCAAGGGATTTTATGAAATTCGCACCACTTCCCGGTGTCCTTCTTTGTATTTCCATCCCTCTTCTTTTCTTGTGGTGGGAAACGGTTGCCATTTCCTTTTCCCGTGTTCTGCGGGCTTGGGTTTCCCTTGCCTTGCTTCTGCGATGGATTCACAAGTATAGAGTCTTGCTTGTTCTTTTGTCAAAATTTCTCCTCGATTTTAACAGCATAGCGATAGGCAGATCCAAGTGAAGATATTTCAAGGAAGTCCATCTTAGTTCGGATGTACCGATGTAGACCACTGTGATATTTCATAATTAGGTGTCGCTATGAGTCCTTGATACCCAACTTTGTGCGCAAGATAGAAAATTTGTTGGTGTACTCTGACACCATCTGGTCCCTCTCTTGACACAAGATGGTCCATTTGGTGTATTGGTCATCATAGTTTCCCACAGGGTAGTATTGTTCCTTGACGTCATCTACAAAAGAGCCCCAAGTGGGATTTGTGTCGAACATTCCAAACTCGTGTGATGAGTTTGTCTCCCAATAAGTATCCCACCAATTTTGGACATGGGGGATTGCCTTAAGGAGAGCAAAGGTGATCTTTTCCATGTTGGAGAAATCATGGAAAGATAAATACTCTTCTAGAACATTCAGCCAATTATCTAGGGCATCTGCATTGATCTTTACTTCAAATAAAGGAATATCAAAGTTAACTGCTTGTATAATATGTACTTGTCGTTGCCAACATTCGTAGAAGGACTTGGGAGAAATTATCCATCATCTCTTTCCTCTGTCGCGCGAGGGGTTCCCTAGAGAAACGATTTGATAGGATCTCCTGCTCCATCATCTCTCTTTTCTTCCACCATGGGAGGCCTTTTGGGATGGCGAGAGTGATCAAGTGAAACTAGTTCGATACCAAACTCTCTATACCCAGACCTCATCAGGGACATGCACCGAGAAACAATCAAAGAGAAGATTGCTTTGATACCATTGATACGGATTTATGTGTGAACAAAATGAAAGAACAGATATAGAATCATAATCACCGACAATTTTCAAGGATAACAAAGATACAGTAAACACATATTTTATTAAATGGTGGAAATAGAATAGACTGTAATACAATATATAGAATGGCGGTGGCTATCTCTGAGAAGATATGTGACTACTACGCTCATCTGTGCAAAGTTGAATACAAAATGAGGCCAAAGGGGCCTATTTATAGTAAGAATGAGGGAGAGAACCCCAAAAGTCCAAAACCTAACCCTAGAATATGAACCATCATAAATTTGCAGCCCCAAAGTGGTAAGTTGAACAAACAACTTCTCGGGGTCATAAATTTTGTATATGATTTTTTATTTGGGCACTCGATAGCTTGGTTGAAATATCTATCCGATATTTACATCCAATAACAGCAAATATTGTGTCCAAAACGTACTCATATTTTTCCAATCATTCGATGCCAAAAAAGGGCCTCAAAACAGCTCTAGAAGTTTGGGACCCGAAAAACCGTAGAACAATAACTAGGAAAATTCCACAATGGACAATTGTTTTGAGTCAGTGGAAAAGGTGGGTGGCCACCGATATCCATCTGTATCAATTGGAGAGAAGATGAATTCAAACATTTGGTATGTACAAACATTTAAAAAGTGTACATTGTCCTTAGTAATGATTCAACAAGCATGCCATCAAATTATGTTGGAAGATGGATTGGTCAAAATCAACTCAATAAAAAAAATTATGAGAAATCATGACATGATATGAAGATGGTAAGCTTCTCAAGATATCGAGAAAGTCATTCCTTAGAAGCAATATTTTGTAGTATTAATTGATTCAAAAAATTCATCGATTAGGTTATGACATGTTCGTTTTGTGCATATGAATTTGATATTCTTTCACAACTCCAAAAATAGGGAATGGTTAAAGGGTTTCCCACCTTTAAGAAGGAAAATGCAAGATGTGAAGCTTGCATTTATTTAAAATTTTCTAGAAGCATTTCCTACTGGATCATGCTGAGCAAATAGATGTTTGCAACTCATCCATAATGACATTTGTGGACCTCCTAAGATTTATTTTGGATCATGTAAATACCATTTACTTTTTATTTATGATTTAAGTTGAATAACTTGGTTGTGTTTCTTGAAATAAAAGTCAGAGGCATTTGAGAAGTTCAAATTTTTTCATCATCTAATTGAAAAAGAAAACAAGAAAACAGTTAGTACTTTTAGGACAAATAATGGAGTAGAATTCATTTGTTTGAGGAAAAATAATGGAGGAGAATTCACCTCAAATGAATTCCATAATTATTGTAAAGATAAAGGAATCAAAAGGTAATTCACAAACGCATACACTCCATAGCATAATTGAGTGACAGAAAGGATCTCCCATTTCTTCTTTGGATGGCATCACATGATATGAATATTGGTATGGTTTGAAACCAAAAGTCAAAACATGTTTGAGTTTTTGGTTTAGTTTGCTATGCTTTAGTTCTTAAGTAAAAAAGAACTAAGCTATAATCTTGGAGTATAAAGTGTACTTTCATTGGATACTTTGATCAAAATAAGGGGTATTTGTTTCTCTTTGATGAGGAGTTCATTGTATGTAGGGATGTAATTTTTGATGAAGTCGAAAGTACAACTTTTGATGAGATTAATCAAATCCTTGTTCGTTAGAGAAGAGAAACATTAAGGGTAAAGTAAGTTGGAAAAGAAACCAAGACAATCATTTTGGTTTGAAAAAGAATTTGTTTCATTATAAAATATTATTTCATCAAAAAGTTCTTTTGATTCTTCCGGTAATGAAATTTCAAAGGATTTTTCCAATAATGAAACAACAAAGGATTCTTCTGATAGTGATACTTCAAAAGATTTTTCTCTAACTCAAGATACTTCAGAGTATAGGGAAATCTTAGTTTCTCAAAATGCTCATTTTTATAATAATAATTATTATTTGGATCCTTAGTCTACTAAAAACCAAAGGCTAAAATAGGCCCAACAACTTCTCAAAGATGTTCATCTAGATGTAATGAACAAAACAACAACTAGATTTCATATTATGATGAAACTTTTGCTCAAACAACAAAATGGAACACAATTAGAACATGATGTCAAAAGTTCCTTCTTTAATGATGGTTTGGAAAAATATGTTTTCAAGAATCAACCACAAGGTTTTGAATTTGAAGGACAAGAACATAAATTTTGCATACTTGTAAAGAATTTATATGGATTGAGCTTGGTATGAAAAAATTGTTGATTTCCTACAAAAGGTGTTTTTCAACGAAGTGAATCTAATGGATACTTTGTATTTCTGAATGAAAGATAAGCACTTAGTGATAATCTTACTGCGTGTTGATAACTTAATCATCACAACAAATAATGAATTCTATACCAAACAAGTTAAGGAAGAGTTACTACAAGTTGATAGATTTAAGAACACTTTATTATTGTCTTGGGGTTGATGTAATTCAACATCCCAATCACATATTCCTTAGTCAAACTAAGTATTCCATTGATTTATTAAATAAATTTGTCATGGAAGATTGTAAACCATTTCTCACCCCCATAGAGTAGTATTTGGAACTTTTAAAACTTGAAGGGGGGATTTGGTGGATGGTAAAAGGTATATGCAATTGATTGGAATCCTCACTTATTTGAAAAATACTTGATAAGATTTGTCATTCAATCAATATGCGTTCAAGGTTTATGTAAGAAAGAATGGAAAGACACTAGAATTCAGTGAAAATGGTACTAAGATATATTCATTGCACACAAAACTTTGGTCTTTCCTACAAGAAGAACAAAAAAATTACACTTGTCGAATATTAAGATGCCAATTATGTAGGTGACATTGATGATTGAGCATCAAATTGAATCAGGTTATTTAATGAATTTGGGTTCAACCACATTATCTTGGAGTTGCAAAGAGCAAGAAACAATTGCCAATTCTTTAGTAGAAGCAAACTACACATAATCTTGGAAGCGACATGCGAGATTGTATGGCTACGTAGGATTTTACAAGATCTCAGTGTAACTGAAAATACAACAACTACGCTACTGATTGACAATTAACAAACAATAAAGATAGCCAAGAATTCAATATTTCACTGAAAAACAAAGCATGTTGACATCAAGTATCACTTCATTAGATCTATTGTTGTCAATGATGTCGTCAAGCATCAGCTTTGCCCATCTAACGATAAAAATTCATATATTTTTACTAGGTCACTCGGTTGAGTTAAATGAACAAAGTTCATAGATGAACTTCATATTTGTAAATATAAACTTTTGGATTAAAGGGGAGAATGTTATCCTCGTAATCCTAAAGTTCTAAATTTTAAATACTTTCTAGGATTACATGTTTTAATATTTAGATTATTCTAGCACTATTTCGATAAGGATACATCTTGTTATGTAATGACACTTAATTCCAATCATATTGATATGATTATGTGATTGGTTGTTCTCCTATGTTTTAGTTTAGAAATTCTAAAGTTTAAATATTGTCTAGGATTAAATGTTTTAATAATTGGATTATTCTAGCACTTTTTGGATAAGGATTAGGTTTGTTATGTAATGACACTTAATTTTTTATTATGTGATTGGGTGTTCTCCTAAGTTTCAGCTTAAAGTTGAGATATATAAACTAATTATCTTCTCAAAGTGATTTTAAGTTGGATTTGAGTCCTCACTTATCTTTGTAAATTTTTCCTTATTAATACAATTACATGTCTCAGTACACTTCTTCATCACTAACTTCTTTGTAATGTAACTTCTTTCCATCATCGTGTATTACAATTAATGTTTTTTCTAGTTGTCTTCTTTCATTTCTTTCTTTTAGTTTTGTAATTAAATTAATATAAATTTATTTAATTATATTAAATTTAATAAATAAATAAATAAAATTATTTATATATAAACCATAACAAAAATAAATTTAAACATAAAATTTTATATATTTAAAATTTTCAATAAATTTAATATACTTAATTAACAAATAACAGTCATAAAATAATTTCTAATAATTAAAGGGTAAAGGACTACGCCACTACTCTACAACACCCACAATTTTATTGCACAATAATTGTGTTTCACTTTGTATGTTAAGTAGATTAATGCCCAAGAAAAGAAAATGAGTAGATTAAGGTACCTCATTCGAAGTATTATATGGAAAGGTGACATGCTTTCCATTTTGCGAGAACTTTCGGTACCTTTCGAGGATTGACTTCATGCTTTTTGTCATAATTGATGGTACATAAATCAAGCACCAATAAACTATGTTATTATAGAAAATAAATTTTAATAAAATAAATTAAACAATTTTTAACAATTATGGAAACTGAATTACAAACTAAAGTTTTAACAATAAATTTAAAAATGAAAAACATATGCAAAATAAAATAAAAAATTTTAAAATAAAAAATAAATTATATGCTTTACATTTTACGAGGACTTTTGATCGACTTCATTCAAATCAAGCATCAATAACAATTTTAAACTATTATTATAGAAAATGAATTATAAATTATTATTCTTTTAAACAATTTTCAACAATTATGGAAAATGAATTAAAAATTTTAACTAAAGTTTTAGAAATAAATTTTAAATGAAAAGACATATGCAAAATTCAAACTTAAATAGATTCTATTTTCAAGTTCAATATTATTACTTAAAAAAAGATGGTGCATTAATATCTATACGCATTCTACTCACTTGTTTTAGTTATATATCGGATTACAAAGAGTGATATATCTGTATTCATGTGATGAATACAATTAGAATCTACAATTTATTTATTAGAGAAAGTCTAAATTGTACAATTTGTAGTAATGGCTTTATTATAATTATGAGACTTTTATTTTTAATTATGTTAATTGCATGAGGTTGTCTTCTCAAGTTAATTGGTAAGTTAGCCTAATGAGTTAGCTTAAGTGGTCGAGTGCTTCGAGCTTCCTGTAGGAGGTATTAGGATTGATCCCACATGATGCCAAACTCTATTACATGCCTCGACGTCCCTAACAAGTCAAAGATCATAATTAACATCTATGGATTTACATTAGGTACCAATCGTGAATTGTAGAGAAGTTCGTCAAGGTTTCCTATGGTTTTCCTTGGAAAAATAATTAATTAATAATGACATGATTTTAATGGAATTCAAACTTAAGATGGATAAGTTTTCCACAATACAAACACAATCTCTTCTTCACTTCCTTCCTTGGTGATTATTCTACTCTTAAGATTGAGAATCCTTTTTGGGGATTTGATAACGTCTTTTATAATGTTATTGTTAGTTATTTCCTTTTGCAACATGGCGATTTACCTACGGGTCTTAGCATGAAGGTGATGGCCTCAAAAGAGGTAATGGGGACTTCTAGGAACATGATTTCCTTACAGTTTTTAGGAATATGTATCTATTTTCAATAACATGCAAGAATTATTTTTAAATATGATTGGAAACCCAATAATACCATATAGGTTCCATGCCACTAGGAAAATAGAAGTGTATGAATTATTTTGCATATTAAAAGATATAGATAGCAAAAACCCTTATTTCCACCAAATTTCTCTCTCTTCAATACTGTGAACATGTTTTCAGTCACATTAAGGTGCAATTTTTATCTTAATCTCACACTTACAATGATATGCAAGTTGGCATAGTTGTGGCACATTGTTTTTTACAGTTTTACTGTGGCGTTTTCTCTTTATTTGTTGAATTATAGGTATGTTCTTTGTGCCAACCACTCTATTTTCACTTAGGATTTTTTATAGGGAATAAAATAGTTTCAAAATGTCGAAATGTATCATTCAAATTTGAATGAGACGTACCCAAACCCCTACCCCTAGCTACGAAATTCTTATCCATAACTGAGATGAAAACACTAATAATGAGAGTGGAAGTAATGAAGTTAGAAACCTAATTTTTAGAGTTTTAGGATGACCTTAGATCCATCGCACCTTTCCTTGGATATGATCCCTTAATACATCTATTTCTTCCATTACCCATGCCCAAGGAAAATTACATGGTATTACCAATTACAGGGAATATAAATATGAATAATGTGCCACATTAGTATTAATAAGGAAGGTGTGATAGATTGACACATTATAAAAGTGACATCTTGCAATTTTTATTAGTCATAGAATTTCAAAATTAAACCCTCCCAAGATAAAGAAATGAATTTACATGGATTGGTACACTTTTCTTCCATTTATTGGCGATTTAATGGTGGTTCATGGTGTTTGAAAAACCTCCCTAAACTAACAAGGATGTTCCATTATAATTTTCGTGAAAAATATGGGCTAAAATTATTTTAGGTCTCCACATAAACTATTTCGTCAAGGAATTATAAGGGGTTGATAATGGGTTTACATAGGATCAAGATAATTCTGGATATATTCCTAGAATGTTAGAGAATACCATCCTAGTCATCTTTCGTCCCTTCACACCCAATAGGAGGCCTATTGTAGGCCACATTCATGAGACAGAAACTACAATTTGTACCCTTACATACAATATAGTACAGCATATAACATTCATTATAATATCCTACTAAGAGGGGCCTTGCAAAAATGTATATCCTAATGATGAAGGGGTAGGGGTAGGGTATTCAAGTGAGGTAACCAACTCTAGTAAAGTGGTTATGTCTGGCCAAGATATGATATTAGGATGGGGTGTAAATTTTGGTTAGGAATTATGTACTTGTCATCCATGCTTGAGTTTTATGTAAACTTGTCATGGGATGATGGAGGTTACTCTCATGGGGGATTCATCTTTTGACTAATATCCAATCATGTCTATTCATCAAGGATATTTTAAAATTACAAAAAATGAAGTCAATATAATATTTCATATAAAGGGGGCTAGAGGTATTTTTTGTTGAAGTATAGATATAGGTATGGGCCAAGAGGTGGGGTTTTTATATGCATTAATCAAGGGTTTCTAGGCCAGAAAATTGATGCCTATATAAATGAAATATCAATAGAGATACACTAAACAAATGATCAGATCTAGTTAATAAATTGATTTTGATAAATAATTCATATCTATATGCCCAGTACAACATAATATATCTTATTATTTTTTTCTTTTTTATTTTCAAGGTGGGGGTAGCGTTGAATGATGCTTATGCTAATATATGAAATAAAATTATACAATGATATAATAAAACAAATAAATGGCTCATTTCTACCTAAAGGATAATAAGAGTGCCCCCACATTGGATTGAGACATGGGATCACAATTTCTCACATCTCTCCTAATGGGAGTGTCTTTGAGTTTGAATGATAAGAAAATAAAAATGGTTATTACAAGGGAAATTGATTTCCTTTCAATTATGATCCGCAATAGATAGATAGGTAGATAAATACGCACATAATTAATTTTTCAAATGAGATAAGAGATATAAAGGATGAAGAGTTAGGACTTATGGTGGCTCTTCTTTTTAGCTCTACAAATAGATATCAATATACATGAACCCTTTCCTCTATGAATGCATGCCCATGTATTATACTAAAGAGAGGGATATGAAAGTAGTGTAAAAGGAATTCCATAAGGGATTTGTTATCCACCATTGCATGAAGGGTCATAGTTATCTCATCCAAGGTCAAGCTAAGTCACATGCTTTTCACTGCTTCTCTGACATCTTGTGGGGCACAACATCTATACACTTCTGAGTAGACTCTTTCCTTTCATGGGAGAGGCCTCGGGATTGGAAAATCATATAATACTGGTCAAAAAATTAAAGTTCAATCTCTCCTAGGTTAGTTTTCTGACCCCAATGGTTTTCAAAGAAAATATGGCTTCCTTAGCCTCACATCATGAGGTTTATTGAACAAGAAGCCATACCAAATTGAAAAAGATACTCTACAATCTCATTCACCCAACCATTAACACCATTTACACACAAATTTACCAACTTGCAAACCCAAAGGGGAAAGCCAACAAATAACATGGATTTTACTTATACTTGGGAATTGTTGCAAACACGAGCTATACATTCATGATATAAGATTTCATGTATTCTTACCCATTGGCAATATTTTATAGATTGTGGATTTGGATCAAATAAAATCTTTGTTCATTGTGGAGAGGACCAAAATCCTCTTCATCCTTTAATCTAGAAACAAACTTCTTCTTCATGATTCTTCCATTCTTTTTCTACTACCTATTCTTCTTCCCAAGCATCATTGTTTCCATCTCTCTGGGGTTGTGTTTTCATCCTTCGAGGCATCCTCTATTATAATGTTTCCTTGGGATGACAACCATCTAGTGATTCATTCAATCTTTAGGTGGTCAAAATGAGATATTTTCCCTTTGGACCATTGAATTCAATATTTTTCATGATTTATCTTTTATACTAAGTTTGGAGAAGGTTCTTTTCAATTATCTATCATTAAGGGAGACACTAAATACAAGTTAGTCATTGTTGTCTTGGGGAGACACTAAATGCAAGTTTAGTCATTGTTCACTATGGGTGTGCAATTTTGTTAGTTATAATAAAGGTTTGTAGTCAAATATCAATATTGTTAAAATTTGTTATGATACATTGGCTTACATGCTTTTGTTTATAGATGCCCATAGTTTATTTTAGGTGGATACAATGACATTGATGGAAAACTCAAGAAAACAATTATGTGAAAGATGCCAAAAACCACACCAACTCATCCTCTTCTCTTATGTCTTTTTTTTTTCTCAATTTTATTGACTTTGAGATATTATTAGGTCGGAAACAAAATTGTCTTTCCTTTTTTTTTTTGACTAGGGGAATCAACAACTGGGGACGGGCTGGTACTCGTGTGACACGGGGTCCAGGGATCCAATCCCGCTACCACTATAACCCTAGGTGCAACCACAGGGCCTGAACCATGGCACATGTGTAAATTTGGGGGGATTTGAACACAAGACCTTCCATTTACAATCAATTCCACTTTACCACTTGCTCTGCCCCCCATGGGCAAAATTGTCTTTTTTTCTCAATTTTTATTGACTTTGAGATATTATTAGTTTAGAAACAAAATTGTCTTTCCTTGTTGCATTATTTCAGCATTTTCTTTATCTTATGGATTTATTTAATTAATCATTGTTTGTAATCAATTAATAATTATGTTTTAATGTTCATTTTTTTCATATCATATTCTACAAACTTATTTAATAAAAGAAATACAATACAAAACTTCAGAACTATTATTTCTATGTGAATGGAATGCTTAATGTTTAGGTGATTTGCCATGCCATAGTTTAATGGTTGTGTATGCATGTTGTCCTTATTCGAGGTGTTTAATAGTTATGTTATTTTTACAATGTATTTGGATAGGTTTGAAAACATAGTTTTATTTAAAAATAAATAAATATTATAAAATGAATAACATTTATTTTTTAAAATATAATTAGTTGTATTATTTTTTACCATATATTTAAATAAGTTTAAAAACAATTTTATTGTTAAAAATATTTTTTTTAAATATTATAAATTAAATAACATTTGTTTAAGCCATTTATTAATAATTTAAAGTTGTAATACAATTTGAGAAAACATTAATAAAATTGATGCATGTGTTTTGTTTGAATGCATATGAAATCCATTGTACTTTTAATAAAAAGATAGAAAAATAAATTAATACTTTTAATGTTAAAAATAAGTTAAATAATTTAAATATTATATAAAACTATAGAATATAAGTCAAGTTTTATTAAAAGGGCTTGTTTAACCATCAATATGGTCGCATGACTAACTATCATTCAATGGTGCTAAGTGGAAATGGAGATCATTATATCAAATATTAAAGTTTGAGGAATTGGTGGAATGCAAATGCGGTTAAAGTGTATAAGCATAGATGGTTAAAGTCTAGAAGCATAGATGAATGCATCCTTAGTGTGTTGTTTCGATATTAGTTTGTATCAGTTTGTCAATTTAATTAATTGTGTATAAAGAGTTGGCCACCACTTTAAGAGAACGGTTTTTAAACTGTATTAAAATAAAAAGGATAAAGAGCCACTAAATATGAACTTAACCCGCTTTGATCCATTAACACATGTGACTTAGAAAGAATTATACAGCCATTTAGGCATGTTTGTAGGTGTATTAAATTTTAATAATATTAGTAAAGATTAAAGTTTAATTTTAAAAATAAATAAATATAATTAATTCAAATATATCATATTAAATTTTAATAATATTAGGAAAGATTAAAGTTTAATTTTAAAAATAAATAAATAAATATAATTAAAAATATCATATTTTGAAAAGTATTTTTAAAATATACTTTGTTTTCCATTTTCCATGTTTTCAATGATATAAATTCTTGATCTCTATTCTCTAAACCAAATTTGTTAATATTAATTAGAGTTATAATGCCATACATTTTAAAGGTATTTTTTAAATGTATTTTGTTTTCTATTTCTTTATGTTTTTAATGATATAAATTTTTAATCTCTATTCTCTAAACCAACTTCGTTAATATTAATTCATTAAAAATATAACAATGTTTTAAACCAACTTCCTTAATATTAATTAATTAAAAATATAACACTGTTTTATACTAGAGGTGTTGAAAAATTATACATTAAAATATTGATATCATATTTGTGATACTTATATTTTAGTCTTGAGGGAATTTAACTGATTGAATCGTTCTAAGGTTAAGACTCAACTAGTGTGATATCATTTTTACATTAATGCATGGATGGTTTTTATGTTGTGAGTTGTCAAAAATAATTTTCATTTTAGAGTTTCTTTTGTGGTGGCATTTAAATGAAAATATTTATATTAATTTGATTTTTTGTTTTTTTTTCCTTAATATTGATTCTTTATTGAATTAAGAGATTTTGGAGAATCAATATTTTGTTTATGTAGATAAATGTTTTATGTAATCTTTTTGTGAAGTTTGTTATAGGATGTAGGATACTTTCTTAAATGTATTTGTCTAGATTAATATTTGGATAAAACTAATTTTTGTATTGAGAGTTATTTTAAAGTAATTAATTTAATATTATTTAATAATTATTATGATAAATTTTTAGTTTTAATAATCTCAACTTAGTATGATCACTATATGAATTTATATAGATTTAAGGCCACGATTAGTTTACAGTGAATTTACATAGAGAAAAATGATGCATGATTTATCTTAAATGATTTACTAGAGGTATTGAGGACCAATTTTGGTCTATAATTGAAGGGATTTACAAGGTGTTCAAAATGAGTAGATCTGATCACAGGAAGTGGACCTAGTGAAGCAAAGCTAAAGCATGGAGTAGAAAAGTTTACTTTTATTTTCTTTTGAATCCACATGTCTCACTCACATAGCCATAGAATCATTGTAATTGGTATTCCAACATAGAATTTAAAATAGAGGGTGTTTTTTAATCAATGGGACACCTATTCATATCTTGTTCTTTTACCAAAATCATATGGCAAGATGTCCTCCAAATGATCAACTGTCCATGCCAATGATCTAAGGATACTTTGATGCATAGATTTGGTGCTTGGGAGTCAAATATTTCAGTGAAGAATCATAAGTCCTTTCCAAGTTCTGCTATCTAGGAGGGTTGTTTGACACAAAATAAAATGATTTTTTATGACACTTATGCTAGGAAATTTCCATTTTACCTTACAAAATACATATATTTTATAGGGAAGGATGGAAGAACATGGTAAAGAAAGTGCCAAGGAACATGAAAGAACTGATAATAATCCTCAATAAGGCATGTAGATTTTTTTTATGGCACTAGCCAAGGGAAACCATATATATGCCAAGCTAGAGAAATTCTATACTTAAACGATGCACACTTATTCATGTTAAAATATGGAGTGGGTACGTAATGGCACAAACAATATAGCCGCAATTTTTTCTTTATGGATTCTTTTAAAGATCATTTCTGATAAAGGTATAATGGTTCTTCAATTATTAGGAGACTCAAAACTCTTCATTAATGGTGCAATAATCATTATGTAATTTAACAAATCTAGCTTTGAGTCCCATGCTTGGCATGCTATTGGAATCAAAATCCAATTACGAATCAATCTCCTTTGAGCACACATATAGAGAATATAGTGTCAAGGAAAATACTATATCTAAGGAAGCTTTACACTTAATGGACATAACACTTGTTTCCCAAGAAATTAAGGGTGAAGAGGTGTTGCTTAAGGTTATCCAACACCTTATGTAGTGCATTAGTTTTTCATCGTTGTTATAAGGTTAAAAGGAAATGCTTTTTTTTTTATGATGTAAAGACCTAGTTCTTGTAAGGGGTCTTTCATTTTTATACAGATAGGGTGTTGGAATACTATTTTGTTGAGGAATTTTGTCTATTTTATGATAAGTTTGGAAGAATAATAGACCTACTAAGGCTTGTACATGTATATTTTGATTCTAGTATGAAATCTAGCAAATATTTAACTTTTTTTCTTGTAAAAAAAAGGATGAAGGATGTTTCAAACTATATCTCATGGAAATTTAATATGGAAACATCTCTATGGGAGTTGGAACTAATGGATAGAATCAATAGCACACAACCCAATCCTAAACATGTCATTCGAATTATGGAGTGAGATAATAATTTCAAGAAGTATATATAGATATTAAGTTGAAATATGATGACTTATACATACCTTATATTAGAATATGAAAATAAGCAATGCAAATCTAGAACATATTGACCTCATATGAATTTACAAATAATATAAGGAGGATTTTCTTAAGAAGAAAGATAATGAATTTCATGGCGCTTGAATGAGAGAAGTGTTTCCATACTTAATGATAATAAAGGACTATGATGTGAGAGACACAATCAAATATGCGTAACTTTTCCTTATGTTTTTTCATGCGAAAAAACCACCTTCTTGATAGTCAAAACGAATCAAGAAAATCTCACACGTATAGGAAATATCAACAAACATTTCCACTTCTGTTGATATTGGGTCAAGAAAATCGTCAGTCGTTCATCTAATCCAGAATAGGTCTCAATGGAATTGAACCCGAGTGGATGGAATGAAATCCATCTATCCCTAGCAATGGACCACCATATCCTTGACTAAATTTTTTCCTTATTGTTAATGGTTTATCTGAGAAACGTGAATATTTTTTCATTGGGATAGGTGCTAAAGAAAATATTTCACCATTTGAATACAAATTTCACGAAATTTGTCTATAACAAGTAATGAGGAGAAAGGCCTTCAATTAAAGGGAAGTTGAAGATGGTGCACCCAAGGAAAAGAAAAATGAATTCAATAAAAGGAAGCATACTTTTCCATATGTAACATAACTCTAGAGAAATATCTCAAGAGAGAGGGCCATTTTACAAGTCCAAATTTCAATGGAACTATCATGAATACATTCTATCGTGAGATATTTCCCTGAAAAGAGGGTTGAGCATGAAACCATAGTGCACAATATAGTTCGTGTAATGGGTATTTGATTTTTACAATATGAGATACTATATGAGTTCATGTAATGGGTATTTAACTTTTACAATATGCATCTTAGTATAATTATAAGGAAATAGCAAGTTATTATCATGTACTCAATATCCCCTCAACACTATCTAGGCTACGAGATACTCAATTCCACCAAATTGATTTTTCACTTTGACACACAATATGATTTTCAGTTGGAGCACTATAGAATATAGTAGTGGAAATAATACTACAATAATTTTATTAACGAATTTGCATCCTGAAATATGCATGCATTCCTACCATGATTTCATTCACAATTATGCTAATTAAATTCATGCACATAAATTTACATACATTGTAAAATAAATTCATATAGAACAAAAAATTATAAGCACAACCATTAGTAACACAATTGAGGAACTTATATTTCTAAGAGAATTATTTCTCCAACTGGTTGCAAATGAAGGATGTTCCTTCAAGATATAGGAATTATGTCATGCTTTTTCTTTCTATGAAAGATACCACCCACGATTTGGGGATATCAATACACAAGGGTGAAGCTCTTAATTCTTATACTCAACCCATAATTCAAACAACTCTTTGGTACAAAAGCACCCTCTACAACTTTCCCAATGAATCGTCACTCTCCCCCCCGTCTTACACAACATAAGGAATGGGATATACCCTTCTCTAGATGAAGTACTTCAAGTTATCCTAATTCCCTTCTAGTGATCAAGAATAGGCTAGCTAGGGAATCTCACTACTAGGGATTCACCCTTCTGGATTTATAGCCCCATCTTGGGGGTGGTCTCTTTCATATATATCAATCCACAAGGGTGAAGCTCTTAATTATTCTACTCAACCCATAAATTAAACAACTCTTTGGAACCAAAGCACCCTCTACAACTTTCCCAATCAATTGAAACTCTTCCTCCTAGCTTACACAACACAAGGAATGTGATCCCCTTCTCTACATGTAGTTCTTCAAGCTATCCTAATTCCTTTCTAGTTTTTGAGAATGAGAAAGATAATAAGTCTCACTACCAGGACTCCAGGGAATATTAATCGTAGGCCAAGTTTCCTATCACATAGGCACATTAATAATTAACAAAGAGTTCTTGTGGAAATTTGCATCAATAAGTTTGGAAGCTCTAGTTTCCTCTCTTTCTCCTCAATCATGTACCAACATGGTGGATGATGAAAAAATGATTTTTAGAATGATGGCCCCATCTCAATTTCCTACATTTTATATGCATGTTCATAACTTGCCATGTGGAACTCATGAGTGGCCCACTTTTCACCATTTAATTTTATGTTAATATAATTAATAATTAAAGGGTTAATTAAACCACTCTCATAAACATGGGTTTAGGGACCTTAGGGTAAATGCAATAACTAAGGAATAATTAAGGATAAGGATCAAGTTAAGAATTCACTAGGGTCCTTTCCCCTTAGCCCCCATTTCCTCCCCCCACAACTTGTGGAATCATAGCTCCCCGTCTCTCCTTTTTCCTTCCTCATTTGCAATCATTAAGGGGTTTTATATTATATATACAAACATACATATTTATAAAATCTTTGGTCACCCTATGTCATTTGTTTCCAGCTTCTAGACTTTGCATCACTACATACATAATTGTTCCATGGGGTCAAGAATGGGATATCAGATTACCCTCCCCCTTAACTTATGTATCAACATCAATACACATTAACACCATGCACATTTAAAAAATTGTATATCAAAATATTCAAAATAGATGTGGGTATGCCTCCCCCGTAGCATCGTTTAGCTCCCAATTTCTTCCTTCATGTTGTAGTGGGTCCTTTGGACATTTACTTGTTTTATTGGTATATTCCTAAGTAGTGTGACCTTCATGTCTTGGATCTATATTAGTTATATCAACATATCTTCTTCTAGTTACACCCGAGTCAAAGTCCAGTCAATAATATGTTTAGAATCAGGTACATGTTTTTTCAAGGATGACACACTAAACACATTATGAAATTTTATTCAAGTAGGAATGGCAAGTTCATACGAAACAAGCCCTATCCTAGCTAAAATGTCAAATGATCTGCAATATATAGCAATTACCTTAGTGAAAATTCCTAGCTTCAAGGAACACTTCTTCAGCCTAAAATTTCAAGTATATATTCTCTCACACTCTAAATCTTGTTGATAGCCTTCCCTTGTCCTTGCTCTTTTTCCTTCCATGTTATGTTTTCAAATTTTCCTGCTCATGTAACCATTTTTTCTTCCATTTCTTTAAGAAATTATAGCCCAATTACTACTTTGTTTGTTGGATTTTCCAAATTGATTAGAGAATTTCATTTTCTAACATACAAATATTCAAATGGAATCATCTTCAGAGAAGCATGATATCTGTTATTAAATGGAAAATCCACCAAATAAAGTAATCCTCCCACTTGGATGGTTAACCCATTAGATATATTCTTAATATATCTTCAATGAATTGATTCACTCTCTCAATTTTTCCATCTATCTATGGATGATATGTTGTATCTAAATTCAATTTTGTTACAAATCCTTTGAATATCCCTTTAAAAAAGTTTGAAGTAAACTTTGGATTTCTATCTAAAACACTTTCCCTAGGTATCCCATGCAACCTCACATGCTCTTTCATGTATGTAATGCTCTGTCTGCCGGGCAGAGCACTCCGACCTACCCTTAACCGAAAAAAAAATTATCTATTGAAATTTCAAATTTTTCATTTAAGCTTTGTGCAGTAAAAGATGGTTGTTTATCAGTAGAATACCTCGAATTGCTTCCGCTCTTGAATCCTGTTTCTGGTTCTGCTCCTGCTCCTGCTCCTGCTCCTGCTCCTGAAGGAGCCTTATTGCCGTCTTTGATTTTCCACCCTGCCGACCAGCAGGTTTGCTGGCCCTAGGAAATCGACGGGTTTCCTAGCCCCCGAGCCCACGTACCAAGAAAATGGATAGCAACCTCCTTTCCTCAGAGTACAAATCTGACTCAGTAAATTCCCCCCCCAAAATTCTCTCCTTTCCTCTCTGTTCTTTCATAAAAATTTCTTCACTCCTTGTTCTTCGTAAAAATTTGTTCCCTCCCTCCTGTTCTTCCATAAAACTCCCTTATACCTCCTTCACTCCACCGCCTTCCTTCCTCCACCGCCCTTCTTCCACCGCCCTTTTATTAATTTATGTNGGGCATTACAATGTATATATTTTCTATATTACTTTCCTTATTAGTTGATTTCATTGGAATGAAGTGAGTATATTTTTTCAACTTGTCCACCATTATCATGATCGAATCATGTGCTTTGTTGTCCTTGGAAACTTAGTGATGAAATCAATTGTCACCACTTCCCATTTTCACTCTGGTAGTGCTAATGGTTGTAGCAATCCTATTAGATGCATTTGTTACACCTTTACTCTTTTTAATTCCATAAACTTGGATATATAATCAATAATGTATTTCTTCATTCCTAGCAAAAAGTATTGACTTGTTACTATTGCAATTCTCTTTGGTATCCATGATTTCTATATATTCTAGCATTTACATCTCCTTTTAAAATGCTTTGTCCTCAAAGTATGGTAATGATAGGTATTACTGAATGAACTTATCCATATCCCATGATGTGTCTTGTTCTAGAAGATTCTTCCATTTATTGAGACATTATTTAATTATTCCAGAGCATAATCTGATTTCTTTGATGGTGATGACAACTCTTGGTTCTAAAATGAGCTTCCCTTCCTCATCCAAGGTAGGAAGTACCACATGTGTTGATTGATGTTGTGCAAACATTTTTTTGAGACATGATACATGAAAAATGTGTGAATCTGACTCTTATATGGTAAGTCCAATTCATATGCTATAGAACTAATTTTCATACTAATCTAATATGGTCCATAAAATTTGGATGCTAATTTATTTTTTCATTGTTGCTTGAGAGATAATTGTTTGTATAGTTGGAGTCTAACAAACACCTAATATGCCACTTTAAAATATTTCTTTGTTGCTTCGTACAATTTGACACCATTTCTAGCTTATCCTTGCGTGTTTCTATTATCCTCTGATTTTCCTCAAGTTGACATCTTAGTGTTGGTACCTTTATATTACTTTGAGCAAATTCCATCCACTTGCGGTGGTTTATACCCATATAGGGATTGAAAAGGTGTCATTTTGGACTATTAAATTGAGCACATAGATCTGTGGACAAACACACAACTCACATGATAGATCACACAATTTACTTAGTTATTGAAGAATGAAACAGTGAAAAAATGGCTTGCAGCTGTGAATGCTTTTCATTAATCAAAGAGTAATTAGATAGATAATTACAATGAAGTACAATG
>LPNX010293417.1:265168-524742 GCA_001517045.1 Pseudotsuga menziesii
ACTTTAGTAACTGAAACATGTGCCCCAAATAGGTCAAGTGGACCCAATGGTGTTAATGACTATAAATAGACTAGATGGACTCCTGATTTAGACATATGACCAAATTTGGACAAGGGAGGATTAATAATCCTGAAGTGTGGTAAGTGGAGTTATACCATAAATTTACAACATGCAACCACTTTAGCCATTTGTTCTACTTATCTGTGACAATATTATGAAGACAAGTTTCCAGGAATTTGTTGATAATTTCTCTTTGTCCATCTATTTGGGGGTGGTAATCTGAACTAATGTTAAGAGATGTCCCAATTTGTTTGCAAAATTCCTTCCAGAAGTTTCCTTTAATTTGGCATTTGTATCACTAACAATGATATTGGGAAAACCATGTAATTTGTATATATTTTTACAAAATACTTCAACAAATTTTTTAGTTGAATTAGTCTTCTTTATGCACATAAAATGTGCATACTTAGTTAGTCATTCCACTAACACTAAAATTTTATCTTTCTGTTTCGATAAGGGTAACCCTTCAATGAAATCCATGGATATTTCTTCCCATTTTTTGGTTTGGGATGTGTAAGGGATGGAGTAACCAGGGAGCCAAAACATTTTCACTTTTTCTTTTCTAGCAAGTATCACACTCTGCTTGTATTTTTAAATGTCCTTATACATCCCTTTCCCCAAAAATGACTACCTGGCATTGTAGTAAGTCTTGAAAAAACCTACATGTATTTCATCTAGCGAAACATGGGATTCTTTTAGAACCTTGGATTTAAACATTGATGTTGAGCTTAGATAAATACTTCATGTATACGAATGGATGTCTCCTCTGTTCAAATTTAGGATTTTGACTTGGATTATCAATTAAGGAATATTTATTTGGATCCTTACCATATTCACCTTGGATTTCATCCAACCATTCTGGAACTGCAACTGAAATTGTGTATGAATTGGCTTCTTCATCCTTTTGAGAAAGAGAATCAACAACTACATTGTCCTTCCCATTTTTATGTATTATCTCCATATCAAAGGTGGCATTTTTTCTATCCATTTTTTTTGTCTGTTGATAATGTATTTTGTTGTAGAAGATATTGAAGACTATTTGATGGCCTCTTTCTCTTCCTTGTCTTGACCCACGGTTCAACAACAACACAATTCCAACAAGACACCAAAATACATTGGCCTGACAGAGCAAGCTCAATTGGAAAGGCCTGCGAGAAAGGCACAGTCTCACCCGAGATATCTTAATGTGTAACTGCCAGAACCATGTTTCCGCAGTTGGCAAGGAATTATAGTCCCTTGGTGTGTGGCCAAGGCACTTGAAAAAGACGATGGGATGAAGTCTTTCACTCTAGGACAACGGCACAACTATGTGCCACAGGCCACCAGCAAAACACGACCCTTTCCTTATAACTCAGCAACTGGCGTAATGATGCAACGCAGCCGATTCCTTATACTTGATAGATAGTGCACGATTTATTTTTCAACTTAGTAGCTTAAACATGAACTCATACACAATATTCCAACAATTCTTTAAACATTCAATCATTGTCCTACTATGAAATACATTTAACAACAACTATAATTGTAATAATGCAAGGTAAACCAACATTCACATAAACATTCAACACTCAACAACATTCATCCACGTAACATAGGAAATAACATGGAAACCCATCTGGGAAAAACCACCAAGGTGCTCTTCATCTGGCATGAGAAATGTGTATAGCACCTTGCACTCTGTGATCTGTACACTATTCTTAAGATATGTCTATCTGAATCAATCTATTCTTTCTCTCATGCTCTTTGGTTTATTCTCTATCTACTCCTACTGATCCGCACACAATCTGGATTGACTCTTCTACTTTACTAGCGGTTTGCACACACAGTTGCAAGATCCACAGCTCAACAATCTTCCACTTCTACCAGAATCTCCTCTGCATCAACCTTATTGCTTCTAACTCTCTAAAAATCTATCTTGTTGAATCTAACTGAATCTAATCTAACAACAACCCTTATACAGAGTGGGTTCCTTCTATTTATAGCATTTAGAATACCACGCAAGGTCGACTGAGTGCAACTCAGTTATTACAAACTCAAGTGGCTACAAAATATCTCGGTTATATTAAATGTTGACCCATACCTAGCCGTGAAAGTCCTATAATGTATTAACCACATCCTTAACTAGCCGCGGAAACGTATTTCAGCTCATTTGTACTAGTCATAACTAGCGGCAAAGTTGTCCTTCCATCTTCTGCTGGGTCATCCTTCTGCAATCTTCCTTGACTTTCGTCTGACCAGATTTAACTCTTCTACCTGCCTCTTCCATTGACTTTGGATGTGCTTTTCCTCGTCGCACCAACCCTATCGCAACTTCCTCTACTTCTGCACTTCTTTTCTATCTTTATCCTCCCTTTCTCCACCGTGTGCATATTTTATCTTTCTTGTGCAAGTTCATTTGATTCCTTCTTGACCTACTTTTCCCCTATCACACGCGCATTTTTTCTCCTTTGCTCATGCGTCAGATTCTTCCTTGTGTACTTTTCCTGGCCCAATAGGCCCCCAACACTCACATGTGACTTGTCCTGAGCCACTAAGAAAAAATGGATATCTCTACAAAAATGTGAATGCTCACAACTTAAGCCTCCATCTCGGGCTCTAGCCCAGGCTGCGCGGGAGGACCAACCTTGTCCTGAAATTCCTTCAACATTTGTTGCACTTTAGCAACTTCCGTTGTTACTTCCTCTACCTGTGCAGCCAAGTGCTCCAGCCGGTCGGAACTGATATGTTTCGATGGTCCTACCTCTAGAGACTGCGCAATATGTTGAAGTTTCTGCTGCATAGGATAAATAAGGCCTGTGATTTGCGTTGCTCACTATTGGTGCGTTTCCACTTTTGCTTCCCTACTCTGCTCTTAGTCACGAAGATCTTGGACTTCCTGCTAGAGTTGTTTGATCTCATCCATCTTCGTAACCTTTTCCTTAAACAACAGCTTCTTCATCTCTTCCTTTGTCGCAGTGATTTTCTCCTCAGCTTGCCGTGCGTTTTCCTTGATCTTTTCCCCATTTTCATCTTCAAGAAGCATTTCCCATACGACAGAAATAGATTCCCTTTCCTTATTGCATATTTTTCTCCTTTTCTTATCCTTTCAATAGCCTCAGATGTTGCTTTGCTTCGCTCTTCGAGTACCTCAGGGGGTGTGCTCGGTACCTTCTTAGCCTAAAGCTCCTGAACCTACTTCTTTAGTTCCACCACAATCCGCGATAGCCAAACAACCTTAGCAACTTCTTGGCCCGCTTTTGGTGGGAACTCCGCGATGACGCCTTTAATGGCTTCAACAAGTGCAACACGGATTTGCTCGTGCGCCACAATTTCTTGCTCTTTTTCTCTGAGGAGGGTCTTGCACTGCTTGGCCTTCCTTTGCTACTTGGTCACCTGATACGACACTGCATTTTCCCTAAGCCTGATCTCGGTCGTAGCCGCCTACTGGAAAACATAGACTTCACCCAATGTGAACTTTGAGAAGTCAATATGCAATGTTTCAAACTCTTTTACAACATCATCAAATGCCCCTATCGTCATCCCTGTATCCATTGCACGCCCATGGATTTCTACTTTGACTGGAGACACTAGCTCTGGTGTTACCAACGAGACATTCCAATCCACGCCATATGTTTCAGCCTCGTTAATGGCCTCTGTGAGCTTATTGAGGTGCTCTGTAACTTAACCAACCACTTTTTCCTATTGCGTATTTAGAACCTCAAGGCTGTTCTTGGTGACCTCGGCTACATTGTCTGCTAGCGTGTGAATATCCTCCTCTGTCAATGTGTCTATGTTAGTCATTTTGCTAGCTTTTCTCTTTTTGTGTTGTGGCCTGCATTGTTGTTTCTTTTCTTTCTGGCAGTTGTGGATGTCTTCGTCAGTAGGTGTATGTTATCCATCACCTCGATCAGATCCATCATCACCACCATCATCATCTTCACCTTCTTGCAACTGATTTTCCCGATAATAGAACCATTTGTTGGCCTCTTTCTCTTCCTTGTCTTGACCCGCGGTTCAACAACAACAAAATACCAACAAGACCCCAAAAGACATCATCCCGATAGAGCAAGATTAGTCGGAAATGCTCGTGAGGCAGGTGCAGTCTCACCCAATATATCTTAATATGTAACTGCCAGAACCATGTTTCTGCAGTTGGAGAGGGATTATAGTCCCTTGACGCACATCCAAGGTGCTCAACAAAGACGATGGGATGAAGTCTTTCACTCTGTGATAGAGGCACAACTATGTGCCACAGGCCACCCACGTGACACGACCCTGTCCTTATAACTCAACAACTGGCATAATGGTGTGATGCAGTCGATTCCTTATACTTGATAGATAGTGTGTGACTTATATTTAATCTTAGAAGCTTAAACATGAACTCATACAAAATATTCCAACAATGCTTTAAACATTCATTCATTGTCCTACTACGTCATACATTCAACAACAACTGTAACTATAATAATTCAAGGTAAGCCAACATTCACATAAACATTCACCACTCAACAACATTCATCCACGTAACACAGGAAATAATGTGGAAACCCATCTGGGAAAAACCACCAAGGTGCTATTCATTTGGCATGAGAAATGTGTATAGAACCTTACAGTCTGCGACCTACAGACTGTTCTTAAGATATGTCTATCTGACTCAATCTCTTCTTGCTCTCATGGTCTCTGGTTTATTCTCTATCTACTCCTACTGATCTACACACAACCTGGATCGACTCTTCTACTTTACTAGCGGTCTATGCACATAGATGCAAGATCAGTGGCTCAACAGCCTTCTACTTCTACTAGACTCTCCTATGAGTCAACCTTATTGCTTCTAACTCTCTAACAATCTAGCTTGTTGAATCTAATTGAATCTAATCTAACAACAACCCTTATATAGAGCGGGCTCCTTCTATTTATAGCATTTACAAGACCACGCAGGGTCGACTGAGTACAACTCAGTTATTACAGACTCAAGTGGCTACAAAATATCTCTATTATATTAAATGTCGGCCCATACCTAGCCGCGAAAGTCCTTTAATGTATTAACCATAGCCTTAACTAGCCGTAGAAATGTCTTTCATCTTATCTGCACTAGTCATAACTAGCCGCAAAACTATCCTCCCATCTTCTGTTGGTTCGTCCTTATGTAGTCTTCCTTGAATTTTGTTTGTTTAGCTTTAACTCTTCTACCTGCCTCTTCCACCGACTCTGGATGTTCTTTTCCCCGTCGTACCAACCCTGTCGTAGCTTCCTCTGCTTCTGCGCTTCCTTTCTATCTTTATCCTACCTTTCTCTGCCACACGCATATTTTATCTTTCTTGTTCTGGTTCATTTGTTTCCTTCTTGACCTACTTTTCCCTTGTCGCGCGTGCACTTTTCCTCCTTTGCTTGCGTGTCAGATTCTTCCTTGTGTACTTTTCCCGGCCCAACACTATTGTGATCTATACGTATAAAATATTTTCTTCCTAGAAGGTATTGTCGCCATTTTGCTAAGGCATGCATAATGGAAAGCATCTCTTTATGATAATTAGAATTCAAACATCCCCTCTTATTGAGATTATGAATTTCAAATACTATTGGATGGACCCCTTGCATCATTACTGCCCCTATCCCAAATCCTAAGGCATCACAGTCAACCATGAATATTTTTATAAAATACAGGGTTTCCAATACTGGGGTTGATGACATAACTTCTTCAATGCTTCAAAACACTCTTATGCTTAATCATTCCATTGGAATGAGTTTCTTTAAGAGATTTGTCAAAGGATAAGTCACATGAGTGTAATTTTGGATAAATATTTAGTAGTATCCTATCAAGTCCAACAATCCCCTTAGCTTGGATATGTTATTTGTTTTGGTCCAACATATGATTTATTTTTTCTACTTGGACCACTTCCTTTGATATCATATGGCCAAGATAATCCACTTCTTCTTTATTGAATGTGCATTTTGACATTTTTGCATAGAATTGGTGTTCTTCCAAGATGGAGAGTAATTTTCCTAAGTGTTGAAGATGATTCTTCCATATTTTACTATATATAAGAATATAAAAAAAAATACTAATACAAAATTCCTCAGATAAGGTTAGAATATTTCATTCATTACAACTTGAAACATAGTTGAGGCATTGGTTAGTCCAAAGGGAATTACCTTGAACTCACAATGTCCCTCACGAGTCTGAAATATAGTCTTTGCTACATCCTCTAATTTCACCCTAATTTGATAGTACCCTGATCTCAAATATAGTTTTGAGAAGTATTTGGATACTTGAATTTTTTCCAACATCTCATCTATGAACGAAATAAGGAACTTGTTCTTAATTATTATTCCGTTCAACCCTCTGTAATCTACGTGCAACCCAAAGGATCCATATTTTTTTGGAACTAACACTACCAAAGCAACATATGGAATTATGATTTCACAATGACACCGCATCTTAATAGATCTTGGGTCAGTATTTTAATATATTTTATGACGATGTGGATATTTGTAAGGTTTGGCATTCATAGGTTTTCCCCCCGGTTCCATGTCAATTATGTGTTCAATCTTCTTGTTTTTCAGTAACTTCAGGGCCATATCTTGGAACACCTTTTAGTGTTTTTGAATTAGTTCTTGAATTTTCGGTAGCCCGGAGTCTCGTATTCAGTTTCTTAATAACTCCATCTCTTGACATTGTATTATGTAAGTGGGAGCTCCTTTTTGAATTAACCTTTCCATTTGATGTGATGAAACAATTTTTGTGTGGGGTAGTTGAAAACTGTACAATTTGTACCTTTTCCCCTGGACACTTCAAATTAATAAATTTCTTTTGATAGTTAGAATAGTAATTTCCTAATGCTTGTAACCACTGAATCCCTAAAACAACATTTAGTTCTCCCAGAGGTACTACAAAGAATTCACTTTCTAGGTTATAATCTTCCATTTGCAACTTAACCTTGTGGCATCTTCCCACATTTTCAATATTTTTACCATGTACCACCATTACCTTCATGTTAAGTATTGGGTATAAAAACAAGTTCAACCTCTTTGAAATATTAACACTAATAAAGTTATGGGTTCTTTCTATAGCTATAAGAATAGTGACATTGTTATTTTTTATATGTACTTTTAGTTTTAATGTTTGAGGTTGAGAGATCCCTATTATGGAAACAAATGATATTATTGGTGCATTTTCATATACTTACAAGAAATAGTTTGGAGTATTTTCTGCATCACCCTCACTTGATCCTTCACTATCAAAACCATCTTCTCTTCCTGCTTCACACGTATATATATATTGGGTGTTTCCATTTTGAGAGCATTTATGCTTTGGTTCCCACTTTTCTCCACATCACTTGCATTTTCCCTCCTTTATTCTTTGGACCTCCAAAATGAGCTCCCCCCCTTCCCTTAGATGTAGAGGCATGTATTTTGAATTTCCTACATCTACTGTTGGTTGTGGTTTCCTTCTTGAGTATACTTTGTCAAAACTAGTCTAGGAAAACCTTTTAAACTTGTTCTAAATGTTTTTTTCCTTATGTTGTGTCTTGTCAATAATAATAATAGTATGATTTTCTAATTTGCCTCTTATGCATTTTCTCAACCTGTGCACATAAGTTTGGAGACAATTCTCATCAGTTAGTTCCATAACTCGGGTTTCCCATGATTCCCATTCATATGTGTACTCATCTACATTTCCCATTTGTTGTATTTTTGTATTTTTCGCAAAAAGATCTTTCTTGGTTACATCTTGAAACCTTTTAAGAAAATCATTCTTGAAATTGTTCTAGCTAAAGGAGCACACTTTTGTTGTAACCTTCCACCACATGTACGAGTTATATACATTACCATCCATCTGCACAACCTTTTCACTGTTGGTATGTATATTATGGATGCCAAATAATTCTTCAACCTTGTTAATCCATACGAAACATTGCTTTTCATCCCCATCGAACTTGGGTAACCCTAGTTTTTCTCGTATATGGTACCCTTGCACTTGTGGAGTTGAGAAGAATAGTGGTGGATTGAGAATATCGAATCCATGAGGAGATGGTATTCACTGATGATTTAGTGTTTTTTGGAGATCTTGGACTAGATGTAATAAACAAATCTAGTGGTGGGTTAGTGGTATTTGGTGGAATGATGGTATGCGGTGGACTGGTGGTATACAAAGGATGCAAATTTTCTATTAGGTTATTTATGTTTTGTTTCATTTCCATCGTAATCCTGATAACAATTTGAATTTTAAAGATATAAGCTATTTTTTTATTTTTATTTTTAATTTCCCCTTTCATTCCTCATAATTCTTACTGAATTTTACCTCTAGTTTCTCCAATTTTGCATTGAAATTTTCTATTCCTTCGGTAGTCGCTAGAATTATTTTTGAACTTAATCGTGACTTATTTTTTTTGTTTGTCCATTCGCACTCAACCACTTTCTATCCTGATTTGGAATTTGTATGAATATTGGGGTATGGAATATTGTGCAATGGACACAAGAGTTCGAAACATTGTGATCTTGGTAGAATATGGGCACGTTGGTGGCTCATGTGCAGCATACAAATGAGGGTACGACGACAGAGGCGCTAGTGGATCATGTGCAACGTGCAACGTATAGATGAGAGTACAACTCTGCAAAGGACAGTCTGGCGGCTGGAAGTCCAGACGGTTTCTATACATAGGTGTACAATGGGCGTCTCCACTCTGATACCATCGAGACAATTAAAAATTGAAAATCAGACTTCAATTGAAAAGTCAATGAAATATATTTTTTATTAATTGTCTCAAGATCAAGGATCAAATTTGAAGGGCAAGGTCTCATTTCACTTTGAAGGGTTGTGAGAAATTGAACCCTTAGATATTGACATGTAAAACTAAATCATTATTTTCATTTGAAATTGTAAGTGTACAACAAAATTTCATTATTTATTAAAAACTGGGTATAAACAAAAATGATAATAAAAAGAAATATCAAGTGATTCAACATTTATATGGAATTAGTGAGGTAAACAATGTACATAATGATTTGTCACGTCGAAATTCTTTTTATGGGAGATTACTCAAGAGTTAGTATAGAGGAGGAGAAGCTAAAATAAAGGTTGAGAGTGAAGAATATGTACAGGTAATGGAAGATGAGACTGGGAAAAAGATCATTTAGAAAGAGATTGGTGCACTTGTTTTGTTAATGTGAACATACCAATAACCAATAGGAGTATTGGTTTTTTGTATTGAATTGTTCTTTGGCCTATTTATTTTGTGAGGGGAATTTTTTTTCCTATCATAGGAATGTGATTACATTAGTTGAGAAATTCTAGCAACCTTATCTAAATGTGTAATATGAATTTGGGGATGAAAGTAGCCTCATGGGGTACTAAAACTTATTCGTGTCTAGAATTGTTTTGAGAAGAGCTCCACTACTATAAGTGCTATGTTATAAGGCCAAACGAGATCATCATCAGATCCCTAACATTAATAATAAAAACTAAAAATATGTATTTTGTCCTGTGCCAAGGTATCCACCTAAAACTAGTGTACTTCTAACATTGTACATCCCTCAAAGATTTAAAATTTTTTATCCTTGTTATGACCACTTGATCATTACCATAACGAATGGTTTAAAGAAACGAATAACTTTTCCATGACATTTTACCTTACCTGTTTTGAAACGAACTTTTCTACATGTTATTAAAATCATTGTGTTATTATCTTTCCAACTAAAAACATAAGTTTTTTCCAATCCACATTTTCATTAACGGCCAGGAAAAGTTACAAATACCATCACAAAGCTAATTTATATGTTTGTCCATATAGACCCAATTCGTGAGTAACAAGCCATTCAATTTCAAGCTCCACCTAATCCCTAAGCATCAACTTCACCATAATAAACCTAAGTATTAGAACACTTGAAAAATTATCCTTCAAACTTTAGTCTTGAGTCTACTAACATTTAGATGTCAAATGAGATGGATTGATAGGGATTCCCATTTTTATTTTCAAAACTCACTGCATATAATTATTCAAACAAGTTGAAAAAGTATCCTTCAAACTTCAGTGTGGATCTTACTAGTATCTCGATCTCACACGAGAAGGAGTTTGAGAGGGATTTCATAATCATCTTTTCAAAATTCCATCTTAAATTTATGTGAAAAGGTTAGACAAAAAACAAGGATTATTATGTACTCTAATCTCTTTGTGAACCTTACATGATTAAAAAATGTCATTTTGACAAAAAACATATTTACAATCTCTTCTCTTAAATTCTGGGGTGATAGGTTTGAGTGGTATGCAAGGTAATGGAAGACTCCATTTGATATAAGGTTCATCATCAAGACAATGAGTTGAGTTGAGTAACGAATAAATATTCATTAATATATCTTTAACAACCCATTTCAAGAGAAAACTAGGAAATTGATAATGTGGACTATATAACTAAGACCAAACCCAAACCCTAAAAATGTTAAGCTAGATAATAAGGAAGCCTAAGTTGTGATTAAAACAAACATCGTAAATTTCTACAATGATTCTAAACATAGAATAAAATAAAAGTCTAAATTAAATTTATTAATATCAAATATTTTTCTTAATGAATAAATTGTCAATTACTTAACCTATTTTTTATAAACTATAGAACTAAATGTAATGTCCAATTATGACCTAGAAATACTACAAATTTTTCTATAAAAGAATAATTTAAGAGAACGTTTTAATAATTAGTCAGTTATTGACCATAACCTAGGAAATATTTAATGTAAAAAAGTAACATAAATTATCATATCTCATTTACTCTAGTACAACGTAAAAAGAATAATTCTAACAAAAAAACAAAAAACTTTAAGATTAATCTACTCAACCTTAATATTGTATTGATATCTAATCCTTTTATAATAAAACTCAACCTAGATTTCATTAAAGAACACTGTAATAATTGAAGAGAGTCATAGTTTTGAACAATGTAAATCATTTCAATTATGGTAAAAAAACATTTATTTGTTTTAAAGCAATTCATCTCTTTGATTATTTTATATTCAATCGTAAAAAAAAAAAAAAAATTTAATTTTTGTATATTATAATTTATAGTTTATGGTCAATTTAAAATGTACGCAAACTTATTGGAAATTGGAAATGAAAATAAAATCATTCTGAAGCAATAAGTGCGTACCCCAAAGGAATAGTCATTGAGACTAGCCACAATAGTAAGAGGGAGATATAGCGCTCTAGGTGAAATGCACCATGAAGTACAAGTTATCTTACTTATGTAATAACAAACTCTTTTCTCCCTATATATTGCTATCAGTGCATGTAGTTCCTATAATGTAATGAAATTGAGTTGGAATGCCCATAGTGCCTATAATGGTTCAGTCTATCTATTCATGAACGAATCTATCTATCCATGACATAGGCAAGAGTAGGTGAGTAGGTAGATTGTAGTAAGGGAGGGAGCACAAAGAAAGAACCAAAGTCAATACAAATTGAAATGGTTTACATCCAATGCATACATTGCATGTTCTTATCCATGTGGCCTCCCTAATGTAGGGGATATCCTCATAAAAGTAAATACCTTCTATACCCTTAATTATATAAATCCTAGAAATTGGAAATAAAAAACTTAAGTATCTCCAATATTGACATCTTATCCTAGTAATTTTACGGAAACACTTCAAATTCGTCAAGAAATATAAAGTATTTTAAACTTTTTTTTGTTATATTACAGTTTATGGCTTTCAGATGCACACAAACTAATTGTAAATTAGAAATAAAAAGAAAATCATTTCCAACACCTAAATGTTTTAGGAGGAACAACTATTTATTCAACCTCCAAAATCCCACAAGAGATGACTATAATACACACTCAATTATTGTGTGGAAACCTATAATTCACATCTCTATGGACCTCACATGATTCACATTGGAAACCGTTGGGGCATATTCTTCCACTCATGTCATGGAGAAAGATCTCATACAAATATGGAGACACATGGATGGATACAACATCATTATTATTTTAGCTAATTAGAGTCCATACATATATAAAGCAGTCTCTACTCTCCTGGTCCCTCAAGCATATAGTTTATTGAACTTAGATACGGGACAACTTTGTCGGGCCGGTGAAAGACTCGATTGTTAGGTCGTTGATAAAATAAGGCATTGGAATTTGAAAGGACATTTGAATGGAGTATCGATTCCTCTTTATGGCGGCTCTATTGGTCAAGTGTGATTGAGCCTACCTAAAAGAAAAACCCCAGAATGTAATACCTAATTCTTTGAGGAAACAACTTTTTTTATTAACCCTAAATTCAACAATTATTTTTAGAATTGAATCATGTCCTCCCCAGATGCTCAATTCAAAGTGATCAAACAAAAGCCCCAATTTTAGGTGGATTATGGATAGTCCCTCCAATGTATATCGAGTTTATACCCCAATTCTAAGTGATCAAACAAAATCCCCAATTTTAGGTAGATTATGAATAGACTACTATAAGGAAGAACTTAAAATTCTCCAACAAATATCACTACAAGTTGGGTGTCTAGTGTCTACCATAGTCAACAAGGAAGACAAATCATAAACACATGTTTGGGAGGTTCGCAACATGGAGGTTGTTGAAATCGTGTTCTTTGCTAGCTTACTGCACTCCTAGTCCCTCATTCATGAACGTCCATCAAGGTATTCCCTTGTTTAGATATATTGGTAGACAATTTGTACTTCTTGTTTCCATTATTAGAAGGCTGACATGAAAACAAAGGGGCCGGAGTCTACAAAATTTACATTGTTGGTTGTTAAATATTTTATCCTTTCAAGCTTTGGATTTCATTAAGGAAATTGGAATAAATCAAACACTTGTATTCAAATATTGTTCTTTATTTCAACCTAATGTTTACAATTCGCGAAAGATAAATAGCATTGACAGATTTGGAACTCAAATACAAGGCTCTTTCTTCTTGCTCCTTCTCCCAAACGAAGTTGTGGTCCTAGACTATGAAAAATGATACATTATTTTGGTTCTAATTTCATTTAAATACTGGGTTTTTTAAGGTTACATCTAATGAGTATTCGAGACTTAGTCTCGCGGACATGCAGTTGCATAATACATTACAAATTTCAAACAACATTTTGGATGGAGAAATTTTAAACCCTTATATTTATAGAACCAAAAGGCACTCCAACCAGCAACACGTTTAACTTTTCTCCACATATAAAATGTTACACAACTGCACAATGCTATACATACCTATAAATTCATGACAACCAAGTCGACAGCTTAGCTCTGCATAATATTTTGGAGGAAATAGAATTTAGGGAGACATTGAAGCATAGAATTAGAGAGTTGAGAGTCCGAGTCTCAACCTCCGACTGTCTTATACTCGTAAACCTAGGATAATGTTTTTTTTTCCACAGGCTCTACCAATATCTTTAAGTTTTGGGAAGCTCAATCCATCCTACCCAATGTTTTACCTTTGCTCCTCTTGCTCCTACATGTGACAAAGGTGGAACCTTCGAGTTTCCCACCGCAAATTACAAAGAGGAATTATAGTGTGCAACTGTTTCCTTATACAAAAATACTATTCGAAGCAATGCCATCCCAATTCCACAATATCACGACACTTTGGAGTTGGTTTACCTTGCTCGAGATAGGCGAATGCATGTTTGTGTATTTCACATGATTACAAAATAAATCATTTTATAATTGCTTCTACATAACATAGATATATCTTTGCAGGTGAGGACAAACTGGGTATTGTTTTCTCGAGGTGTCCAGATACTTTTAGAGATCATCCTTCGTTATGACGACGCTCAGGGCATATATCATAGAGCGCACGGGAGGAAGAGGAAGAAGAAGAAGAGGACTCAAGTCAAAAGGTGAGGTGAGTGAGGAGGGGAGATGTAATAGCATTATTTGTAGGAGCAACCCACTGGTGGTATAATGATATAAACGAGCCTCTCCAAATCGTAGCCATTTTCGACACAAGAAACCCTCATAAACGACTCGGGCGCAAGAGCTACTGTGTAAGCATCCCAAAAAATTAAGTCATGATAATCTTGAGTTAGGTATATGACAAATTCTTTCATTTCTTTTAGAGCCGACTATATGCATATTGAACAACCCTTCTCTCTAGCTGGCCCTCCATTCCAATTTCCTTTGCCTCTACTTCCTAACCCCCTTCCTCCGATGAGACAAGTAGAGTAAGCGGCCTAGCTGGATCGTGGGAGACTAGGAGTGTTGATTGAAGTGATTTTGACCCCGTAAATGATTGGAAATTGGAATAAATCCTAGAATCTTGGACTAACTAGTATAGGATATGATTCATGAGCACAAACAAAGGGAAGCATGCTGCTAGCCTGCTATGAAAAATCCATCATCCAAGTATTGTGGTGGTCATAACAGAAATGTCTAGTACTGGGTGAAACCTTGGTCTGGAAACATCCATACCCATTGGACAAGGTTAGTTTGAAATCTAGAAAAGATTGCTCAATGCATTGTAAATTCCAACTTGTAAGTTGTAACCAAAAATCCAACACCATTAGTTTTTCCTTACGGAGCCTTGATAGTTGAGGGTTATCAAATCAATTCACCATCCATAGATATGACTCATATGAGCATTTAATTTCACATCATATACTCAAATACTCAAGTGACTTGTAAGTTGTGAGATCACATGACTCGGTGAACAATAAGATGACAAAGGGAAAATTGAGTTGGCATGTGGCATCATCTCATACCAATATTTAATGAAGTTGGCGAATAAGTAATGCATGCCAATGCCATTAAATGATTTAAAAGTGAACATCAAATCCCGAGTCACAATCGCGACTCACCAAGTTGAACATGGAACTAGGCAGCCCAGTGGCCCACCGTGGTCCATGCCGATTGGGATCGAGATCCTCATCCATGATCCAACTATTCAAGGGCACTTGGAAAGGCTTTGAGTCCCGAATCTCCCATAGTCCACTAAATCATTGATAAACCCTCGAAGGGTGAATTTTGTAGCTGCCCTTCTATTGCAAATTTACCCACGCGTACTCAATTTCATTATTGACGTGCTGGAAATGAAACTAAATTTTTTTTGCATGGTAAAATTATTTTTGTCCTTCTATAACGTTTAAAATTGCCTTTGAAGGGCTCTGAAGGCTTCAAATTTGAAGCCTGCTCAAGATGATATTGAATACAATTTATGGCCTAAATAAATAATAATCACATGGGATGATGGGAACACATGTACCATTTGACACAAAGGTATGAATCTTCAAAAATTATAATTATTTTATTTATTAACCTTTTATTATTATTCCTTTTATAATTTTATTATTTTCTAAATTTATTTAACTAGATAAAAGTTTCCTCACAATGTGGTGTCCATTTAAATTTGAGTTCTTTATTCTGTAATGATGTAATTGGATGTGCCCTTCATTATCTTCCTTTGATTTGAGTAAATAAGAATATATTTAAGGAATAAGATGACAAAATTATCCAAATACTACTTGAAGATTCCATTCATCAAACACATAAAAGCCAACGCATTTATCAAACCAAATGTCACCACTACAAACTCATAGTGACCATATCTGGTTTTGAAAGTTGTCTTGGTAATGTCTTCCTATTTTATCCTTACTTGATGATAGCCTTGTGCGTCCCCATCAATCATTTTGATCATATAAGGGGGGTGTTTATGAATTACAAGTTTATAAATTTCTCTCTATGGACCATAAATACCAATTCATAAATAAGAAATATATGTGCAAATGAAGTATACAAATCACAGTGGAAATAAAACAATATCCACATACACATCATGCATAAACATGCATATTCATTACACGAAGAAAATAAATCATGCCACATTTATATACAAAGAGGATACTTATCTTTTAACAAGAATATCCAAGCAACTAGACGTGTAAGAGTGATTTTCCACCCAACCGTAGGTATCAATTGTAGATACCACCCCCAAGCTAGGTTATAAGGACACCAAGGTGAAGGAAAACGCTTACATACTTCTATATCTGATCCCACAACCCATTTTCTCTCATGCTTAGCTAAATTACTCATCTCTGATCATTTCAAGATTCTTACTTAACCATCCTAGCCATGGAACAATTTTCTGCTTCCCCACAAAACACAAGGAATGCATTTCCCTTCACTACTCCATATTTCTCTTAGAAAATCCAACCCTTACAATGCTTGCCACTATGTCTAGAAATAGTCCAACCTATTATATGCTATTGAAAAAATTACTATAACATTAATTCGTTGATTCCTAAGCATTCAAGAGCAACAAAACTCAATAGGTTAAGGTCCCTATATTTCCCAGCCTCTATGCTAACCTACAACCATCTCTTTTCTCTAATGTATGCACATTTTTGTTTACAATTCAAAATTTTGGTTGTTTTCACAGTCTGGTAATGCTAATGGTAACGATATGAACAACAAGAGGAAAACTCTACCTTGTTTAAATCTACTGTAAAAATATGCATAAAAAATAATTGGTAGCCTCCAAAGGAGATGAGAGGATGGTGAAAAAGATAGATAGCATAAATTCTGACCATATAAGAGGAATGCTTTTTTTAATAGAAACGAGAGAATATATTTATATTAGATTAAAAAAGGTTGTACACAACCATGTTTACAAAAAGGAGAACCTTCTTATCATATTTTTTTTACAAAGAAAATACTGAGTTGTAAGCTAGATACATTGTTCAAAAAAGGCCTTCTATACCAAACAAAACAACTGGTACCCATCGTAGGGTAAAGACTTACAAAATGGCTATTAAGCAATGTACAGAAAAAATATAAAATCCATAACAAGATGGAGCTACTGCTTCTTCTTTTCACTTGGCCCATGGACTGGTTTCACAACAAGAGTTTCCTCCATTGGATGATCTTTTGCCACAGTTTCTTGGAAATGGATACACTGGTTCATGCTTGTTAACTTTTGCACTTCTTCTTTAATAATATCATCTGTCCCCATGAGATTGCGAAAATCCTTGTCATTTTCATCGATCCTAGATTCATGGCATCCCATCTGGTTGGCCAGATACTTCATGTCTGTCGCTGCTACCCTGCCTTTTTTCATGCCCGTGCTCAGAAGCTCATACAACTATTGCATGTGTTTTTTCACATCCTCCAAAGTTGGTTGTATATCATTTAGAGTCACATTCCTGCCATTGTTTTCCATGGAGTGCTGGGAGGAGCGAGATTCTGTGAAAGCCGAAGGGGAGAATAGAACCAACAAAGGGTCGGATCGACATCTAACTATATCATCGCCGTGAAGGAGATCTGTAAAAGAAAGTTGAACCTGCAACGCTTCTTCAGGAAACCAGAGCCCGGCCAACTTGCAAGATTCCTCTTCTAAATCACAATGATCAACTGGGTGTTGGAGAAGCACCTTCATTCCAGAGCCTTCCTCCATAACACGTGCGGGCAATCTCTTCATCGGGATAGAGGGAAGAGAGTCTGACCCAACATTTAATCCCATCACATGGCCCAAAACTCCACCTGTCCTTAATGGTGTACAACTATTTTCTTGAGGTTTGAAAAGTGGCTGAAAATGTGTGGGATGGGAGAGCCAAATTGAATCATCCCTGATAGTGCAAAAACTAAGGAAATTAAGGGACATAATAAAAAAAAAAATTGTGACCCTTGATTATCTCTAATCCCATTTCAATCCTAACTCCTTGATTAGCGAATTTATCTTCTTCGGTGTTGTTACCTATGAGAATATGGAACTAGTAAGCTTGCATATTTGATGAGAGGAAACTGACACGGTCATAAATTATTCTGAATTTGACTGCACCACAATTGTAGAAAGATCTCATTTTTTGGATGACTTGCTTTGAGTCACCTAGAACTATGAGGTTAGAGATATTGTTTTTCCTTTCCAGATCCATCTCAAGGAGAAGAGCGAGCCATTTTGCTTCGTTATTGGTTATGTTCCCTATTCCCCAAGCGTAAGACTTTACTATGTTTCCACCAGGATCGAAGATAATCCCACCCGCACCTACCTTGCCAATATAAGAGAGGAATATTACAACAATAATAGAAGTATATTCATCCCATACTTCCATAACTACACGAGAATACATTCCCCACCAAAGTTACAGATGCATTCAATGATTAGATTTAATAGTCGAAAATAAATCATTGGTGTTGTTATTTTATGTAGCTTTGAAAGATATTATTATTGTATTTGATAAGGTAAAACCCTAATATAATAATGCTAAAACACATTTTTAATGTTTTCTCAAGAAATCAAGTGAAAATAGACAAGTTGGCCCCATAGGAAACACTGGGTAAAACTCCCCCAACATTGGGTAAAACTAAATAAACATTTTTTGAGAGTTTTTTTATTATGCGAGAGCCGATGATCGCTCTGTAGCGTAGCTAGGGTTTTCCTAACCGCCGTATTTTGGTACGCCTGCTATGGCTGTCGCTAGAAGGTCCCGACCCATTAATTCCTCAAGCTTCTACGCGGTGCCTAGTTTCGTGTTTGTCGGTTTGCATGGGCTCTCTGGTCATGGAGATCCAAGCCCAGCTCTAGGCCTTTAAGGCCCTTGTTCAAGCAGCTACTCCTCAAGCTTTCTCTCTGCCTCCCTCCAAGTTCATGAAAATGATTGATGAGATCCCCTCTCTGGAACTCTCTCCTTCGGATCCATGCCGTAAAGCTCTTATTCTCTCAGAGAAATCCCTCATCGGCAAGTTTACAGGGTTGTGGCCCAACCCTAAGGTGGTAGAGATTTGGATAGCTGTAAATTGGAACCTTGTTTTGCAAGGTCAAGTCTCTCTCTTCGTAGCTGGTAGGGGTTATTTTATTTTTCTGTTTCTGAATAAAGAAGAACGAGACCTTGTTTTTCGATCAGGTCCCTTCTTCATGGGCTCGAGAGGGTTGTTTTTAGCCCCTTGGACTCTGGGTTTTAACCCAGAAGTAGAGATCACAACCGCTCCAGTCTAGGTAAGATTGCCTCATATCCCACTTCATCTTTGGAGGAAAATATCTCTTGAGGACATCGGTAATAAGCTAGGGCACTACCTAGATAGTGCAGATCCAAAAGGGGGTCAATTTACATGTGCCCACATTTGCGTAGAGGTAAAGCTCAAAAAAGGGCTCCAGGAGGCCCTAAAGCTTACATTAGGAGAATGGAGCCATATCCAAGAACTGGATTACGAGCAGATTCCATTCAAATGCAATTTTTTCCATGTTTATGGTCACTTTGCCAAAAGCTACCCCAAGCTCTCCAAATCCCAGAAATCAACAACTTCCCCTGCACCAAAATAAGGAGAGTTCCAATCGGTCTCTAATCAGCACCGTCCTCCCCGATGAAAAGAGCCTCAATAGAAAAAGGATCCCTCTCAAGATCCTCCTTCCTCCCCTCCCCTGGAAGTCAAAAACAACTTCGAAGTTTTGCAGGAAGTTGAAGCTCAAGAGTCAAAAGCAACAACATATCTGGTATTGGGTGAAGGTCCCCCCTCGGTGACAGTTGTCGCCACCCCATCCGCGAAAGAAGCTTCTCCAAGCTCTGCTCCTTCAGGCTCCAATAAATATGCTTGGACGTTAGATCATGAGACTTTATCCCAAGCAGGATTGGCTTCCTTAGTCCCTTCCTCTAGGTTAGAGGGAATTTCCAAACCAGAAGACTCCTCAGCCCCTTCTCCTCCCCTCACCAGAGGGCGAAAGACCAACAAAGAACGCAGGGAAAAGGAAGTGGCCTCAAATATTTTGTTGGGATATCAGAAGAGGTTAGAACATTTTATTCAGGGGCATTTTACCTCCCCTCCTAGTTAATGTTTTTCTTCTACACTCTTCTCTACTCACAGTTCGTGAGAGTTTACTCTTGTAAGCATTTTTTGTCTTTTTCCCAAAAAATCTCTAGAAGCAGGTGGGATTTATCCCCCATGATATTCATAATTCATAAGAAGGTTGATAGCACCATTAGAGGTCATCAACCCTCTTTAATATTGTACGCCACAGATTCTGGTTATACCAAAAAGTGATTAATACAATTCTAACCATTCTTGTCTAAAAAAACATTGGGTAAAACTACCCCAAGAAATTCGTCCTAGTCACCACAGTGAAGTTATCCCTATAGTGAAAAAGTCAAGCAGAAGTAAGTATAAATAGAGGGTGATTCCCTCCTCATTTATACATCAAAACAGTTCTCTCAAGCCAGTGAGACAAGTGCACAAGAGAGAGAGAGAGAGAGAGAGAGAGAGAGAGAGAGAGAGAGAGAGAGAGAGTAGTAGTAGCAACTAGAGTAAAACTAGTATNCTTATCTTTGTATTTGGGGCAATATCTTTCTATGATAGAGTTTTATCTCTTCACTATATTGACATTGTACTTTGTTGATGAATCTATACTAAAGAAGTTTTGTTGGGTTTTCTTCCCCAAGATGGTTTTTGAGGATAAATCTTTGTATATGTTGTGAATGTCTTTCTTTCAATGATCCATATGGATGCAATTATTATGATATTGAATTAAAGTCTAAAGAATTTTGACTAATATAACTGCTTAAGTAAAATTTCAACATGGTATCAGAGCCACGCTAAAAGAAGTCATTACAATAGTTGAAACTAGCAGAGAATAGGGATTCTTTTTTCTATGGTTCCACCCACATATATAGAAGAAATGAGGATTGATCAATTCACCCTAGGAGGGCACATCTTTTTATGGAGACCAACTTCAATTTGGTGGAATTTCAGTTTTGACATAAATCTTGCAGAAACTACACAAATTAGGGTTACCAGTTTTGGACTGTTAGATATGGAATAAATGAATATTTTCTTAACTCATTGTGGGTGTAATCTCCCAATTCAAAAATTCCCAACAAAGGTGAAATTTTGGAAAAATTGTCTTAACTAGTCTTGACTCTAGGGGATTCGAATGGCACAAGGGGGTCCCGAATTTACTAGGGACTGATGTGGGGAGTCTTAGAAATATTCAATGGAATCTTTTATATTTTTATGATAGGTCATATACATCTATAACTTTATTTTGGAACGATGATAAAAAGGGTAAAATTACTAGCAATTTATGATGCAATTCCCGTTAGGGTGTGGGTAGAAACGGCTCTCCAAATCCTATGAAACCCTCCCCAATTTTCAAATAGAGTATGGGGACTATAATTAGAATTCATTTACTTTCATTTGGTGTGTTTAATAGTTCTGGAACAAAGGACTAAAGCTTCATATTCGAGTGCATAATTTCAGTGATATTTGCTTAAGGGAAATGCCATATAAAATCTCAACTTCAACTCATAAATGGTGCATATAATGGTTCAGAACATAGAAATGTGAATATATACCATTAAAATCATTTCAATATCTCCCTATAAGAATATAAAATTGATCCAAGTTGCAATATACATCATATAGACAATCTCCATTGAAATGGGAAATCATCACATGGAAACTAGTCACAACAAAGCTTGGAAATGTGGATATTTGCATATGTATTTATTCTAATTTCAACTTATAGAGAATATGAGAGACATATTACAGATACATGAATCATTCACCCATGCTTTGGCATTAATTGAACTCAATGGGGCACAACAACCATTCACACAAGTGTGCCTTCACAGAAAAACATGGAAATATGAAAGTGGGAATTGAGAGAGTGGAACAAGAGATGGGTCATGAACAGTAGAAGCCTCCTATATGCAGCAAAAATTTCCATGAAGCTCAAAATGAGATGTCAGGGTGGTCTCTCCCATATCCAACTTGGATGATAATCTCACTCTCTCAAAATTGGCTCAATAGCAGGGTAAGTGTGCACTCACTGTGTAATGGACAAGCTAATGCCAAAGGAAAATTCAAAAATGATAAAAAATCCATTTCCATTCCTCATGACATATTTTTATAATCCTCCTAAGGTATTTCAAGGTGTAATTCACTCCCATAGGCTTCCTCCAACTCATCCTTGATGTTTAGTAAACTCCATGCCACTTGGCCTTCTCCTCAACCCTTCATCCTCCTCCAAATTCGAATGGCTTCCACCTAGCCCCAAGTGCACCCTCTTGGAGGATATTTTTATCCATAAAATTTCATATTGTCATAAGTCTACAATATTTTCTTTTCATAGAATCTTCCATCATTGTTGTCATAAAACGCAGGGAATCTAACTCCACATGGAACCTAGTTTCTTCCTAGACTCTTCCTCTTCTATAGGGAGTTACTCCCACTAACCCATTAGAATACTTGGACTCATGATATTCCACTTGAAAAATTTTCACCTTCCAATAACATTATATCACTCATAATTTCTAATTTGGGGTTAATTCATGACATGTGTAAGGAAGAATCTAGCTCCCCAAGGCATCCATGGGACTCCAAATGTCCTTATGAAGCAATGCCACTTTATTTTCTCCATATTTATTATTTGTATGACCCTAATTAATGTGTAAATGATAAAATTAAGTTCTATTGGGTCCCATATCTCCCTTATCGCAATATTTAATGCCTCCTCCCCCAACCTAGGGAACTAGTAGGCGGGTGAAACATTGTCAACTAGTAGAATCATTGGGATGGGGACATGACAGTCCTCCCCACCCAATATTTTTTGTACTCAAGCAATGCCAAGTTTGGATGCTGCAAAATTTTTCCATCTTCCCAAGTGACTTCTTCACTAGGAAAATTCTTCCATTGTACCAAATATTCTTTTATTGTTCTGCTTCGTAGCGTTCTCTCCCTTGTTCTCAATATTTTTCCTGAAATGAGAACAAGTTGTCCTTCATCATCCAAAGGTTGTAAAGTATATGAAACTGAAATATGTTTCCCTATAACCTTCTTTAGATAAGAAACATGAAATGCATTATGAATTGTAATTCCTATGGGAAGCTCCAATTGATAGGATGCTTCTCCAACTTTTCGAATCACTTTGTAGGGACCATAAAACCTTGGCTCGAGATTTTATGAACATTTACCCTTTATGGTGGTTTCTTTGTAAGGCTGAAACCTCAAATACACCAATTCATTCACTTGGAATTGTCTCTCCATTCTATGTTGGTCTGCATATTGTTTCTGCTGATTTTGGGCAACCTGTAAGTTATCTCTCAAAACCTTCAAAATTTATTGACTTTCTTCAAATAAAATCCTTAGCCTTTGGATCTCTGCTATCAAAAAAAATGTCGTTGATAAAGTGGCAGCAAAAATCATGGATAAAATGGTTGCATTTGTGTGAGTTTGATTACAATACTACTTTCCATATGTCCATTGGCATGTCTCCTTTTAAATCACTTTATGGTTATGATGCATCCAAGTATCCTTCCAACCATTGATTCAACCTCTCTGTTTGGACATAAGTTTGGGGATGATAGTTTGTGCTAGGTGTCAAATTTTTCCCCACCATTTTGAAGAGTTCTTGCCAAAATGCACTCAAAAATATGTTATCTTTGTCACTAACGATGCTCTTAGGAAGCCCATGCAATATGAAAAATTATTTAAAAAATAGTTCAACCACTTATACAGCATTAAAAGTGGTAGTAAAAACAAATAAATGATCAAATTTAGTGAGTCTATCCACTTCCACAAATATGCAATCCTTACCAAATACTTTGGGCAAACCAGTGATGAAATCCATGGAAATGCTCTCCCATTTTTGTACTGGAATAGGCAAGGGATGTAAGAGACCATTTGGATGAGTGTGATCCACTTTATTTTGCTGACATGTGTAGAATTAATTAACATACTTCAGAACATCAGCCTTAAAGCCTTTCCATGAGAATATTTCCCTCAACATTCGGTATGTTTTGAAGAAACCGGGGTGACCTGCTAGAGGTGAATCACAAGCTTTCTTTAAACTTCCCTCCTTCAAACTAGAATTAGGGACCAAAAAGACTCTATATTTGTAGTATATTATTCCTTCCAACATATTATACCTATCATCATGGTTATTTCCATAAAAAATGCACAAGAAAATTTATCCTTGGAATACTCTACTTCTAATGCAGCTTTCCAATTTTCTGCTACATCCATTAGAGAAATAGAAGGTATTCTAGATAAGGCATCAACTACCACATTATTTTTCCCCTTCAAATATTCAATATCAAATTCAAATGCTTGAATATTACTCACCCACTTTTGTTTCCTTTCATTTAGATCCTTTTGAGTGAGGAAGTACCTTAAGCTATTATGGTCAGTTTTGAGCACAAATTTGTTTCCCACCAAGTATTTCCTAAACTTGATCAAATAATGCATGATGGATAGAATTTATTTATCATAAATGGAGTAAATATTCCATGTGGCTGTAGATTCCTACTCTCAAAAGCTATTAGGTGTTGTCCTTGTTTTAGGACTACTCTAGTTCCTTCTCCTGATCCATCGCATTCCAAGACAAATGGTTTAGAAAAATCAGACAAGGCTAGAATAGGACAGTTGCTTATTACCTCATTAATTCTTTGGAAATATTTTTCATCCCCTTCATGCTATTGTAAAGCATATTTATTTTTTAAATCAGTGATAAGTGAAGTGAGTTGGGAGAACCCCTTCAAAAAATTTCTATAGTAGGTGCAAATTCCAATGATTCCTCTTAATTCAGTGAGAATTTTGCGAAGAGGCCACTCTAAAATGAATCTTATTTTCTCCATATCCACCTTCACACCATATTGACCAATGATGTTTCCAATATACAAGATATATTTAAAAAAAAATCACATTTTTACAGCTTAGCAAACAAAGATTGATCATGCAGAATTTTTAATACCTCTTCAAGATGATGCAAATGTTCCTTCCAATTTTAACTATAAATAAGAATGTCATCAAATAAAACTAGTAAAAACTTATGAAGTTATTTTTGGAATATATTGTTCATGCATTATTATAATGTGGCAGGTGCATTGGTCAATCCAAAGGGCATGGAAACAAACTCAACATGACCGTAGTGACATCCGAAAGCAGTCTTTGGTATGTCTTCTTGTCTCATTCGAATTTTATGATAATTGGATCTAAGGTCAATATTTGAGAAGAAATTGGCCCCATGGATCTCATCAATGAGTTAATAAATACTTGGGATGGGGTGTCTATTCTTTATTTTCTTCTTGTTTAATTCTCTAAAATCAGTGCACATTCTCAAGGTTCCATGTTTTTTCTTTACCATAACAACTGAAGAAGCAAATAGGCTGGAACTAGGCCTTATGAGATCCAAATCCAAGATTTATTTAATGGTCTCTTCAATCTCATCTCTAATCCTTTTGTGGTCTCCATAGGGATGCATTTTTATAGGTTTTGTTCCTATCTCTAACTCAATGATATTCTCCACCCATCTATCTGGTGGTCTTCTTGGGGGAATGTCTCAAAAAACCTTCTTATAGTTACTCAATAGTTTCTCTATCACCTTAGTATTATTGGAAATATTAAATTGAGGTTTAGGATATGTAATTAAACATTTAGCAGCCCATTCTATGTCTCCATTCTTCAAGATAGACCTCATGCTGTGAGAGGACACCACTTGATTTGGGTAAGTGTGCATTCCCCTTCCAAAGTTTTGAACCTTATTTCCTGGACATGATAGTTCACTGTATTCTCCCCTATATAATACAACCATTGTACTCCCAAAACCACATTTTTATCTTCCACATTCACTAAATAAATTCTTTTAGTGATAGTATGATTTCCTAGAGTAGCTTAAAGCTTTGGAATCCATTTAGTGTAGTCCATACAATTGTTACATGGAATGATGACTGTGAAACCATCAAAATTTTCATCTTGTAACTTTCTCCTCTCCACCAAGGCTGCATCTATGAATTTTTTAGTGGATCCACCATCGACTAGAGTCATGACCTTTTGGCCTTATATGCTTCCCTTGAGCCTCAAGGTGTGGAATCTAGGTACACCTGACAGTGCTGCAATTTTTCCTGTATTAGGAGTGGGATGTTATTCTTTTACTTTTCCATACCCTTCCTCTTAGGCTTCAAGTTTTTCTTCTTCCTCCTACTCCTCCTCTTCATCATCTTCAGAAAAAAATTCAACGTAGTGTGCCTTTCCCTTGGCACATCTATGTACCGAAACCCAAGGTTGTTGGCATGCAAAACATAGATTCTTTCTTCTAAGTTATTATTTTCTTGGTCCTCCTTTATTTTATTTGGTATAGGAGTCCTTTTTCCATGGTTTCTTACCTTCCTTGAACTTGGAAGAGAAATTTGGCTTGGGAGGATATTTGGTTCTTGACAATACATTATGCAAATCCCTTGTCAAATTCATGGCATCCTTCAATGTGGATGGCTTGTGGGATTTAAATAGCCCTATAAAAGGTTATGTCAATTATTCAGTAAACAATAAAACCAACATAGCCATAGATACATCAGAATCCATTCCTAAAATATTTTCGAATTCTAACATATATGCTTCAGTAGTTCCTACTTGCTTCAATTGCGCTAGTTATTTGAAAGGACGTTCAGGGTATTTCCTCTCAAATCTCTCCATCAATGCATTAGAGAATCCATAATAATATAAAATATGATAATTTCCCAAGGTTATAATACCATGGAACCACCAATCACTAGATTCCCCTTCAATATGGAGAATGGACATTTTCAATGCATCTTCTTCAACCTTAGGATTTAATTGAAAATATACACTTAATTTTTGCAACCAGACACTAGAAGAAATTTGTGAGGAACCATCAAAGTAAGGAATGGTTACTTTAATAGGAGGTGCCCTATTCCCATTTTCTCCTTTCTTGAACTGAAGAGAAGCTCTAATGAACTGATTAAAAGGTAGGGCTTTCCTACATTCATCACTTAACTGCTGCCAATCATTGCGGCTGCTTATCTAACACCATAGGTGGTGTAAGGAAATTATTTTGACTCTAAAAACTTATTTATTATAGTTCCATTCTTATTTTTTAACTCACGGGGTCATTTATGAGGTCCAGTATTCGAAAAAATGGCTTCCCCATGGGTCTTCCTTTCATCATGGGGTGTACTACTACTACTCTTGGGTGTCGACTCTCTCCCAATTTGGCTACCCAGTAATTCAAATAATTGCATAAAATTTTTGGTCATTCCTTCAAGAGCTGATTGAATTAATGTATTAATGTCATCATTGTTCTCTTTTCAATCCATATCTCCCAGTCCTAGTTTTGCCTTAAACTCCTTGTAAAAAGAACCAACTTCTCCACTTCCTCCTTTTTCACTGTTAAGGTCTCCAATATCAGTTTATAATGGAGGGAGTTTAGAATACAAAAACATGAATAAATAGCTCTATCAGGTTCCAATATTAGGCTCTAATACCACTTGTAATGTCCCAATTCAAAAATTCCCAACAAAGGCATAATTTTGGAAAAACTGTCTTAACTAGTCTTGACTCTAGGGGATTCGAATGGAATAAGAGGGTCCCAAATTTGGTAGGGAATGATGTGGGGAGTACTATAAATATTAAATGGAATCTCTGATATTTTTATGATTGGACATAGACATATGAAACTCAATTTGGGAATGATGGTAAAAAGGGTAAAATTACTAGCAATTTATGATGCAACTCACCCTAGGGTGTGGGTAGAAATGGATCTCCAAATCCTAGGAAACCCTACCAACTTGTCAAACCGAGTATGGGGACTGGAATTAGACTTAATTTACTTTGATTTTTTATTTTAATAGTTTTTCAAAAGAGGATTAAAACTTTATATTCGAGTGCATAATTTTAGTGATATTTGCTTAAGGGAAATGCCATATAAAAACTCAAGTTTGACTCATAAATGGTGCATATAATGGTTTAGAAGAGACAAATATGAATATATACCATTAAAAAAATTTCAATAGCTCCATAAAAAAATATAAAATTGATCCAATTTGCAATATACACCAGATATACAATCTCCATTGAAATGGGAAATCATCACATGGAAACCGGTCACAACAAAACTTGGAAATGTGGACATTTGCATATGTATTTATTCTGATTTAAAATTACAAAAAATATTGGAAACATATTACAGAGCCATGAATCATTAAACCATGCTTGGTCATCGACTTAAATCAATGGGCACAACCACCATTCACACAAGTGTGCCTTCATAGAAAAACATGGAAATATGGAAGTGGGAATTGAGACAATGGAAGGAGAGATGGGTCACGAACAATAGAATCCTCCTATATGAAGAAAAAAACTCCATGAATATCCAAATGAGAGGTCAATATGGCCTCTCCCACGTCCAAATTGGATGCGAATATCACTCTCTCAAAATTGGCTCAGTAGGAGGGTAAGTGTGCACTCACCGTGCATTGGACAAACTAATGCTCTCCAAAATGCCGAAGGCCAATTCCCAAATGATAAAAAAATAAATTTCCATTTCTTATGACATATTTTTATAATCCTAATAAGGCACTCAAAGGTCTAATTCACTCGCATAGGATTCCTCCAACTCATCCTTGATGTTTAGTAACCTCCATGCCACTTGGCCTTCTCCTCAACCCTTCATCTTCCTCCAAATTAAAAATGGTTGTCACCTAGCCCCAAGTGCACCCTCTTGAAGAATATTTTTATCCCTGACATGTCATATTTTCATAGGTATGCAATCAGGTCTGACTTGTCATAGAATCTTACATCATTGTTGTCATAAAACGTAGGGAATCTAGTTCCACATGGAACTTAGTTTCTTCCTAGACTCTTCCTCTTCTATGAGGACTTACTCCTACTCACCCATTATAATACTTGGGCTCATGATATTCAATTTGAAAAATATTCACCTTCTAAGAACATTCCATCACTCATAATATCTATTTTGGAGTTAAGTCATGACATGTGTAAGGAATAATCTAGCCACCCAAGGCCTCCATGGGTCTCCAAATGTCCTTATGAACTTGCAATGCCACTTTATTTTCTCCATATTTATTATTTGTATGAACCAAATTAATGTGTAAATGATAAAATAAAGTTCTCTTGAGTCCCATAGCTCCCTTATTGCAATATTTAATGCCTCGTCCCCCAACCTAGGGAACTAGTAGGTGGGTGAAACATTATCAACTAGTAGACTTATTGGGAGGGCACATATTCTCCATAAATCAGATTCTCCAGATTCAAAGTTTGAAAAATTATGGTTTTCTAATAAAAACCTAGGTTGGAATTTAAGCATATTTTTAGGTTGACATTGGAGTTGATTCTGGCTTGTAAAGATAGCCTTGGCATAACGCATTGACTGGTAAGTCCAAATTCCATGTTTGAAAATTTTCATCTCTATCATATTTTTAAGCTTAGAAAAAATGACGAACAACACCAAGATTGATAAGAAGCTTGAAGGAGATGATAACTTACAAGAATGGAAGTATAGGGTGCTTCTCATTCTAGAAGAGAATGATTTGGAAAAATATGTTGAAGAAGAGGCTGCAGAACCAAAGGAAGATGAGGCTAAGGAAAAGCACAAGAAGAACATGATTAGGGAAAAGAGAATCATTGCAAATTCTATCAAGGATCACTTGATCCCTCAATTCTCATCATTAAAGAATCCAACGCAGATGTTTGATTCCTTGTCTAGGTTGTTTCAATTCAAGAATATCAACTGGAAGATGACATTGGGGACCCAACTCAAGAATGTGAAAATTTATAATTTAGAAACCATTCATCCTACTTCACAAGGGAATCTTAAATTAAATAACAACTTGAATCTACTAGAGAAACAATTGATGAAGTTGAGATAGTGATGACTATATTGAATGGTCTCCCAAGGTCTTGGGATTCATTTATTGAGGGAATTTTTTCTAGAAGGAAGATAACAAAATTCAACAAACTATGGGAAGAGTGCACACAAGAAGAAGCTAGATTGGGAGTAAGAGAAGAAAAGTTGGTCGATGATAAATATCAAGAACTAGCAACATGTGCAAGAAAAGGGAAAAGAAATAAATAATCCCATTCATGCAATACATTTCAGAAGACACAAAATACTAAAAAAAATCACTCAAATTGCAAACGCTGCAACTGTTAGAAGATGAGATACATTGCAAGAAACTGTCCTCAAGTAAAAGATCAGATCAGAAAAGGAAAGAACAAAACACATCCTGCTCACACTTTAGAAGATAATGAACCTATTCATAAGAAAGCAAGAAAAGACGATTCAAGTGAAGAATATATGTTAATATCAAGTCTTACAGGGGTTGTCACTAATGGAAGTGATGCATGGCTTGTTCTAAGAACATGACGGGTTACAAGAATTCTCTCACAAATTTGTATCAAAAGGATTCACCTCATAAGGTGAATCTTAGTGATTATTATCAGTATCCCATAAAAGAAGTAGGAGAAGCCTCGTACAAGTTTTATTTCATAAATCCTATGAAGATGAAAGATGTATTGTAGGCACCTAGTTTGAAGAAGGGTATCCTCTAAATTTCAACATTAGAGGAGTGTGGATATAGAGTTTGTTTCATTGATGGCCACGTTCTCATGTGGAAAAAGGTAAATACTATTGATGATGTTGTTGTGATTGGTGTTCAAAAGAAAGGCATGTACAAGCTGAAGGGACACACAGATTCAACATTGGTAAATAAAACCATAAATCTGAGTGAGCTATGTCATATAAGACTTTCCCACATACATTATAAACCATTTCGAATCATAAGTAAGATGGTCACAGGTCTACCAAAGATTCAGGTGAATCATGATTGTATATGCAAGGGATTTGTACAAGGAAAGAGTGTGAAGAGTCTGTTTCCAAGAAGTGACATTGAAAAAAAATAAATCTTGGACATAGTGCATTCAAACTTGTGTGGACTGATGTCATCAACATCACTTAGTGGGTATGTATATTATGTTTCATTTATTGATTATTACTCACGTAAAAAATGGATCTATTTCTTGAAAGAAAAAAGTGAAGTGTTCAACAAGTTCAAAGAGTTCAAGGCCCTTGTATACAACCTCTCTAAAAAGAATATAAAGACATTAAGGTCAAATAACGAAGGAGAGTTCACATCAGATGCATTCAAGACATCCTGCATAGAAGTTGAGATTAAATGGGAGATGTGCACTCCCTACAATCCTTAATAGAATGGTATGGCAGAAAGAAAGAATTGGATGATAATGGAAGTAATGAAGGCTATGATTCATGATCAAAATCTACCATTACACCTATGGGATGAGGAATCTAGAACCGCTATATATCTAAAAAATAAAACTCCTCACCGTGTACTTGGAAATAAGACACCAGAAAAGGTTTTTACAGGAGAAAAGTTAGAGGTCAATCACCTGAGGATATTTGGTTGTTAGTATATGTACATGTTCCCAAGGATAAGATAACGAATATGGACCCTTAAGGAAAGAAGGGTATATTTTTTGGATATAGTAAGGTATCAAAGGTATACACAGTCTACATTCTTGGTGACATGCATATTGATACTAGAAGAGATGTCACCTTCAATGAGGATGCAAATTCTAGCATATCAAGACATAATCATATAGATCATGTCCATGATGAGGAGCAGGAAGCTCCTAAATTCACAAATACTGGTGCAAAAGATGATATTGTACCAAAAGAGCATTACCCCGAGGATCATGATATGATCGAACCATAGAGACCTGTAGATCCACCACGAGAAATGATTACAAATAATAGAATACCATATTGGTAATAGGATATTATTCAGGATGCATAGAATATGGTGCTACAGATAGGTATTTCAAAGAGAGAAAGAGACCTTGACAATATTCCATATATGCGGAATTATTATGCGATGTTTTTGATGCAGATCCTTCTAGTTATGAAGAAGTAGTTAATAAGAAAGTATGGAAGGATGCCATGATCAAGTCCCATACTAGTCCATTATGAAGAATGATGTTTGGGATGTGGTTCCAAGACTGAAAGGGAACTCACTGGTGACTTCCAAATGTTCGGGTACACAGGTTACTCCCAAAAGACCGAACACCTTGAGAAACCGCTTCACACAAATAGATCACAGATCAACACACCGATGTTTGTCATGTGGTTAAAACCCTCGAGAGGGAAACAGTCCACAGCTCCGTCAAAATATCTACTTGGAGAAATTTATTATGCAAAAGAAAGAAAGTTACATGAGCTTCTCATAATCGATCAACTAGCTAAGGACCCTCCATTCTCTTTAAATAGAGATCATGGACCAATAGGGTGTTAAGCCACGGATCAATGGTAGGTATGATCTAAGAGAAGTTGAATCGTCGGATCACTTTATGTCTAGAGCATATCATGACCATCGTATTAGAATATTTACAAATGCATACTAATGCATACTAAAGAAACACACTTTACCTAATGGATATATTACACAAGTTGACCTTAACTAACTCCTAAGTGTCTAAATATCCTAACATCCCCCCTTAAGAACAACTTGGGATAGGATTGAAGGATTTACAAAAGTGACACTATTGGGAGAAGGAAGGAGGCATTAGAGCCTATCCCCCCTTAAGGACACATTCCTGAACTCCTAACATAGATCAAAGTTTAGAAAACTTCACTTCTGTAAGAGACTTGGATAAGATGTCTGCAACTTGATCATCTGTAGGGCAATAGAGCATTTCAAGAACACAGTAATGAACAAGATTTCTAATGAAGTGCATGTGTAGCTCAATGTGTTTGCAACGTTGATGTAGAACTGGATCTTTGGCAAGCTTGATGGCACTTTGATTATCGTACCAAAGTGGAGTAGGCTGCTGTTGCTCGAATCCAAACTCAGAAAGGATCTTTCGAAGCCATAAAGCTTCCTGAATGGCATTAACTGTGGCTCGATATTCTGCTTCTGCTGAAGAAAGAGCAAGAGCTTGTTGTTTCTTACAAGCCCAAGTGACAGGTCCAGATCACAAACTGAAAACATAACCTGCAGTAGACTTTTGATCATCAGGATCGCTGGCCCAATTTGAATCAGTGAAACCAACCAACAAAGGTTCCCCCCTTGTACTATAATGAATCCCAAACTAAATTGTACCTCAAATATATCAAAGTATTCTTTTTGCTGCTTTCCAGTGACTTTCATGAGGAGTTTACATATAACGGGAAACATGACCAACGGCAAAGGAAAGGTCAGGATGGGAATGAGTTAAGTATAAAATACTACCAATATGCTGATGATACAAGGTGGCATCTACTTCAGGGGAAGTACATGTGGAAGAAAGTTTAACTCCAGATTGGAAGGGAGAAGGGCTTGGTTTACAATCTTCCATGTGGAAGCGACGAAGAAGGTCACAAGAATACTTAGACTGGGAAAGAAAGATTCCTTCTTTGGTTTGCAAGACTTGGAGACCAAGAAAATAATGCAAATGTCCTAAGTCTGACATTTCAAAATTTTGCTTAAGACTGGATTTCACATGGGTTATAAGTTTAGGGTCACTACCAATAAGGAAAAGATCATCAACATAAAGAAAAAGTATGATGAGATGGTTTCCTAATTTCTTGGTATAGATATTAGGGTTAGAATGGCATCTAGAAAAACCAGTGTCAAGGAGAAAGCTATCCATTTTGGCATACCAAGATCTAGGAGCTTGCTTAAGGCCATATAAGGATTTCTTAAGGAGACATACAAGGCTAGAGTTATCCTGAACATATCCAGGAGGTTGTTCCATGTAAATTTCCTCCTGTAAATCACCATGTAAAAAGGCAGACTTGAAATCCATTTGATGGAATTCCCAGTTATGTAAGGCTGTGAGGGAAAGAACAAGGCAGATGGAATTCATTTTTGTGACAGGAGCAAAGGTTTCATTGTAGTCAATCAATTCAACTTGGGAAAAACCTTTGGCAACTAACCTTGCCTTAAGTTTTTCAACACTTCCATCTGATGCATACTTAGGTCTGTAGACCCATTTACATATTATAAGTTTTCTTCCTTTTGGAAGAGGAACAAGATCCCAAGTATCGTTCACCATTAAGGAACGATATTCTTCATCCATAGCTACATCCCAATATGGATTTCCTGAAGCTTCTGTAAAAGTTTCTAGATCATGATTCTCAGAAACTTGAGCCAAAAGAGAAGAGGCTCATTGAAACTGAGAACATGTTCGATGTTGATCTCTAGGATCACTGGCAAGATCACCAGCTGCTTCACATGTTGAATGGACCCATCAAGGAAGCATTGGTGCTGGTGCAATTGGAGGAACATGAGCAAGCAAAGGTGGATTTTCATCCTCACTATCATAATCAGAAACTGGATTTGGAAACCTGTCAAGGAAGTTGAAAGAAGAAGAAGAAGAAGAAGGCACAATCACCGAATCAGGCTGGTAGGCCAAAGATGGCACACCCGCCAAGTTAGGCTCGTAGGCCAAGAGATTTTCATCAAATTTAACATCTCTTCTAATGATTATATCATGTGAATGGGGCTGAAGAAGTCTATAACCTTTTACATCTTCAGAATATGCAACAAATATGCACTTTTCACTTTTAGGCTGCAATGCTTTCCATTTTTCATCCAGAATGTGAGCCCATGCTTCACAACCAAACACACGAAAGTGACTTACATCTGGTTTAATTTTACTCTATGCTTATTCCAGTGTTATACCTTGTAAAAATTTAGTGGGTGTCCGATTAACTATGTAATTTGCACAATTTATGGCCTTAGCCCAATATTGAAGACTTAGTCCCTTAGATTGGATCATACAATTAGCCATTTCTTTTAAAGTGCGGTTCTTCCCTTCAACTACACCATTTTGTTGTGGTGTATATGGAACCGTGTGTTGTTGTTGGATTCCTTGTTTAGTGCATAAAGTAGTGAACTTGTTATTAACATATTCTCCTCCATTGTCAGATCTTAACTTAATAATTTGATGACCAGATTGTTTTTCAGCAAGGGCCTTGTAGGCCAAGAACATGTTAAATACATCGCTCTTAAGTTTTAGGAAGTAAACCCAAGTGGATCTGGAATAGTCATTAATGAAAGTTAAGAAATATTTGAAACCAGAAAAGGATGCATATGGAAGAGGGCCACACATGTCACTATGCACAAGCTCCAAGGGAACCAAGGCGTGCCAAGAGGCACATTTGTCAAAACTGTCCCAATGATGTTTTCCGAGTACACAACCAGAACAAACACCATCCTTGCAATATACCATCGGAAGACTAGTCACCATATTGTCTTTACATAGTTGTTGCAATGAGTGATAATTTAAGTGACCAAATCGCTCAGGCCAAAGTTTGCTCAAGTTATCACTATGAGCAACAAAAACTGAAGGAAAAGGTGATGACCCAAAGTTGTTAAATTTGTACAACCTGGTAATATCATCAACAGTTCTAGTAGCAAGGACATTTTGAGGATTTTTAAAATCCTTGATTACAACTTGGTGAGGTGTAAACGTCATAGTTTTACCTTCATATTTGCCAAAATGGGTGTTTCTGGAACAAACGGAAACAATTTTCCATGAAACGAAAACTATTTCCCCATGAAAACAATGTTTTGGACGCAATGGAACATCTCCCACAAGCCACAAATACATAGAAAATCTAGAACTAGAAACCCTTTCAAAGTTTTGGCGAAACCAGTTCTAGATCTTGATTAAAACTGAAAGCGGCTCTTCATAAACGCTCTGATACTATGTTCAGGTACACAGGGTACTACCAAAATACCAAACACCTTGAGCAACCGCTTCACACAAATAGATCACAAATCAACACACTGATGTTTGTCACGTGGTTAAAACCCTTGAGAGGGAAACAGTCCATGGCCCTAGCCAAATAGCTACTTGGAGCAATTTATTATGAAAAAGAAAGAAAGTTACATGAGCTTCTCATAATCGATCAACTAGCCAAGGACCCTCCATGCTATTTAAATAGAGATCATGGACCAATCGGGTGTAAGCCATGGATCAATGGTAGGTATGATCTAAGAGAAGTTGAACCATTAGATCACTTTATGTCTAGAGCATATCGTGATTGTCAGATTAGAATATTTACAAATGCATAATAATGCATACTAAAGAAACAGACTTTACCTAATGGATATATTACGCAAGTTGATATTAACTTACTCCTAAGTGTCTAAATATCCTAACACCAAATGTATCTTCAAGACGAAGCATGGAATAGATGGCAGTGTCAAGAAGTATAAGGAAAAGTTCATGGCTCGTGGTTTCTCCTAGAAAGAAGGAATAGATTATGAGGAGATATTTACTCTTGTGGTGATATAAATTTTGATTAGAAATATACTTGCAATAGCTGCAGTGATGAAATGGAAGGTACATCAAATGGACATGAAAACAACTTTTCTTAATGATGTAGTGGAAGAGGAAGTGTATGTGGAACAAACACAAGGATTTGAGACACATGAGAAGAAGACACATGTGTGCAAATTGAAAAAGGCCTTGTATCGATTGAAGTAGGAACCTAGGATGTGGTATGGTAGAATTGACAATTTTTTGATGACCTTGGGACTTACCAATATTAAATCATATTCCAACCTTTACTACAAGGTTGTGGATGGTGGACCAATGATATTGATGTTATATGTAGATGACATGTTTCTAACATGGGACAAGAATTTCATCACTGAGTGCAAGGGGATCTTGTTGTAGAATTAGAAATGAAATACCTACATATGATGCATTATTTCTTGGGTCTAGAGGTGTGGTAGAAACCATATGAGATTTTCCTTAACCAAGAAAAACATGTTGTATAGATCTCGCAGAGATTCAGGATGATGGACTATAAAACCATGCCTACACTGATGGTTGGAATATGATTTAATATCAATGCTAGAGGGCCAACCTGTATAAGTGGGAGGGTTCATATCAATGCGAAATATAGCTGGTGTGTGCACACTAAATCAACTAACCCTTGTGGTTAGATTCCTAATCACTATGGGATAGATGCCTGGTGGTGCCAACCAGAAGGGCTATCCTTCAAGCTAGTTATCTAAATTCTATGTGAGTTGGATTTTGTGTGAGATAGATTCCTAGTTTGATGTGATCTACATGAAGTCTCATAATGACATAAGGTTGGAAAGGATGCTAAAACCCATAAGGTCTGAAGGGACGATGAGGTTGTACACACTAGTAAGATTCTATGTATGATGTTGAGGACTCAAATGCATGATGCGGTTATATAAATTCTAGTGATGGATATATTCATGAAGTCATCAAGTAAATGATCAAAGAATATAGACGTGTAGAAGCAGTATTGAAGATCATGCCAAGAAGAATACCTTCCCTGCTAAGAGGGAGTGTTTTTATTTTATGTAGCTTCAGAAGATATTTTTATTGTATTTGATCAAGTCAAAACCCTAAAATAATAATGCTATAACATATTTATAATTTCATCTCAGGAAATCAAGTGAAAATAGACAAGTCGTTCCCATAGGAAACACTAGGTAAGACTTCCCCAACATTAGGTAAAACTTCCCTAGGAAAGTCGACCCTGTAGTGAAAATGTCATCCATAAATAAGTATAAATAGAGGGTGAAACCCTCCTTATTTGGACATCAAGCAAGTTCACTCAAGCCAGTGAGACAAGTGCACAAGAGAGAGAGAGAGAGTAGTAGTAGCTGGAGGAAGACGAATATTTTGGGGTTATCTTATCTTTGTATTTTGGGTATCTTTCTATGAGAGAGATTTAGCTATTCACTATATTGACATTGTACTTTGTTGATGAATCTATATTGAACAATTTATGTTGGGATTTCTTCCCCAAGAGGGTTTCCTGAGATAAATCTTTGTGTATGTTGTGAATGTCTTTCTTTCAGTGATTCTTATGCATGCAATTATTATTCAATATTGAATAAAAGTCTAAATAATTCACTAATATAACTGCTTCAGTAAAATTTCAACAATTGGCTCATTTAAGTCACAAGTCATCAAATGGATGACATGATAACAATCGACAATAGAGGATTTAATCTCCCATAGGATACATTCTGTTTTCCCCTCTAGTAGAATCATATCCTCGATATTGCTCTTTACACAACGATCTTGGACCATTTTATTATTTTTCCATCATAATATTTACATATATTTATGAGTTATCATGTGTTGGGAATGTTATGTCCTTTTCTCATGTCCCTTCCTTGAAGAACATCAAAAGTGGACCTTATCAAGCACCTAGGGGTTAGAAAAATTGAATTAATTAAATTACCTAGGGAATTTTTATTATTTCATCCTAAGGAGGCATGTACTAAGTTTATTTCTAAATTTCAGATTATTTATGTGTAAATATTTAATTAATATGAAAAATAACGACATGTGGGAATTTGTTGCCATGTCAGGAGGGTGCATTAGGCTAGCCAACTTTCCTAGGATGAAAAGTACAAACTATCCAAAAAAAATGGCAAAAGCAATATATTAGGAAAACATGGAAACTGACAAAAGCAAGGAAAAGCATGCAGTTTCAAAAGAAAAAAGTGCAGGAAAAGAAGTTAGTGCAAAAGAAAGAAAATTTGGTCAAGGGAGGGCATAGTTTCCATTTTGATGAAAGGATGCTAGTAGGTAAACATCATTAGTCACAAGAAGGAAACTTTTACTCAAAGGGGGGTGCAGTTTCCACTTTGGTTGAGTGATGCAAGCAGGGAAACATCATCCCATTATTAAAATTACTAAATTCCTCAAGAGGGGAGCACTCATGGGTTAGGGTTTGCAAGTGGGGTAACTTTCTCAACAGGTGGATGAATTTCTAAGAAAGTCACTCAAGTTTTATTTAAGGATGCTTCCAACTCCATTTCACAGTTTGGATCGTTAATTTTTTGGTGTTGAGTGAAGCTAAGCTTCCAGTCTAAGTGACGTGCCTCAGTCACCTTGGGTGATGCGCCCCAAGCCTCCGTTCTCTTGTCTTCGCTTCCATTCTTCAGTGCAGATCAAAGAGAGGCAAGGAGGATCCATCTAAGATCAAGCTAAAGCTCTGATAATATCCATCCAACCATGGAAGTTGAGCTCCAGCCAAGGAAGCTTCACTTGTACTCTCATATTAGTATTGGGTGTTAGTTTCAGGCCTCCATTATTCAGTCCTGGGAACCATTGAGGGAGGTCAAATCCTCAAATATTCTTATGAGCTTCTTAGCTCCATATTCATGTTCTGATATCTATTTTACAGTAATATTTTTGTCCAAGAAATCCATAATGCTAAACTTTCATGAGAGAAGTCTTCCAATGCCCATTTAATGGGACTTTTTGTAGGCTCTTTACATTAAATGTGATGTAATGGCCATGATAGACATAAATGAGTTAGATGATGCATAACACATGTCAGAAAAATCATTGATAATATTTAGTTGTAGGTCTGGTAAATTAAAACATTGAAATTCATTGTTGTTTTCATTAATAAAAAGGCATATATTATGAGCCTGATCACAACTTGCAGACTCAACAACTAGTGCGCCGAGACCGGATGAATTCATAATGGCTAGTGTTTTGATAGGAAATGGAGGAATAATAATTAATATGTTTATACACAGTGCTTGAATTTCTTTCACTTGTTGGAGGGTTAATAACTAAGGCGCTTACACCTGTTGGAGGTTAGTTTTACATTTTTTGATGCTATGTAGGATCCGTAAACTAAAATTGTGTTCTGTAAGTTTATATAGGTTATACATTCACCCCAAAACCAAAACTAACTTACATATTAAGAATTCATTCATTTTGTACAACATTTGAGTGGCCTCCTCTGCACAAGCTTTCCTTAGGCCAAAATCCTAGTTTTTCCCAAACACCCTCAAACTTCCTCAAACTATTCCATATATGTTATGAACATGTTCAAATGATATTTTCTTCCTAATCATTGAGTGACAACTCACCTAATCCTTCCATAAGCCATAGTTTATTGGAATTGATTATTCAACATAACTGATGCTCAAAACCCAAAAGGGCCCAACATCCAGGTGCTTAGGGATCTGAACTCTCAGTCTCCAAAAATGTCCTTTAGTTTCATCCACTTACCCTTTTCCATACTCTAGTTTTTTGTCATTACTGCCTATTTTTTTCCATTGTCAAAGAAAATACTCAATCACTTGTAAAATTTGTATTCATATTTTAATTATACCAATAGTAAGAGATAATATTTTGATTTGATTCACCCTGAAGGGGTTTGGCTTGTTGGCCACTCCACGTTATGTTAAGGCATAGAGGCTGTTAAGTAGGTCACAGGTTCAAATACCCTGGTGCAAAAAGTTGGCGCTCATGCTATTCCCCAGTGGGGGGTTAGGTAGGCTACTCTGGGGTTATAGTGGTAGCGACAGGAATCGACCCCATGTCACACGAGTCCGAAACTTGCCAGTTGTCAATTTGTCAGTATAAAAAAAATATTTTGATCTGATTCATATAAATAATATTACACCTTTACATGAAATATAGGGTCAAATTTGATAGTTTACTGGTATAAGTTGACTAGATTTACAAGTCGACAAACAGTGGAAGTCTAGTCAATTGGCTGAATGGAATAGTTGTTGGATGAAAACAATGAATTTTCAATGGGAAGTCGATGAATGATGGAATGACTAGAATATCAATGATAAATTAACCAAAGTTTCCTTAGTCAAGTTGACTATAACTGAATATATAAAAGTGGTTATGAAGTTATGTATTACCATTAATGAGTAGTTGGTTGTAACTAACTCAGGTATCATGATCTTGTGTATGCATTCCATCTATAAATAAGATGTAATGAAAATGTAATGTAGATGGTGAAGTAGATTGAAGTATAATTGTTGTCTAGTAAACCACTATTGTAAATGTTGGTTAAGAATGTTGATTAATATATGAGTGGTGAAGCTCATTGGTTTGTTGGTTTTCCCAAATAGAGGGGTTTCCATGGTTATATATGTGTATTGTGCATGAATGTGTTGTGTGACATTAATTAGTGTATAGTTTTTGTGTTTAACTATATGAATCATATGCATGCTCACTATAATAAGGTAGTATAACCCAACAATTGGTATCAAAGCTATATTTGGCTGAAGGTGGGTGACTTTGTCACTAAGGGTTTGGCTTGGTCCTAGATCTTGTGAATGCCTTGTTTTAGTGGGATTTCCATAACATTGATTCTTAATTAGAATGGCTAAAACTTCGAGGCTATAAATTGAAAAGTTTAATGGGAAATTTTTTGAGATTTAGAAGCTTAAAATAGAATATCTCCTTGTAGATCGAGAGCAATGGGTTGTCATTAGCCTTGATACAAATCCAACTAGTATGTCATCAAAATATTAGCAAAAAACCAACATGAAAGTAAGGATTACAATATGAATTTGTTTAGTGATTTACGTATTGTTGAATGCATTAGGAGAAGACATCACAAAGAAGTTATGGGAAAAGTTATAGAACTTGTACCAATTGAAATCTCTAGTTAACAAGTTGTTTCTTTGGAAGAAGTTATATCTTCTAAGGATGAGTGGAAACTTAGTTTCAAAGAAATTGAATGCATTCAACACTATGATTAATCAGTTTTTGTTCACTGATGTTAAAATTATTGAGGAGGATAAATGTATTAATTTATTGTGTTATTTTCCACAATCTTGGGATAGCTTAGTCGTGGCTATTGGGAGAAATAATGCCACATTGCAGATCGATGATGTGGTCGCATATATTATATCATAATAGATGAGGAGGAAGAACATGAAAGGATTGATCTGTGATGTTAGGATGGTATTAGGTCAATCAATAGACAGGGGAAAAATAAAATCCTCTGGTTGAAGATTGAAGTCAAGGTAGATCTAAGACTAGATCTAAGTCTCTTGGTCTAATGATAAGAAGATGTTGGAAATTCAAAAAGTTCAGGCACTAAGAGAAATTGTAATTTGATAGGATTTGAGAGAAGAAAGGGGTCCAAGGAAGGCCAGTTGGCTTATTGAAAATATTCGTAAGAAGAAAAATGAGATGTGTATTTGGATTACATAAGTACACAATCAAATCATGATTCTTTCTTGATCCATTCCAGTTTGTGATATCATATGACACCATAAATGGAATGGTTCTATGAATATGAGAAGTTAAACAGTGGTGATGTTTTTCTAGGAGATGATTCACTGACTAGAATTGTTGGATGAGGTAAAGTTAGATTTATATTGAAAGATAGAAGGATAGAAACTCTTATAGGGGTACTACATATCCCAAGTTTGGATCGAAACCTAATTTTTGTTAGTAAGATGGGGATTGTAGGTCTGGAGTCTGTTTTTGAGAAATATACATGCAAGATCATGCAAGACATGATGGTACTGATGAGGGGAGTTCATACTAGAGCCATGTATAAGATATTGGGGATAATAGAAACCAATGGATGTGCTAATACAACATTTCATGGATCCGACAACATACATTATTGTTTATACAACTTGACCATGTTGTGGTATTAGTGGATGGAACATTTTGGTGAGAAAATTATTCATGTTATGCACAGTAAAGGTATGATCAAATGTATTCCTAAATTTTCTAAATAAGTAGACTTCTTTGAACATTTTATTTACGGTCTCATCTAGTGCTACAAGGACTAAGGAAATACTTGAGTTAATACATTGCGATGTGTTTGGACTAGTTTCAATCTCATCACTAGGAGGATCACAAAATTGCATCTCTTTCTTAGATGATTTCTCCATAATTACATGGTTGTATTTTATGAGGAATAAATATGAGGTATTTGATAAGTATCAAGAGTTCAAATCCCTTGTAGAAAATCATACTAGCATAAAGATCAAAGTGTTGAGAATTAATAACGAAAGAGAATGTTGTGAAAAGGAATTCGACCAATTCTAAAAACAACACAGTATAGATCGATAAAACGTAACTCCATACATTCCTCAATAGAATGGAGTTAGTAAAAGAATGAATAGAATGTTGAAGGATAAATCAAGGAGCATGCTCAATGGTCCTAGCATTTTACAAAATTTCTAGGTGGAGGCAGTCAACATCAAGTTACTTGGTGAATAGGTCATTGTTGACTTCTCTAGTTGAAAAAAATCTATATGAGGAATGGTCTAGTAAAATTCCATCTCTTACACATCTCATAGTTTTTGGGTATGATGCCTTTGTGCATATACCAAAGGAGAAAAGAAGAAAACTAGACATCAAGCTAGAAAAATGCATCTTCATCATGTACAAGGATGGATTGAAATGGTATAAGATATAGAATCCATTCATAGGGAAGGAAGTTTATAGTAGAGATGTAATATTCAGTGAAGTTAGAAGTACTTCCAAGGATACAAATTTTAAAAGAGAAAAGAAACAAGAAAGATAGAGTTTGAAAAGAACGATGAGAACGAGGGTTCAAATGAGACGACTGAATTTGACAAACTGGTGGCACAATAGACTTAGATCATCAGGATGTATGGTCAATAGAGGAAACAACCTGAAAGGTATATTCCACTCAACTTTCACTCCCTGTTTGCATTATCTACCATAGAATATGATCCCAAGTCATTAAAGGAAGTGATCAACTCGATAGAGGGTGAACTTTGGAAAAAGGCCATGAAAGAATAAATGGAATCCTTCAAAAATAATGAAACATGGGATATGTTGCATTACCAAATGGAAGGAAACCCATTGATAGTATGTGGAGTTTCAAGAAAAATATGAATGCAATAGGTGAGGTTGAGAAGTATAAGGTTTGATTGGTAGCGAAGGGATATTCCCAAGTTGAGGGAGCCGACTTTAGTGAGTTTTTCTCTCCTTTTGGTAAGTTAACTTCCATTAAGGTATTAATTTCTTTAGCTGCAACATTTTATCTTGAGATAGAACAAATGGATGTAAAGAAAACATTTCTTATGGTGACCTTGAAGAGGAAATTTATATGAAGAATCTTGAAGCTTTCACAATGAATGGAGAGGAGGAACTAGTCTAGAAGATCAAGAATTCTCTCTATGGTTTAAAACAATCATCCAAAATATGGTGTCAGAAGTTAGATATGTATATATAACAACTGGGGTTTGTAAAGTCATTTTGATCACCATGTGTATGGAAAGAAAGTCAATGATCACTTTATATATGTAGTTTTGTATGTCGATGACATGTTGTTGGTTATAAATAAAATGGATTTGATTAAGGAGGTGAAACTATAGCTATCCTCCAAGTTCGACATGAAGGACCTCGGTGCACCAAATTTCATTATTGGAATGGGAATTAAATGAGATCAAGCAGGTAGAAGGATCTGGTTAAGCCAAAGTAAATATGTTGATTCAATTCTAAAATGCTTCAATATGTAGGAGTGTAAACCAATTAAGGTATCTATTCTTGTAGGAGTTAAATTATTTGCTAAATAGTGTCCTAAGACATGTGACTAAATAGAGTACATGTCACATATTCCCTATACTAGTGTTGTAGTTAGTTTTATGTATTTTATGATATGTACTTGAATAGACATTTCCCATTTAGTGTGAGTATTGAGCATGTACATGTCAACAACTGGAAAAGAGAACTAGACCACAGTCAAGTTAATATTCAAGTACCTACATGGCATGACAGATGATGCAATCTGTTATGAAGGGAAAAATGAGAACATTAAGGAAATTAGTTTACATGGTTTTGTTGACTTAAACTAGGGTAGAGATCTCAATTGCAAATGGTCGACCAGTGGATATGTTTTCAAGTTATTTGGTGGAGCAGTCGATTGGATGAGTAGGAGACATACAATCATTGCACTGTCAACTACTAAGGATGAATACATGGTATCCACTCATGCATGTAAGGAGGTTATTTGGTTCTAGATATTGTGTTCATAAGTTGGGTTTGGACATAATGATGTTAGGTTGGATTATGAAAGTCAAAGTGCAATCCTCTTAGAAAGAATCTAGAATATCATTCAATGACAAAGAATATTGATATACAACCATTTTGTGAGAGAAATGGTGGAAAACCAGAAAGTGTTGCTGGAAAAGGTAGACACTTTGAAGAATGATGCATACTCATTGACCAAGTTGGTGAATACTGAGAATTTGTTTTGGTGTAGCGAGTCAATGGGCATGTTAACCCGATTGAAGTGAACTTAACTTTTGAATATCTTGCTTATGAAAAGAAAATAACAAGTGGGAGAATGTTGGGAATGGCATGTTCTTTGCATGGGATAAATGGTCAAAGTAGATAGTTGATTGGTATAAGTTGAATAGAGTTGGAAGTTAACTAATAGTGGAAGTCTCATCTATTGGATGATTGTAATAGTTATTAGATGAAAACAATGACTGGTTAATGAGAAGTTGACAAATGATGGAATGACTAGAAATTCAATGAGTGATCGACCAAAGTTGATTCAGTCAATTTGAATATAACAAAATAGCTAAAAGTGGTTAGGAAGTTATGGATTACCATTAATAAGTAGTTGGTTATAACTAAATCAGGTACCATGAGCTTGTGTATGTATTGCACCTATGAATAAGATGTAATGGAAATGTAAAATAGATGGTAAAATATATTGAAGTGTTATTTCTATCTAGTAAATCATTATTGTAAACACTAGTTAATAATGTTGATTAATAGATGAGTGGTGAAGCTCATTGGTTTGTTGGTGTTCCACAGTAGAGGGGCTTCCAAGATAATTTATGTGTACTGTGTATGAATGCGTTATTTGAAATTGTTTAACGTATAATTGTTGTGTTTAACTATATGAATCATATTCATGCTTACTATAATAAGGTAGTATAACCCAACATCACGTAAAACTAATCACATGGTCCATATAGAAATATTTACATTATACATGCCTATACATTCACTAGTCGGGCCTTGTCCTTGAGCTCTACACTAGGAATTCATACTAGCATATTTACATTATTTACATAATATTATTTGATACATTCCAAATTAAACAATTCCCTTCCCCTTGGAACAACATTGTCCATGTTGTTTCCTCAAAATTAGGAAAATAAAAAAGATATTCCTCTCTAATGACATCCTCTAGCTCCCATGTAGACCAAAGTGCTTCCATTGCACTTTTACTAGTATAATGCCTTGGTTTTTTTTTGCAACGATACCTTATTGTTGAGGATGCATAGTGGCTTTGTTTGGAACTCTCCGTAGAGTTCCACCTAGATCAAATCCCTATGAATCAATACATATTTCTTAAGAAAAGAAACATGAAAAGCATTATGATCTCTAGTGTTAGCAGATAATGCAATCAACCCTATTCTCTCAAGAAATTAAAATGGCCTACAATGTCTTGGCGATAGCTTGGCATAAGTCCCAATATTTAAGGAGCTCTTCATTGGTCTCACTCGAAGGTAAAAATGATCCCCAACATTGAATTCCCTATGCACTGGATTCTTGTCTACATATTTTTTTTGTCTATCTTCGGTTATATTTAAATTTTGCCTAATATTTTCCTAAATTTTTCCTAATAAAGTAAAAGTGATGTGTTATTCATGATGTGGTCCATCTGAGATCTAGCTTCATTTGAACTGTTTGTTAATTGATTGTTCAAAGTTTTTGATTTTGTCTTTGCTCTAGCTATTTATTACTTGGTAATAATTCCATTGAGTGTGTATTTGTTTCTTGATCCTCAACTTGAATTTGTTCTCTTGAGAGTTTGGATGCTTCAATTTGGATTTGCTCTAATTTATTCTCTAATATCTTATTAATATACTATAGCTTCTTGAAATTTTCTTTTGGATATTTTTCATTATCTTTTAACTTCTTAATTTGTTCCTCTAGTTCTTGATTAAGATTTCTTAGATGATGATTTTCCCTTCAACATATTCATGAACTTGTTTTGGATTCTGAATACTTTTTAAATTTTTTTCTATTTGTAACTATAATTTTGCTATGGTTTCTCAGTTGAAATTTTTCTTTAGTATTGTTTGATATCATTTTATTGATTTTTGTGGTCTCTGATTGACGCGTGTCGTTAATTTCATATTTTTGCTACCAGATTTCTTTTATTTGATATTGATATTGACTGACCTTTGATCCTTGAATTTCTAAATTTCTCTAGACTTGCGCCAAATCATTATCTTTGTCTATGATGAGTTTGTTTAAATGCTTTATTTATTCTTCTAGCTCGTCATTGCTTCCATAAGGTGATTCTTTGTCATTCTATTACTTTTTCATTTTGTCCTCAAGATTTTGATTGTGAGTTTTTAAACATGATATTTTTTCATACTTATCTGGTACCATTTTTGCGAAATTTACATTAGCATTTTCCAACCTTAGATTTTGATCTTTTAAGCTACGATTCTCATGCTTTGTTAACATATTAAACAATTTCTGCTTATTAATCTCAAATTGTAGACAATGATTGGTTGTTTTATAATGATCTAGCTCACCCCATATTGCTTGTAGTTGCAACTACATTTCTAAATATGCGATTTCCATAGTTACAATTATGACTTCTCTTCAACTTCGTCTTCTTTTCTTCGATGATGGATAGACATGAAAAAGTAATAACCTTAATGTAGTTCCTTTTGAAGGAAGTTCTTCTTTTCACTTTGACTTATTTTTGTGTATGCACGTCCTATTTTTTTAATAGAAATAAAATTATATAATTATTATTATTATTATTTTTAAATAAGAGAAATCATGATAATAATAAATTTCTTTTTTAAATTTCTTTTTTGGCGGGGCGATAATAAAAAAAAATTATTATTATTAATTATTTTGGAATGGTATAAGATAGTTTTTTTTTTAAATTTAATAATAATTATTATTATTTTAAATAATACTAATACTTATATTAATAGTAATATTTTAAATTTGAATGGGATAATAGAATTAGGGTTTTCATGGAGGATAGCAATTGAGAAGGAAAGATGGAGCATGTGGTGCTGGCTTGAATAGACGCTAGTTGAATTGTCTGATCTAGTGGACCGGGGGACCGTGAAAAATAGAGGGAGGATAGAAGCACAATTAGTAGTGACATGAGGAATGGAGGAATCATGTATATAGTCTAGGTGATTGGTGATGAGAGGTAGGGCATGGTTTGCACTGGTGGTGCTGTTGGAATATCATATGGTGCTATGAAATGAAAGCACATGGAAATGTGATGTAGGCATGGGGGAATAATGGCAAGGGAAGATGCTCGAGATGTGTAGGGCATGGAATGTGTTGGGAGGATGAGGCTTGGGGCATTAGCTGAGAAGCTGGATGATAGTTGTTGGGCAGATGTGATAGGGGGAGATGCAATGTGGACTAGAGGGACGAGCGAGCTGAGTCTATGTAGCATGGGATGAGGAGGGAGCTTCAAGTTAGGTATGCATGGGGATGGATAGGATGGGTTGAGGATATTTGAAAAGTGGGGAGACATAAGTGTTGCAATGAAGGGTGGACGAGAGCATGGGGAGGTTGAACACGGTGGGGAGAGCTTGGATGGCGGAGGAGCTTAGAGGATAATGGAAGGGAATGGAACTAGGAATATGGTAGCGAGGGGAGTGTGAATATGGAATGTGTGGGTAATATTAAAATTCTAAGGAGCGTGGAATGTATGGGAGAGCAGTCACGAGCACAGGTATAAGTGGATGTATGGCATGTGGAGTGATGGTTCGAAGAAGGTGTGGGGAATATATGGAAGGTGACTACATCTAGCGTGAATGAGTAGGTAATGGCGAAGTTGCTAAAAAACTAGAGGATGGTCCAAGACACATTTTGTAGATTCTCCAAATAATTATTTTCCCAAAATCCAGTATCAGATGAATGCCCAAGAAGGGGCTCTGATACCAATGAAACAATAAAAGATCATTTACTCAAACTTCCACTTTAGAAATGATAGATAATACATAAACAAAAAATTATATAAAATATGATAAATAAGATATGATGATATTACATTTACAATGGTGGGTTTTATATAATCCCAATCGCGCCTTTTCAAATCTAAGGGAACATATCTTACTTTAATTAATTATTAGTATCAATATGAATGATATTATATATATNTTGGATAATTTTCTCCCAATGAGGTGTTTCTGAACCATCCAGAATCCTCATTCAATCAAAATCTCTTACCTTCACCTTTTGAATAAGTCTCTGATTCTCTACCTCCAATGAGGCTTTTTTGATACACCAACCTCAATATTCCTGCATCATGATATAACTGTCAGGATCATTGCATTATATCGTTCATATAAGACTGATAAATTAGTTGTGCAAATGATCTTCTTTGATGAACCAATCCCAGTATAACTGTTGAACTCATCGCAATGGATGATTCTTATCAACCTGATGTGTTAACAGTCAGAGTGTATCATCCAATAATATTTTTCCAACGAACTTGTTCTGTTCCCACCAATTGTGCTTTCATATGACATGGATGGTCCCATTCATATGGTCCCCTATCCACATGGCATGGTTTGGGCCCATCTTCGATTTCCCATTTTCAAAAAAAAATCACTGGTAGTTCTGCAATTTTAAAAATTTCCTAAATTCTCTCAATTAATCTATCGTTCTTGTTGGTATTCCACATAATTAACTCATTTCCCCATTAAAATACCCTCTAGCAATTAAATCCATGGATTTCCATAGAGCATTTGGTCAACACTTCTTGTGCAACTTTAACTCCAGCCTATAATTGTGGATTCCATCCCATACAACTTTGATACTACAACCAAGATCTTTGATACCACTCTTTGATGTCCCCATCAATCATTTCAATTATAGAAAGGGGTACTTATAAATTCATAAATAATAAATGCATGTGCATATGCAAAATATAAAGCATATGAAAATAAAACTCTATCCACACACACATCATACATTAACATGCATATTCATACAAAATAAAATCATTCCACATTCATATAAAAATATAATACTTATATTTTAACAATAATATCCAAGCAAATGGTCGTGTAAGAGTTATTTTTTCATCCAATTGTATGTATCAATTGCAAATACCACCGATAATCTAGGATATGAGGCAACCAGGGTGAAGGAAAACACCTACATACTTCTCTCTTTGTCTCTCTCTCTCATCCCACAACCCCTTTTCTCTCATGCTTATCCAAATTACTCACATTTGAGAATTTATAGGTTGCTTACTTAGCCATCCTAGCCATGACACTCGTTTCTACTGCCACACATAACACAAGGAAGGAATTTCCCTTCACTACTCCATAGTTTCGTTAGGAAATCCAACCCTAATTATGCTTACCACTGTGTGCATAACAAGTCAAACTTGTTCTATGATATTGAAGAACACCATATAACATTATATCATGGCTTCTAAAGCATTCAAGAGTAACAAAAATCAATGGGTAAAGGTTCTTATATTTCCTAGCCTCTATCCTCACCTACACGCATTTTTTTATAACGTATGTAATTTTATGTTCATGTTTCAAATTTGTGGTTTTTTCACATTCTGGTAATGTAAATTTTATGAATAGAAAGAGGGAAAATATACCTCATGTAAAATATGTTGTAAAAATGTCCATAATAATAATTGGTAGCCTCTAAAGGAGATGAAAAAATGGTGAAAAATACAGCTGGCATCACTTCTTACCATAGAAGAGAGTATTCTTACAACATCCATAGAATTATATTCATCCCATGCTTCATAACTAGATGAGAATAATTTCCCCACTAGCCTCACACATGCATTCAATTATTTGATTTAATAGTCAAAAGGAAGTAATTAGATCATTTAAGGCGCATGGTAGAAAATGGATGATTTCTAACATTAACACTTGGAAATACATGATTTAATCTCCCAAAGGCCCTTGTTCCTCTTCCCCTCTAGTGGAACCAGATCCCCTCTAGTGCTCTTTACACACTCATCTTGGACCAATTTATTAATTTTTCATCATAATATTTACATTTCTTTCTAAGTTAGATTTACAAGCTAATCACATGGTCTGTATAGAAATATTTACATTATCCATTCCTAGCGATTCACTAGTCAAGCCTTGGCCTTCAGCTTCACACAAGGAATTCATACTAGCATATTTACATTATTTACATAATCTGATTTGATATATTGCAAGTTAAAATTGGGGTTATTACAAGCCTAATATCAAATCTATCTTTGAGAAAATAGTTTCTTCTCTTAGTTAATCAAATAAGTCATCAATTCTGAGTAGAGTATATTTATTACTTACAATAATATTACTCAAGAGCTTGAAGTCAATGCACAACCTCAAGGTTCCATCATTTTTATTGACAATAAGTATTGATGCTCCCTAAGGAGACACACTTAGGAATATGCATCATTTATTCAATAATTCTTCCAGCTGCATCTATAACTCCTTCAACATGTGTATACTCATTATGTATAGAATTTTGGAAACTAGGGAAACTCCATCCTCTAAATCAACAGAAAGGTCAATGTCTCTTTTTTGCACATGGAAATCCTAACCTTTTATTCGAACACATCTACAAACTCTTGCAATACTAGAAATTCGTCCAAGATTGGGATTTTACACCTTTTTGGCTCTTTCACATGAGAATAATACAGGTGGAAACCTTTTTTAAAGCATATTTTCAAATCAAAAGATGAAATTTCCCTTCTGGAAACAATTCTTGGAATGCATTTCAACATATTTTTCTCTCCTTATTCATCAAGAAATTTAAAGGAATGGTTATGTAAATATAACTCCACATGATGTGGATCTAACCAATCCATCCCAATAAGCACATTGCATGAACCAAGTGTTATTATGTTCAAATATTCAAAAGTATTGAGTCCATTCATATATATTGGACAACCCTTTACTAACTCATTGGTATTCCTTTTTTCTAGTATCCAAGTAAACCATCCATGATTTATCATGCTTACTTTTATTCGGGTGAAATCATTCAACAAAATTAGGAGAAATGTAACTATCAATTTCTCCTAAATCAATTAAAATAGAAATAGGTTGATTGGTGATCTTGCATTCAACCTCAACCATGTTAGACTAATGATCTACCTATTAGTTGTCCAAGGGCATAAATTCTTAGAATTTTTCTAGCCACATATTCCACTATAATTTCTTATTGTAGTTTATGCACAATTGAGTCACTCTATCTTCCCTTGGAGGGTAATTTCTATACAAATGATGTCCTTCACTCTCCCACACTTTATTTTCTATCCTATTCTTTTTCCTAAATACTACGCTCTTGGGTCCATTCTGAGTTGGATTTCTTTAAAAATATGAATTTGGTTGGTTCTTGGAGAAAGGAGGTTTAAATCCTTTCTTCCTTTGTTATTGTTTCTCTTTCTACTTATCTCTTTGGGAATTCTAAAAATATCCAAAATATCCATATTCAAAATCTTCATCGTTTCCACCATTTCTAATGGTTCAATAATTCCTCTATTTCCATTCTATTTTGTTGCTTAACTTCTAACACTAATATGTATCCTTGTAACTTCTTGATGGTTGTAAGGATCCTATCCTTTGTTTGTTTTCCTCCTTAATATTGATCTAGAAACTCCAATTTGTAATTTTATCTAATGCAACAATGTATATTCAATGTTTTCATACAAGTGATTTTTTGATACCAACTTTACTTCCAAAATTATATAATTGTTTCTTATACATATAAGCATTCTACTAACTACCCATTTGATATTTTTTCAAAGCGAGGATACAAGCCCATTTTTAATCCAATTTATAGAAGGATCTAAATAATTTATTTATGATATGATTAATCAAATTTATTCTCATACTAAATATATTTCCAAGGACTATAATCATATTCAGTTTTGAGGTTAGAGATGAAAGTTACAACCCTCCAAAATTAGTAACTTTTCCCAATTCCATATTGTTCATATAGCCGCACCTAATCTTAGGTACTAAATTCTATCATATGTAGGATAAAATATGGGAATAATCAAGAAAAAATTTGTAGTGGGAATTGATAGAACATATGATTGTGAGTACTCAAACACCTCAAGATACCTAATTTAATACTCCAATAAATCTATACCTAAGTCTGGAATCATCAAATTTTATTTCTTTCACCTTCAGGCTTAGAATATTTTGGTGAAAATGGTTATCTCACAAATGGAGTAGAACTAAAAAACTTTACTTCGTCAAAGTTTTTTATATTGTTGAGAAAGAAAAAGTTGAGTAAATAAAACTTTCTAGTTTTCATATATCGAGTCACTTTTACTTCCTCTAAGTTTTCCAAATTATCAAAAAGTCTCCTTGAATAGTGGATTTTGGACTATTTTTGCATATCCACTCCAAACATCCTTCGAATTCGTCCAAATCCTCCATTGGGTGTCTTAGTTCCTTTCCTTAGAATTTGCTATCAAAATTTTGTCCCCAATAAGGCCTTTGTTAAAATACCGGGTTTGAGTCTTGAAAAGTGAATAAGTTGCCATCTTTGGAAATTTTGAGTTGAACTAGCCAACACCCCTATCACGCATAATTTTAATCCTTCTTTCTATGGACATATCCTAAAAATTTGATCCAATTTTGACTTCATATGGTCCATTTAATGCAAAACAAGATTTTGTCTCTAGACTTATTTTTTACACTTCATTTGTTAACGTCACACAATGTTGAAATGACATGACACATAGTGGTATTGGTGTCCACCTAGATCCCACATGTCACCCTTAGGGTCTTCCATGGAATCCCTTTTATCCCAGGTCCTCCATGTCATCTTGAATCATTAATGTTGCTTTCCAATCAAGCCCTAACTATTTGGATCCTTTACTTCTCTCTCCTCTTATCATTTTTCCTAATGTGACATGATGATATATTGGATGTCGATGCCATCTTTTAAAAATAATATGGGTTGTTCACTCTATATGTTTCCTTCGTCACGTTCTACCTTTTCCAATTCCCACAAGAGTTATACATGATCGATCGGCTAGGAATGATAAAATCTAGGTCATTCCCAAAATGACTTCTGATCTTATTAAAACCCAATCACATTACTTTGCATAAATGGTTACAATCTGATGATCCTATGGACCTAATGAAATATTTATTGTTTGGGATGTTGTTACCCATGTTATGGTGGATGAACTTAGATTTTCATGGATGGACAATATCGAATGATCGTAGTGGTACAATCCAATCCCAATCATTCATGTAGTGATCCCTCCTGTTAACACCCAACCACTTACCTTTCATAAATTATTTGGATCAAACAATCTAAGTGGCCTAATTTAATTCTTATCATTCACACAATGACCCTTTATCTTAAGGTATGATCACTTTTCCCTATGAGAAAAATAACGATCCGTTGATCTTGAACTCCTGATTCAATCTCAGTCATTCATGCGGTGACCCCTTATATTAGGTTTGTACGGTCTTTATTTTAACGTTTATGGGAGTATCTTTGTACCCTAATTTTTTTCCATTTTTCCTATAAACTACCCTATTTTTCCACCTCTAATAACCTAATATTCCATATTTTTTCTATGAAGTGTCATCTCATGTTTAGAGGTACAAAAAATTTCCTATGTTCATAATTTATTTATTTATTTTGAATAAATTGAATATTAAGTTGTTATGGTTGATGAAGTTATAGGATCATGTTCATGCAACAAGTTCTATAAGAAACTGTACATTTCCAATAACACCCTCGTTGTTTAGAGTGCCTCCTAACCTTCATGAATCATAAGGGGAATATGGATATCATAGGAAATCATGTCAAGATGGTGATGTGTTGTTTGGATCAGCCTAAATCATCACCAAGAAACTACTCACTAGAAATGTTTGGTTATATTCACTATTCCTGCATCGTGAAATATTAAGGAGAGATTTCATGCCTTCAGTAATGAAATCTGATGATGAATATGAACCATTTTTTTTGTTATGTTATCTAGATTGATATGTAGACGTAACCTCCTATGCAAATTTAGATCGAGATAGTTTTGTATTGTAATATTTCAGTGTAATTCCTACAACCTATTCTTGTAATGCCTTCCTAAACCTCTAATCCTATGGAACATTGTTTGTGCAATGTACAATGTATAAATTCCAATTGATATATTATTGGGAGGTTAATCTATTAGAATTGGAGATCATATAGGAGTTGGGATTCAAACTTATTTTACTCTTTCATTATGATTAATTGAACCCGGTTTCTTTTGCATCCTTGACTGTTATTTTTGAGTTTTAATTAGAAGAAATGGGCGTGTTTATGGGATAATTAAAGCCCCTTCCTCTCATAAAAAATTCCCTTGTGTGTTTGTTATTTACTTACAAGTGGTTTCTATGTGTGTGTAAGTTTATTTCATATGTGTGAGTGTGTTATAGATAGTTGTAAATGATATACTCGATTCATAAAATGTATATTTTCCTGTAGCATATAATTATTGCAACACATATTTCCTGTGGATTATATTTCTTGTGATTTGACATACATTTTAATTTTTATTATGATAGAATCAATATTTTATTTGTTGTGGTGAATTAAGAGTTTTTCTTCATGCATTATTGAATTGATATTAGCTCAAAGGGAAACCCGTAGAGTATTGTTAGTTATGCATGCTAAGCTAGACTTGTACTTTAACAACTCATATAAGTTGGATAATATTGATCTCAAAAGTTCATGCTTATAGTTAATTTTTGGTTTTAGATTTTTTCTAAGCATTGATCTACTACATTAAGATGGGACTCACAAAATACTATTGATCATCAAAATATATGAATCAGCTTGCATTTCTATATTAGGAGCTCGTAATGGAATGTAGTCAATACTGAATGATATATTATGATGAATTAAGTTGATTTCTATCTGCAAGATTTTCTTTCAATAGTCATATGACGACTAGTGATTTGGTTTCATAGTATTTGAAGCACTTTAGGATTTATCTCTGCATATACTTTTCCTTGCACCTCATAAATTAACAAAAACTTGGATTGACGATAAATGTATAAAAAATTATTACCTTATAATTTGAATAAAATTTTTGCATCATTGTCAGGAGGTGCTAAAGCAATGGTACTAAAGTGTGAATTGTTTCTTCTTGTTTTGAACTAGGCCAAGATTTCAGACTCAGGGGAGGATAAACAGTAAGATGCAAAGATGACCTCACCGTGGGATTTTTGTGGTGTAATTGCTTGAAGAATCCACTTTATTCGATTTCCCCAAGACCTTGCTGTGTTGATATGTTTTCCGTATTTTTCTTAATATTTTCATATTGACTTTTTATTTTATTTTTGTAGCACCCCACACTAGATACGATAAAATAGGAAGGTAAGAATTTACAATTATTTTATGAAGAGTGTTGTTTTGTTGCAATTTTGAAATATGATAGCACTGCATGAATAGGGATAGAGATAGTAAAGGTAGGTTTCTTAAGAGAAAAAATAAAGAAATTCTAAAATTTGCTTTTGGTAAGACTGTGAAAACTCCCACATCTACTAACTTGTTAACATGGTAACATATAAAAAAAAATTATGCAAGGGTAGTTGTAGGAAGGAATATTGTGTTAGGACTTGAAATAACATCTACTTCAAAATAAATAATTGAACATAGGTTGACTGTAGGTGTGATTGTGGAGCCTCCATTTAATCTAACAAAACCTAAAACAAAATCAACCATTGTTGGAGAACCAAATAGAAAACTAGAAGGGGTTTAAGGTAGTTTTTGAACCAAATTTTTTACAGCCCAAAATAGTGTTCAATTTGTTTGGGGGAGAAGAAATTGAAGATGAAGAAGGAACTGTCTCTACTCAAGAGGAGACATTCACATTTGAATTTCTTATCAGGAATCCTAGTGGAATAGCGCATCCATCTTCCCTACCAAGATTTCATGGGCTAGAAAATAAATATCCATATGCATTCTTGTTTTAATTTGAAGTGTTTTATAAGATTTATGATTATTGTATTAATGGTAAGAAGATGAAATTGTTTCCTGCTACCTTTAAAGGTGCAACACTTCGATGGCCTATATGCCTCGGTGGGAATAATAGTCAAACCTAGAAATATTTTTTTAGAAAATACCAAGACTACTACAACTCCATAGACCTAAAAGAAAAAATATTCCAAATGACACAAAAGGAAGATGCAAGTTTGGAGGACTTTGTGGAGTGATTCCAATACAATATTTAGCGATTAAGACAAGGACATCTGGGTAAAGAGACATTGAGAAAAATCCTTCTTAAATGGATCTGAGATGAATCATTATAGTTCCTAAATATGATGGGATTACGGGGTGTCTCTCAACCCTCATATGATGAAATATGTGACTTAGGCAGAAGATATTCTAGAGTAAATGTGAACATGGGAAGGAGTCCTAAAGAGGCCACTTCCAAATTTGTAAGATACGCTACAGGAACATGAGTTACAAGATTTGAAATCAATAATATGTTTGAAAATTTTAAAACTGATATCACTAGTTCCTTGAGTCCTCATCTTAATGTTTTGTAGGTTAAACAAAAGAAGGATGAATTAGAGAAATCCCTGGCCATGTTTTGTCTGAACTGCAAGAAAAAAACATCCTTTGATAGAGTGTCGACTGGATAGTGTTAATTTCTATGGAATTTGTGATCTATATCATCCCACTAAGAGTTATCCCTCCTTACTAGGTATAAAAGAAGCATATCAGGGAGAGAAAGAGGCTACAAGTTTAGTTTATGCAATGGAACCTCAATGGCCATGGTAACCTACGTCTTCAAGTATGCTGCAAAATTATATTATGTAATTTCCTTATTCTTATAATAAAAAAGTGGAACAATCCAATGCCATGGAAGCCTTGGTTGTCTCAACCCACTCCATAACCTTAGTAGCAAGGTTGGCATGGGCCATCTTATGATGGGATGAACGATTTTCCTCCATCACAAACATTTCTTGCAACACAATAATTTCTTGTAGAACACACACTTCTTACAACACACTTATTTCTTACATATCCTCCACAAATTCCTCAACAAAAAATGATTCATCAACCACAATTGCAATTTCCCACTCCTCAAAATCCTCCATGACCAACACAAATCCATTGCCAATCCATTCCACAACAATAAAAAACTGCAATGTTTCTATAAAACTAACATTTAAACATTTCCCACATATGTTTTCACGCATATAACATTACAAGAAAATCATTTAAGGTATGGGAAGGTTCTTAACCAACAATATTTAGTAGTCATCTAGGTGTACTTTGACAAAATTTCATAACACCCCTTAATTTTAGGAAGACCTTGGATGACCACAAGAAAGGATTCTATCAGTTATAGTTCAGGAAACATGACAATCACATGTGACACAAAGAAACCGTTCAGTTTGTGCATATTGGCTCGATGAGGATAATAATTATGAAGAAATTGTTCAGTCTATTTAAAAGACCACACAAGCCATGATCCTTGAGGAAAATATTGATGAAAAATCGATTATTCATTGATATAATTCTAATCCTATTTTCCATGGTATTTGGGGGGAAGCCATCCTCTCAGTCTCAAAATTCTATGGATCATCTCTTAGAATAATATTTTCAAGAAACATGTACCTAATTAGCATTTACCACTTACTCAAACTTTGAATTTGGTATCAAAACTATATAAATATTTCCTAGGAATAATCTAAATATTAATTCTTCCTTAGACAGCCTATAGGAAGAACAATTAATTCAGGTTTTGAGGGAGTATTATGACAAATTTTCATGGGAATATATTGATATGAAAGGAATCCACATGAATACTTACACCCATCATATTCACATTCAATAAAATGTCATACTAAATTAGAAAACTACAAATAAGAATGAATCCAACACTAAGAGAAATAGTAAAAGAAGAACTGCAGAAATTATTAAATGTAGATTTCATTTACCCCATTTATGATAGTCACTGGGTTCCTCCTTTATTTATCATTCCTAAAAAGAATGGAAAATGGTGAGTATGCATCGATAATAGGAACTTAACAAGGAAACCTTGAAATGTTACTTTCCCCAACCTTTATATATCAGGTCCTGGAAACAATGGTAGGAAATAAATTATTTTCTTTCTTGGATGGATTCAGTAGTTATAATCATAGTCATATTTATCCTTTATTTATCCTAGATGGGTTCCTCCTTTATTTATCATTCCTAAAAAGAATGGAAAATGGTGAGTATGCATCGATAATAGGGAACTTAACAAGGAAACCTTGAATGTTACTTTCCCCGACCTTTATATATCAGGTCCTGGAAACAATAGTAGGAAATAAATTATTTTCTTTCTTGGATGGATTCAGTAGTTATAATCATAGTCATATTTATCTTGAGAACCTGGACAATACATCCTTTAACTTCCCATGGGTAACTTATGCTTACAAGGTATTACCCTTTGGCTTTTGCAATGCACCAACTACTTTCCAGCATGCGATGCTTAGAATATAAGTATATCTCACAAACATAGAAGTGATCATCACAATATCACCCCAAACCACTCAAATAGGGGTTAAAATTTTTATGGGCCATACAAGCTACTACCAATGATTCATAGAAAATTTCACTAATATAACCTTGCCATCATTTAAAATTGCTAGAAAAAGAAGTCACTTTCTATTGGAACAATGAATGCCAACATGCCTTTAATGATGTGCTTAAGGAAAATATTTCCTCATCCCCAATATCGAGAAGTATGAATTGGAGTCTTCCTTTCCATATCTCCACCAACACATCAGACTCAACCATAGGAGCGGTTCTAGTCCAGAAGGAAAATATGTTAAATCATGCTATTTATTTCATATGCAAAAGTCTAGCTCCTACTAAATTGATTACATTGTAACTGTGTAAGAGTTCCTTGTATCAATATATGCAATCAATAAATTTAGACATTATATCACAGGTTATGAATTTTTTATCCATACTGAGCACTCTACCATCATATATCTCATGAACAAGGAAATCACAAATGGTAGGGTTACTAGGTAGTTGTTGTTTTTGCAGGTGTTAAACATCACAGTTTGGGAAGACCAGGAAGGGAAAATCATGTAATTGACTTCCTTTATATGCCTGATAATGAAGTTGAGAATGCTCCTGTTGATGGTAGGTTTCTAGAAAAAAACTTGTTTTCTATATCTACTAACTCTATATGGTATGTAGGCATAGCCACCTATATTGTTATCGGAAAACTGCCACCCCACTTTTCAATTAAGGAAAAGAAGAGGGTTGTTAATAGGATTTCTCCTTACTCCTAAATCAAGGGAGATCTCTTTTACATAGTTCCTAACTTGATTATTCATAGGTGTGTGAGAGAATATGAAATGATCAACATTCTGAAGGCATGCCATGATGAACCTTGTGTGGGGAATTTTTCATATAAAAGAACAACCTTATAAAACCCTTCATTTGTGTTACTATTGGACCACACTCTTCCAAGGTGCAAAGAAATATGTTTAGGTGTGTGATAGTTGCCAAAGGATGGGTCACCCAACTCTAGTAGATGAGATGTCACTCCATACTCAGGTTCTTATAGGGCGCTTTGGAAAATGGGCCCTATACTTTGTAGGACCAATCAATCCCCTATTGAAAGATAAAAAATATATTTTGTTTTGTACAAACTATTGTTACTAAGTGGGTGGAAGCAAAATCCTTACCTAGAACAACAGAGAAGGTAGTAGTATAGTTCTTGTTTGATGAAACTTTTGTTTTCTTTGGAATACCTATAGAGATTTCTATTTACTAAGGTGCTTAGTTTACATCTAAGTTAATGTAGGAAATTACCCAAAGATATCAAATTACACACAGGAAATCCACTCCATATCATCCACAATCCAATGGGAAAGCCGAGTCAACAAATAAGGTTTTAGAGGAAATTCTGACCAAGCCAATATAGCTACACAAAAAGGATTGGAAAGAGATGCTTCTAGAGGCCTTATGGGCACACATAACAACATGGAGGATTATTATTGGATTCTCTCCATATGAGCTGGTTTATGGAAAATAAGTCCTTCTTCCCAGAGAATTTTAAATCAAAACATTCATGACGACATCAAAATTGGGCATGGATTTAACTGAAGCACAAAAGAAAAGAGTTGTAAAAATGAATGCGCTGGATGAAATGTATTAGAAATCCTTACAACATACTAAAATAAACCAACAATATAGGTAAAAATGGCATGACATATTTATTAAAAAGAAGAAGTTCAAGGTAGTAGACTGGGAACTCCTTTTTTATTCAAAGTTTAAAATTTTCTAGGGGATTTCAACACACATTGGATTAGTCCTTGTGAATTTGAATTTTCTTATGATAATAGATACGTCAATATTGGAATGATTGATGATGAAAATGTTTCATTATTGGTTAACATTAACATACTTAAACTACATTAGAATCCCAAATCTGAGGAGTTTGTCAAAGGTATCATGGAATGAGCAAAATTGGAGGTGATAAGTAGGGGGGCTCTTCCATATGCTTCGTATTATTCATATTAGTATTTTTTAACTACTAATACACACAAACACACAAGAAAAAATATTTTTTTTAAAAAGTAAAGAAGAATAATGATTTGTTGTGAAAATCGAAATTTTTGGCGCAACAGAGCTAAAAATTCACTTGAAAAACAAATTCTAGCTGGTGAAGTCTTTAATAAAGTTGTTGGTGATTTTATTGTTCATAATTTTTGTCTGATGCTCGTGTTGGATTGATGGAGGATTCCCTAATCCATTATTTTTGACAATATTGTCCCATCGACTCCAACACCTTATCTGGGACCAAGATAAGAAATTTAATGATGCCTTGAAGCATGTATGCCTCAATGACAAGATATTTTACTACCAGCAGTGAGGATGTATCAATTCCTCTTGACTGTTAAATCCTACAAGTCTTTCAAAAACAACACATTTATTCGCACCTATAAGGATGCATCAAAGTACCTTGTCTCTTATTAACATTATTGGTGAGAATTCTCACATTAGTTAATGACATTTATCAATGGTTGGTAATCGAATGAGTTATAATCAAATCCTACTACAATAAAATATATTCATGTGAACAATATTGTACACCGGGGGGGTAAATATGGAGAATTTAAACAGTTTGTAGAAGCATGTAGAATTCTTAGTGAAGTGCAGATTCAAATTTTTTATCAAATTTTTTGGCCTAGTTCATTTTAGTCTCTGCAGGCCATTGTCATAATAAAAAGGGACATGGGGTTTTATCTTTGAACAATGACCTTTGTTCCTGCAACAAATAAACTAGGCATCATGAATCATGTTCATGTTTATGTTCTTATTCTTGTTATTGTACCAGTCTCTGCTCCAAAATCTCGTGTAGACATCAGATTCCTTTCTCCTATTGTTGTATTTGTAACATAGGAAGGTATTCTATTGTACATTATCATTGTATATTGTTGTAACCCTGTCATATATGTTTTCCCTCCATTAGAGATTTCATTATTGTGTATGGTCATTGAGTTAAACCCTCCATTGTAATTCGGGGTAGTATTCCCCAAGCTGAATATAATCAAATCTTTTTTTGAGTCTCCCTAGGTGAATTCAACCCTACTAGGTTAACAGGTTGGCCTAGTCAATTTTTAGATCAAACACTTGATGTGTATAAATAGGGAGGTTCCCTCCCTCATTTAGACACACACTCACTCGCTCAATTTTGCATGAGGAGATAGAGAGAGCTACATAAGAATTCTTATTCTTGGGTTTTTCCATATTGTGATATTGTCTTAGTGACGTAACTAGTATGAGGAAGTTTGCGAGGTTTTCTCCTTTATGGTTTCCTTGAGGAAAATATTTGTGTCTTGTGTATCTTCTCTATCTTATGAATCTTTTTGTGCTTGCTATTGTTTTAGAAAAATATCCTAATCAATTTGAATTAAATAATAAAAGCTAACATGGTATCAGAGCCTCTTTGAAAGAAGGCACTATGTAGCAGGGAAAAATTAGGGCTTCCTAGTTCAAGGTCTTCTCTCCACAGATAATAAAGAAAAGAGGGCTAGGATAAATCTCCTTAGGAGGGAGTATCTTTTGGTGGAAGCAAAATCAAATTTGGAGAAGTTTCATTTTTTTACTGCAGGACATTGCAGGACAGTACGGGAAGAAACTAGGGAATCAATTTTTGGAGGATTGCCACCACAATTTTCAGAAAAGGACCTCACTGAGAAACTCACCCTAGAAGGGTGCATCTTTCTGTGAATTCAAAATTCAGTTCTGAGAATTTTCATTTTTGGACTCATCTCTACTGCCCAGGGGAAAACTAGGGCATAATTTTTTTGGAGTTTCCCTCGCATATTTATATCCAAAAGTTTAAGATTCCAAGTTTGGAAAATTCAGGTTCCTTTATGGAACCCTAGGTCAGTCAGTTCTAGAATCATCCTGGGCGTCCCAAATTGGTAAGATATATTTCATTGCTATTTCTATTTGAGCTTCTCATTTCAAAATGACTCGTCACACCTAAATTGATGATATGCTTAGGGAAGATGACAACTTTTGAGCATGGAAGTATGGGATCTCCCTGATCCTTGAAGAAAATGATATGGATCAGTATATCAGTAAGGAAGTTTCAATAGATGAATATGAGGCTAAATAAGAAGAACTTGTTCAAGGCCAAGAGAATCATTGCAAATTATATTAAGGATCATCTTATCCCCCATGTGTCATCCTTGAAGACACTGAAGGAAGTGTTCGATGTTTTGACAAAACTTTTCAAAGGAAAGAATGTCAATCGAAAGATGACATTGAGGAACCAACTGAAAATGTGAATATACAAAACTCAGATACCATGCAATCCTACTTCACAAGGGTTTCTGAAATCAAGGAACAACTTGAAGTAGTCGAAGAGAATGTAGAAGAAGGAGATATTATTATGACCACCTTGAATGGTCTCCTAAGATCATGTGATTCGTTCATTCAAGGAATATGTTCCAGAAGGAAGTTGATCAGTTTCATCAGACTCTTCCAAGAATGCACACAAGAAGAAGCTTGAATGATAGCAAGAGAAGAGAAGATGGGAGAAATTGAAGATAACGCTCTCACAGTTCACACCAGAATATATCATAGAAAGAAGGAGGATCATAATCACAACAAAAGGGAGGATCATCTTCACAAAAGAAAAAATAAATTCAGAAGAGATCCTTCCAGCATTCGATGCTACACTTGTGATGAGAAGGGACATTAATCTAGAGATTGTGCCGAAAACATAGGATCCTTCAATAAGAATTCAAATAAGAAAAGAAATCATGCTCACACCATTGGAGATGATGACCAGAAATGAAAAGATTCAGAGAAGAAAGAGTTTATTCCTCAAGTGATGAGGAATATGTACTTTAATCTATAAGGATTCAACCCATGACAAAGAAGAACATCTTATCCATCTTAGTATTTGGATAAGAAGGGATGCATTTGTTAATGAAGAAGTGACACTCATATTTAGAATCGGTATGCAGTCTCATATGATCTATGGTATAGAAGAGTTTCTCAAGCATGAACAAGACAAACACAAGTTCCCATAATCAAATGATGAAGTAAAGGACACTGCCAAAGACTCCAGTAATTCCTGCAAGAAGACAAGGATCAACAGGGATTCCACCAACCAAACAAACAAAGATAAGTGCTTAAATTTTCATTTCCTATATATCTAGTTACTTAAATGATATTGTTTATTTATGAACATATTTATATTTAGTTGATGTATTATACATGATTGAGTGTCTTCATTTATGAACAATATACTACTGGATTGTATGTGATGGGTAAGTAGCCTATGGTGTTGTACAACATTCCATTTGTACTTATTTAGAATGAAACCTCCTTTCTAACATATTGGGAGTAGTGCACACTCTTAATAATGTTATGGTAGAGATGGAAGGCATCTATAAAGTTACTATATGTATACAGGATATTGATGAATGTTGTAGAATTGGCTAAGATAGTTGCATGATTATGTGACATATGTCTTTATGCATTATAATTTGTCACTATTAATATGTTTTGGAAATTATGAAATGTTTCTAATCATGCAAATGAATTTGACTTGTAGGAAAGATCACATACAATCACCTACAAGAAAAGAAGGATAAGACTCGTTCCAAAGAATAAGTGATGATGGTTCAGCTAGAAGATCCACTCCAACAAAAAAATGAAGAACAAACTGAAGCTCCTAGGGACAAAGAAACCATGGTGGAAGAATATGAGAATCATGACATGACCGAGCCATGGGGAGCGGTAGATCCACCTCAACAGATGAAGACCATATTGGGCATGAAAGACACACTCCAGTTATGTAGCAATGTTGAGTGACATCATTGATACAAAACCTTGCAGCTACAAAGAAGAAGAAAAGAAGAAAGAATGGAAATATGCAGTGGTCGAGGAGTATCGGTCGATCATGAAGAATTGTGTGTAGGATGCGGTTCCAAGACCTAAAGGGAACTTTGTAGTGTCTTCCATGTGAATCTACAAGATCAAGTATGCAACAGAAGGTAGCATCAACAAGTAAAAAGCAAGGTTTGTGGTTTATCTCATAAAGAGGGAGAAAATTATGGCAAGACGTACACACTTCTCTAGTGAAATAGAAGTGCATATCAAGAAGAGAACCACATGTGCACAAAAGGATTTGTACGAGCTCAAAAGGAACCCATGGGATAACACATACAGTTACATGGTGAGCTTGAAGATCACCTAGAGTGATGGAGATATTGACCTTTGCTACAAGGTTGAATATGGAATCCTACAGAGGATGACAAGCTCATAAATGGGTGCAAGAGGAAATTTCAACAAAGTTCAAGATGGAGGATCTCTGTATCCAATGACATTGAGGGATGACATAGATGGATACATAGAATATCAGTAGCATAAAAGGCTACTTGTCACTCCAGTATATAATGTTCCGACACATAGAGTACAAAATGCAGAGGGAGAATGACGCTCTTCTTTAGAGGCAGTGACTATAGAAGATCTCACATTTTGAGAATATTGACATGGTACAACAAAATGGATAACTTTCTGATGATATTAGGACTTACCAAGAGTAAATCTAATTCCAATCTTTACTTCAAGGTTGAAGGTGAAATATCAGTGATGCTCTTGCTATATGTTGATGACCTATTTTTTACAAGAGAGTACGAACTCTTGAACACTCTGAGCTAGTTCCTAATGGATCTGAGACATGTTCACCTGATTTCCACAAGGAATGTATTGAGGTAATTGAAGGGTATAGTTGATTATGGGATCAAGTATGATGTGAATCAGAAGATTAACCTGAACGATTATGTTAATTTGGTTTGGGTAGGAAAAACCACTAATAGGAAGAGCACTTCGGGATGTTTCTTAAGTCTAGGATTCAGTATAATATCCTGGTTTATTAGGAAGCAGTCCTGGGTGGCACTGACTATAGTTAAGGCAGAGTATGTTGCAGCCTGTTCAGCTAGTTGTGAGGTAGTATGGCTTCGAAATCTATTGTTTAATTTGTTTGATCTTAGGTTAGAGATTACTTGTATCTTTTGCGACAACTAGAGTTGCGTAAATTTATCGGAGAACCCGATGTTCCATGACAAGTTGAAGCATATTAAGCTCATGTATCACTATATCAAGGATATGGTGGAAAGAGGAGCAATGAAGCTCTAGTACGTGGAAATGAATGAGCAGATGTCCAATGTGTTGACCAATCTGCTAGCCAGAGTGAAGTTCAAGTACTTCAAAAAGAGACTTAGTGTCATCCAAATATAGGCCCCTAGAAAGAGGGAGTGACAATCTCTTGCATGGTGGTAGACATAGGTTTTCGCAAGACGTAATCATTCCTGACATGCTCCCATGTTAGAGATGACGAGAATAGTGGAAGACACAGATGCACTAGAACGAGATTTCACATGGGAATGAATATAGGTTGTCCCTAGGCATAATTAATCATGGTGTAGAATGTAGATTGTCCCAGGACATAATCAGTCCTGCCAGGTCATCCTCAAATGCAATCAGTCCTGGAATAGAATGCAGGTTATCCCTTTATGTAATGACTTCTGGAAGGTCGTCCTTGGATGTAATTAGTCCTAGCATAGAACCCAGGTTATCCTTGGATGTAATGAGTCCTTGGGGTTTTCCTTGGATGTAATCAATCCTATCATGGTATGCAGGTTGTCCCTAGACATAATTGGTCCTTATTTGTTCCCATGTTGGAGATGATGAGAGGTTCATTTGTCACAAGGAAATTGATGTGCACCTAGGCGATTCTCACATAGTGGTAGACGCAATTGTACTTGAGACATAATGAGTCCTGGTGTTCTCATATGCTAACCATGGAGAGACGTAATGCACTTGGTGTGCTCCTAGGCGATTCTTGCGGGTGGTAGACACAGGCTGTATTTGACACGTAATTAGTATTGGCATGACACTATCCTGGTATAAAATAGGTGGTATGTTGGAAATGTGGTGTGCATCTGGTCTGCTCTCTATGTGTGATGATGAGATGATCCAGATACGACAAGATGATGGTAGGAGACAGGTGATTGCAGTGGAAAATTAATGTATGGTCAAGGGCTATACCTATGCGATGTATTTATCGTGGATATGATGAAGACCTAGATGAGGACTAGGAATACACCCATCATGAAACATGGATGGCTATGTAGAAGCTTCCTATGACAGATAGATCTAACAGACATCACTATTAAATAATATAAAATATGAGGACTTTCGCAGCAACGATGATGATGAACTGACCAAATTGTTGATGACTTGTGAGAGAGAATACATTCCTAGTTAAGAGGGAGTGTTGTTGTATTTGTAAATTCAAAATATATTCTATTGTACATTATCATTGTATATTGTTGTACCCACATTGGATATGTTTTCCCTCCGTTTGGGATGTCATTATTGTGTATGGTCATTGAGGTAAACCCTTCGTTGTAAGTCGGGGCAGTAGTCTCGAAGATGAATATAGTAAAATGTATTTTTTAGTCTCCCTAGGTGAAGTTGGCCTTACTAGGTTAAGAGGTCGGCCCAATCAAGTTTTAGGTTAGTCACTTGATTTGTATAAATAGGGAGTCGCCCTCACTCATTTAGACACACACTCACTCACTCAAGTTTGCATGAGGAGAAAGAGAGAGAGAGAGCTGCAAAAGACTTCTTATTCTTGGGTTTTTCCATCTTGTGATATTGTCTTAGTGACATAATTATTCTAAGGAAGTTTGCGGGGTTTTATCCTTTATGGTTTCCTTGAGGAAAATATTTATGTCTTGTGTATCTACTCTATCTTATGCATATTTCTATGCTTGTTATTCTTCTAGATAAAGATCCTAATCAATTTGAATTAGATTATATAAACTAACATATCCTTATCTAACTAAGGAAACATTGGTAAGAATTCTCTATGGAACAGGTATATTTTATGCTTCAACATATCCTGCAACATTCTTAGAGGATTAGGTAACCAAAACCATGAATAAATTATTTTGTTTTCATTTTTTTCAAAGTAATGAAGGATTATGATATGTAGGACCCTCTTGAATGATTCAAGTGAATAATTTTACTACACTTGGAACTATAATTTTTAATGGCCTTGCACTTTTATCCTATATCATTACTTAATAATCCCATCATCCAAACCTATACTTGTTGAACTTGTAATCATTTCAAATTTATAACCATTGTTAGAAAGTCATCTAAATTCAAAATAGATTCTTCACATATGGCTAGTCATTTTCTAAAAATTCTTGGTTATAACCTTGAAATTTCGTGTACCCTGAATTGAATCATGGTGATTTCGTCATGATCAAAATTCCTTTAAGACTTGATTTTACTATCATGTTCCTTTACTTGAAATCATCATATCATTATCCGCACCATTTCATTCATATAAGTTACCCATGTCCTAATGATATGAACCAAAATATATAGTAATGATCTTACACTCCTTTGATAGAGGATTACATCGAATTATGATGAGGTTTGAGTTCAATCAAAATGACCTCCTGAAGTAAACCATGATATTTGTTTGAATGTGGCATTAAGGTAATATTTCCAAGGTTATGCAGACATAATTTAAATCTTTGATGTCCAAGGGTAGGAAAATCATTGTTTTAAATGTAAATTTTACCAATTATTTCATTTATTGTCCAATCAATCCTCCTGAATTGCAATAATTTCCAAGACACCATATCCTATCAAACTCTATGCATACGCTAATCAGATCATGATGATATTTCCATTTTTGTCTCCACCTCTTACATATTATTCCATTTATCTTTAAAACTGCTATATCTTTCCAAATTTTGGGCATTACATTTAAGTGTGTATAGGAATAGCTCACTTACTAGAGATAGAAGTGATGGGGGTTGTGACTAGGTATGAGGCAGAAGGCAGTGGGCTCTTGGATGATTATCTAAATTGTAAGAAGAAATTTTGATAGAACAGGTGGATACCAATTTTCTTGAAGTTATACGACCATAACAGTAAAATAACATTATCCTTTTCACAAATTTTATGTGGGGACAAGGTTTGAGAAGGGGATATAAAGTTTCAGGTGTTAAAACAATCCATTGCAAAAAAACAAATCTCCCTAGGATGCAAAATGTTGGTTTAAGAACCAACGATAGAGAAAGAGGTTTGGATGGTATTTTTGGCAGAATAGTGCACAAAATTTGACTGATCAAGGGGGTTTTCAAGATATTATTTAAAGAAGAAATATAAATACATTCTATCTATTCTTTAGAAGTAAATCACTTGTGAGGGGTTCCATGGGTTGAATTTCCTCTATCATATTTGTTTAATGGGGAAATTTAAGGAATAAAGATTGAATTTACCACATTTCTTGTTGAAATCGCTTTTAAAAATGGTATATGCAACAATAAGAAGGAATAAGAATGTGGAGAAAAATACTTGTCATCATGGCCTTTCAAAGTTGTTGGTTATGGAAGAAATGAAGAGAAAACAAGACTATTGGGGTTAGTTCCTGATAGGTAATCAATTTGTAGATGAAGGGACTATGGGTTCATAGAAAGTAGAGGACAATCCTGAAAATAAACAAGAACATCAAGTTGAGACCAAAATGGGGGAAGAACATGAAGTCAATGTTTAAATTGGAGAAGAGAACTAGGGTAAAGCTAAAAAAGTGAAAAGTACAATTCCAATGCGGAAATTGGAGACAAACCTAGAACTCGTATAGAAATTGGGGAAAGTAATAATGACGTCTAGATTATTTCGACCCATATGAAGCAGAATAAGAGGAATAAACCAATGAAGAAGATGAGAGGGATTCAAAGTCTCCAACAAGACACGAGTAACAAGGATTCAAGCAACCATAACAAAGAAATCCAAGACTACTTTTGAAGAAGAAGAATATGAGATAAAGATTGGAAACCTTCCTCTAGAAAATAGAAATGAAGAATTATTTGAAAATCCTCCTAGGATAAAGAGGACTAGAGCTTCTATTGAAATTGTAGATACTCAAGAAGAGGCAGAATATTTTGACCAAATGTTCAATGACCCTATCTTGTTGAAGCTTGTAAAAGAAGCACAATTTGATGATCTCCCCCCTAAGATTGAAATTCTGGAAGATACACCAAATGAGGAATTACCAGATGTTAGTAATGAGCAGAAATATAAGGAGAGAAAATAAATTCAAAAATTTAAAAATAATAATTAAGGAAATGACTATATTAGAAAGGAACAAAAAAACTGGGAATTCCTTGTTAAGAGATTCAAGTGTTAGATTCCAGGTGGAAATGGAATGATTGAAGGATGAAGGTCAAAAGTCGGTTAAGATGGAAAAGAGGTTGTACAAGAAAGATAATAAGCTCCACTTAATATAAAAAAGAATTTATATTAAATGCATGAATCCTCAGCATCGGTCCAACCTAGATGTACTTGTCCTTGCAACTATGCAGGCCTAAGTTAGATTTGCATCAACACATAGAAAGGGTCAAGTACATTTTTGAAGTTGCAGTATGAATAAAATTATTTTCTTTTTACATGAGGACGTGAAAATACTTAGGCTTAGAGTATATGTAGGGTCTCTATTTTGACATTACTAGGAGTAGATATGGACCCTCATTTTGTCCATTTTCCCTATAAACTACCATATTTTTCCATCTTTTATAACCTAATATTCCATACTTTGAATATGAAGTGTCATCTCGGGTTCATAGGTACAAAAACTTTCCTATTTCATAAATTATTTATTTATTTTGAATAAATTGAATATTAAGTTGTTATGGTTTACGAGGTTATAGGATTAGGTTCATGCAGCAAGTTTTGACAACAATTGTCCATTTTCGGTAACGCCTTGTTGTTTAGAGTACCTCCAATTCTCATGAATCAAAATGAGAATATTGATCTTGTAGGAAATCATGTCAATATGGTGATGTATTATCCATATTATCTTAGATCGTCACTAGAAAATTGCCAGCATGAGATATTTGGTTCTATTCAGCATTCTTACAACATGAAGTATCAAAGAGAGATTTCATGCCTTTGGTCATGAAATATCATGACGAAGATGAGACATTTATTTTTCTTTGTTTCTCCAACATGATATGTTGATGTAACCTCCTAATCCAAAGTCATCTCAAGATAGTTTTGCATTGTAATCTAGCAACGTAATTTGTACAATTGTTCTTGTAACACGTTCCTAGAGTACTGATCCTGTAGCACATTGTTTTTGCAATGTAACATATATAAATTCCAATCAGTCTATTAGTGGGAGGTTAAGCTATTAGACTTGAAAATTAGGTAGAGAAGGTATTTAGACTTATTGTACTCTTTCATTATGATTAATTAAATCAGATTTCTTATGCATCCCTAACTGTTATTTTTTATTTTTAATGAGAAGCAGTGGGAATGTTTCTGGGACAAGGAAGGGTCCCCTTCCTCCCCTTTTGTGTTTTTTAATAATTTATAGATTGGTGTGTGTGTGTGTGTTATAGGTCATTGTAAATGATATACTCTATTCCTACAAAGTATGTTTTCATGTAGCATGCAATTCTTGCAACACATATTTCTTGTAGAGAACCATTCTTGTGATTTAACATATGTTTCACTTTTGACTATGGTATAATTGAGATTTATTTTGGTGTGATAATAAGAGTTTTTCTTCATACATTTTTGAATTGATATTAGCTAAAAGAGAAACTTGCAGATTATTGTTAGCTATGCATGCTAACTTGGAATTTTACTTTAACAGTTCATAGTTGGATAATATTGATCTCAGGAGTTCATGAATATAGTTACTTGTTGTTTTTAAATTTGGTGTAATGAGATGTTTTTATAAGCATTGATGTACTCCATTAAAATATGACTCTCAGAGATCTGTTGATCATCGGGATATATGAATCATCATGCATTTCAACCTTAGGAGCTCATAATGGAATGTAGTCAATATTGAATGATATATTAGGATGAATTAAGTTGCTTTCTATCTACAGTATTTTATTTTAATAGTTGTATGATGATTAGTGAGTTGATTTTGTAGAATTTGAATAACTTTAGGACTTATCTCTACATATACTTTTCCCTGCACCTCGTAAGTTTACAAACTCGGATTGATAATAAATGTAGAAGAAATTATTACCTTATAATTTGACTAATAAAGTTATGATCACTTTCCCTAATAAAATGACCATGATTTTTTGATCCTTATCACCTAACTCAATCTCATTCATTTTCATAATGAGACCTTATATTAAGGTTCAATCACTTTCCCCTACATAAATGGTCATGATTCCATGATCTCAATAGCCTGATTAATCTAGGCCATTTGTTGCATGATTCAGTTTCCACCCTTGCTATGTGGATGCTACCCACACATCTTATCCTATCTAGCATTGCCACTTATATTCCCAAATACACATAGCTCCACCACATCGTACCTCTTATCCATGTTGGATTTATGCAGTCCACAACAAGTTTTCACCATAATTTTGAATTTCTATTATTTTTCTTTTAATTTCCACAATAGGTGACTCGCATGAAATTTACACCTAGACCCTTCTCCTAATTGTAATTCATCAGTCAATTAACATAACTAGTATTTTTTATATTATTTTTTTTCTACAATGTTTTACTTTTTCCCAATATTTCTCAAAGCAAAACCTTATGAATTATTTATATCTCTCATACCAACTCCCATACTGGTTTTGGTTCAAACAATTAGCTTGTGAACTTTGTTTTTCATCCATATTTTGACAGAGCCAAGTAAAAAATTAGAACTGTACTTCACCTTCCTTCCATAATTTGTTTAACTATTCAAATAGTAATCCAATCTTTTAATTAAATCTGTAACTTCAATTATTGTAGGATTCAACACTATTTTCCCCATTTTTTTCTCATGTGCATTACGTCAAACACTTTGTATGCAAACTCAAAATCTTGCTATAGAATCTAGTTTCATCCCATGTATCCCTATTTCTATAATATGTAGCTATGATACCACGATCAGATACCTATTGGCCTCTCAACACTATCCAAATTGCATGGTACTCAATTCCAGCAAATGGATTTTTCATTCTGATTAACAAAACGATTTTCCCTTAGCTCATTATAGAAATTAGCAATGGAAATAAAACTACAAAAAATAAATTAATTAATTTATGTCCTCAAATATACATGCAGTCCTACCATGATTCCATCCATGATTATTATAATTAAATTCATGCATAGACATTTACATACATTTCAAAATAAATGCATACAAAGCATAAAATACAAATGCAACCATTCATAAAACAATTCACAAACTAACCTTTTTCAGAGAAATATTCCTCTAACTAGCTGCAAATGAAGGAATTTCCTCCCATTGGTAGGCGTGTTGTCATGTTTATTCTTTTCTATGGAAGATACCAAACCAAAGATGAGGCTATAAGTTCATAAGGGTGAAGCTCCTAAATCTTGTGACTTGTCCCACAAATCAAACAAATCTCCGGTGCCAAAATCCCCTCTATAAATTTCCCAATCATCCAACACTCTCCCCCTTCAACCTGTACATCAAAAGGAATAGTGTCACATCCCCATCCATCATTCTCATCCCATAGTTACAGGTTCCCCCATACAAAATTTCACCCCATGAAGGCCTTTTTTCAAAATTCATAATTAATGTAAGGCTCCCATGAGCAACATAATTTAATAAATGCATGTGCAAGTGCACAATGTAAATAAAATGGAATTAACAACTTTATTTCACAAACACAACATGCATATAACAACCATTTTCATAACATGAAGTAAATATAATTGGCACATTCATAGACAATGTGGAATAATTAACTTTTAACTAAAGAATACCCAAGCAACTAGCTATGTAAGAGCGATTTTCCACTGAACGATAGCTATCATCTACACATACCACCCCCAAGCCGAGATATGAGGCCAGTTGGGTGAAGGAAGCACCTACAAACTTCACTCTATAACAAACCAACTCATTTTCTCTCATGATTAGCCAATCTATTAACCACAAACCACTATATGCATCTCATTCATCCATCCAAACCATGGAACTCTCTTCCACTACCCCACACAACACAACAAAGGCCTACCCCTCATAGCACCCAACCCTTATAGTTCTCTTCATCATGTGAAAAAAAGAGTCCAACATTCTTTATGCTTTCATAAAACCTCCGAAAAAATCAATTCATGGCTTCTCAAGCATCCAATAGTATAAAATATATAATGGGTAAATGTTTCTCTATCTCTCCAAGTCTATATGCTCACCTACAACCATCCTCTTCACTCTAATGTATGCAATTTCCCCTTCACAATGCTAAATTCTAGTTAATTTGTTAGTTTGATAATTGGTAATGTATAGAACAACATAAAACAAAAATAATGTGAATTCTACATGGAAAATGATATATAGACTCCAATGGAGATGAAATAATTAGTGAAAAGACAATTGACATTACTGATGACTGTAGAAGGAACAAGTCTTACAATTGTCATAAAAGTGTATTCATCTCATGCTTTGTAACATCATGCATGAGATGACTTTCCCGTGAACCTTCCACATGCATTAATTGATTGTATTTGATAATTCAAAGGAATTAATTGGATTATTTAAGGTACAAGGAAGAAAATGGATAATTTATAAGGATAACACTTGGCAAAATATTATTTATTGTCCCATAGGACCCTTTCCTCTTCCCTTCTACTGGAATCATAACCCTCCTAATGCTATTTAAAGAACCATCTTGGACCATTTTATTATTCTTGAATATAATAATTAGCATATCGTTTGAGTCATCATGACAATCCTAATGCATGACCCATGTAAAAATATTCACATCATACATGCCTAGTCGTTCACTAGTTAGGATTAGCCTTGATCTTTGCACTAGGAATATTTACTACCACATTTCCGTCATTTACAAAATTTCTAATTTAATACATTCCAAGGGTAGAACCTAGGGTATTGGAAATAGGATCTCATTCCCCACATGTAGTCCCTCGCACTATCCGAATTTGTTTCTAGTGCTCCATCACAGGATAACCAGAGAATCTCACTGCTAAGGATCTAGGTAATCTCAATTGTAGGCCAAGTTTCCTCTCATAGAGGCACACTAATAATTAATATAAATTTCCCATGACAATTTTTATCAACAAGTATGGAAGCTCTAGTTTCCTTTCTTTCCCCTTTGTTGTGTGTCAACATAAAGAATGATGAAGCAATTATTTTTAGAATGATGGCTTCTTCTCAATTTCTCACATTTTATATAGATGTTCAGAACTTGTCATGTGGCACCCATGAGGAGCCCACTTTTAACACTTCAATCCTAGCTTAGGATAATTAATAAGTAAATGGCTAATTAAACCACTCTCATAAACATTGGTTTAGGGACCTTAGGGTCAATGCATTATCTAAGGAATAATTAAGAAGAAGGCTTAGGTTGATAATACACTAGGTTCCTCTCCCCTTTCCACCCCTTTCACTTTTCCCACTTATAGAATAACAATTCCCCATCTCTTCTTCATCCTTCCTCATTTGCAGCCATCATGATTTTTATATTATATTCAAACATGCATATTTACAACATATTTGGTCATCCTAGACCATTTGTGTGTAAATTCTATCCTTTGCATTATTAAATACATATAATACATCATGTGGTAAAAAAAATGGGGTGTTACAAATAGGGACCTTAAAACTAATAAAAAACAATTTACTTCAATTATTGATATAAATTTGATCATCAATGGTAATTTCCCACAAAGGGTTGTAATTAACTAGTTAGGATTTGTTTAACACTATGACATTAGAGAAATAAGAGGATGTCATAAATTCTATAATTAATGGGAGTTTATATAATCCTGCACATGCACGTGTTTTAAACATCTTTTACCAAGTCACCTTCCATGTTAGAGGGAATGATCCAACATGTCAACAACAAAGGGGGGGATTTCTTATAGTTTTACTAATGATATATCCACATTGTTCAAAAATCAATTTTCTTTGTTTTTTTCCTACACCGTTGACTCATATAGAAAGGATGTTTGGTCTATACATTGGGGATCTAATCTTAGGATCTTCACTTAGTAAAACTATGCCATAGCACTTGTGATCCTGGGATATTAAAGAATACCCCTAATTTCTCTAGATATTAATAAATGCATACCAAAATAATTTTGTTGAGCCCCCCAATACATTTTTTCAAATTAAAAGAAAAAAAACATATTTTTACTAGATATCCCTTCCTATACCCCCAATACCTATAAACCTCCCATAGAATACATCCCCAATACCTACAATATGTTGAACTTATTATTCACAATTTAAAAATCCTCCTTAATGAATGAATGCGATAACATATTGATCAACAAGGTGATGCTCTCATGGAGCTAATATGAAAATGTCCCATGAGATGAGCTTGTTCAAGCAGTTTAGGGGGGAATGCCTTTGTGGATCTATGTATGTGGGTGATCATGAGGGTCATTCTAAGAAGGAATTTGGTTCTCTTCCCATTCGAATAATAAATATATCTATAGCCAACATTAGAAATGTTATTAATGTGTCATGACGAGACACAAAATCTAGTCCTTTTTAGTGTTAATACAGTTCAATATATGAAGGTTGAATTTGAAGAAGGAATTCATCTCATCAAAGATTATAAATTTGAGAAACTCAAAGTCATTTATAAAGGAATCGGATATGGTAGTTGATATTGATTGGTTATGGCTATTCTTAACCTTAGGCTCTTGGTCACAAGGAGAAACTATAGGTGGAACTTCAACATAAGAGGTTTGGAAAAAACATCGTAGAAATCTTGAAAAAAGTTTGGCACATAATGAGTGGGATCCATAGAATTGTTATCATAAAAGTTTGTACATGATTCTTATGCTATGGGATACATAATAAATCATCCATTTCCATCCGAAGGATTTTTTTTTGAAGCATAAAAGACAAGTTGAAGGGTAAAGGATTCAAGGTGTGATCCTAATGCAATGAAATATAAATATAAGGAGATATTTGGTTAAATATCTAGATATAATGATATAATACTTAATAGTATTTGGTTAAGTATTTTGTTTAGGCTTTAGATAATAGAAATTAGGTAGAATCTTATATAGATGATGAATATGCCATCTTGATGAAGAATAATGTATTGGACTGGGTAGAGTTACCCAAGGGAAAACATGCCATTAGTGGCAAATGGATCTTCAATCTCAATAGGTCATTGATTATAAAGACACTTTTTCACTAGTGACTTTTTACATTGGCATTAAAGCATAGTTCTTTCACTAGTGGCTACCTATAATTGGAGTTTTCACAAGATAGGATGGTTTTTTTTTTTGAATAATTACTTGCAAAAAGGATTTTAACCAGAGGTAAGCACAAGGTTTCAAGGTCGAGGAAAAAAAGAGTTATTGTGTATATTAAACAAAGTTTTATGTGGCCTCAACCAAGCTATGAGAGCTTGGTTCACTTAAATTGAGGAGTAGTTTTATAAGAAAGATATTGCTATAGTGTAAATTTATATTTTCTTTTCTACATGTGGCCACATTGTTGTGTGATTCTTTAATATGTTGATGATTTCATGCTCATTGGTAACAATAATGATATGTTCAATTCCTTGAAGAGTGGGATTTTTTAAGAAATAACTACTCCCCATAGGCATGAGATCTATTTATAGTTGAAAATTAATTAGTAAGTACAATAAATAAAGGTGAACTTTTACATGTTTGTCCTATTGAACCCTTAACCTCTAGAGACATATACACACTCAATTTTTATGAATTACACGAGAAGCCATTCACAATGAGGACACTTTTACACTAATAATTTATTACATCACCATTAGCATCGTTCTTAATTTCATTAGAAGTTACCTAGAAGATTTTTACACTAATAGTTTATTACATAACCTTTAGCACCGTTCTTAATTTCATTGGAAGTTAGCTATGGATATAGTCTATATTTGATACATAGATGCTATTTTGTGAATGGATCCTTGTAAGAGGAGGTTTACATAAGGTAGCCACGAGGTTTTGAGGTCAACGTCTAGGAGGAGTTAGTGTGTAGATTGAATAAAGAATTAATATTTGGCCTTAACAAAAATTCTAGAGCAAGGTGCACTCCAATTGATAAGTGGTTTTATGAAAAACGTGTTATTGTGAATTTTGTTGATGCATTTTTTTGTTTCAAGTGTGGCAACATTGTTATTATTACTAATATGATAACCTTACACATATTAAATTGGTTGAATAGTGGGTTGTTGAAAATGACTACGAGATTGGTATAAAGGCTGAAGATAGATTTAAAACAGCTTTTGTTGTCCCCCATGGACAATACCAGTGGCGAGTTTTGTCATTGGGGATAAACAATGCCCTATCAGAGTTTCAAAAAAGAATGGAAGACATTTTTCGAGACAAACTCTGGGCGTTGGTCTTCATAGACGACATTCTGTTATGCTCAAAGAACATGCAAGATCATTTAAAGCATTTACAGATGTTCTATGATTTGGTCTTTAAACATGGGTTAGTCCTCAGAGTTTTGCCATTCGGGATAAACAATGTCCCATCAGAGTTTCAAAAAAGAATGGAAGACATTTTTTGAGACAAACTCTGGGCGTTGGTCTTCATAGACGACATTCTGGTATGCTCAAAGAACATGCAAGATCATTTAAAGCATTTACAGATGTTCTATGATTTGGTCTTTAAACATGGGTTAGTCCTCTCAGAAAGTAAGATTGAAATAGGGAAAACTGAAATAGAGTTTCTTGGATTCAAGATCCAGAAAGGACAGGTAGTACTGCAAAACCACGTCCTCCAAGTCTTCAGCAAATTCCCTGAACAAATTTTGGAGAAAACTCAGTTGCAAAGGTTTCTTGGAAGCCTTAATTATATCAGACCTTTTTACAGAGGTCAAGCTTCAGATGTCCATTTACTGCAGCAGCGCTTGAAGAAGAATCCTCCGAAATGGACTGATGAAATGTCTAGAGCAGTGCAGAAAATCAAAGAAAAAGTTCTACAACTGCCTGCACTATCTTTGCCCTTAAACATGAGATCCAAAACATACTGGTGTTATGTAAATTAACACATAAAAATAGACTTTAAAATGTTTCTCTTATTAAACCTACAACCTCTAAAGACCCATAAAGACTCATTTTTATAAATTAAACCATAAACTACTCTACTTCGATCTTAAACATTTCTAGAATAAATGCTCATCATATGTTCTTCTTAAAATTGTAATCCATAATACTAAAATACTTGGGAAGTGTAATTGCTAACTATAAAACTATCAACCATGGTCTTTAATGTGTATCTGTTGAATAACATGGATGGAAGACATCCAATTTCACAACCAGAAAATTGTTTCAATTATCAGAAATTGTTTTAATAAAATGTATTTCCATGAAGAAAGCATTATAAATTCTAAGCAGCAAAACCTAATCTTTCATTATGAAAAGACGAGATTAAAAGCGTCCGAAGGTAAGTTGAATATACTAGGGCATACCTTTGTCATCGCTCTTGTTGCTGCTGGTGGCGAAGTCGTACAACTTTCCTCGGCTGGAGAAAACGATGAGCGCCACATCTGCATCGCACATCACTGAAAGCTCGCGGGATTTCTTCGTAGGACCGCCACGACGCTTGCCTATGAACCCTGTTCTTGATCTTTATGATCTCTATCTTATCACGCCCTATATTTGGTTTCGGACAATCAAGTCTCGCCTCACACACCACTTAAAAAAAAATCTAATAGTTTCTTCCTTTCCACTGGTTTAGACTAGCTTTAGGGTTTATGCATTCCAGATCCACTGTAGCCCTCATTGATGGCTTCTTGCTCTTATTCAAGAATTGGCTTCTTGATCATATTCAAGTATTTGTTGCAACAGAGAACCTGAATAAGAACCAGTCCACAAGGTATTCTCACGAAGGCTAAAAGGGATCTTTTCGACAGCGGGTCTCGCACTATACAGGTGTCCGTGTGACTGCCTTGCACCTCCAAGCAACGGCCATGATCACAAGGAATTAACATGTGTATATCTGATTTGTAATTGACAACCAGTTCAATGAAGGCTATAGGCAATAGAGTTGTGTACGGCCTTGAAGGCTTTCTATTTTACTGCGTTTGGGGAGGAAATAGATACCAGGAGTACTGTAGATAGCAGTAATGAGTTGCATAGACTCTAGAGTAGAGTGATTGTAATGTAGGGAAGAGTGGAAGTTAGATAGACCAGGCATTTGTTTCGTCAAATATTCACAACGACCGAGCCAACTGGGAGTCCATTTGGTAATGAAAGCTGTGATGGCTGCCATGAATTAATAAATGAAAAAATTGTAGGTGAAGGAGAATGCGTAATAGACAATATAAAACGAATGACAATGGGCTACCCAGCAAGAATTTGGCTGTAGCATGAGGTTAATTCAACTAAATACCACACCAAATTGAAACAACTATACAATTTCATTCACGCGACAATTAACATTCTTAGACACGTAAATTTCATTCACGCGACAATTAACACTATTAGATACGTAAATTTATGTTAGAGACTCATGAAATGGGAAAACCTATAAAGAATATAACTTTTACTAGGAATGTCACGAACAAGAAATCTATACTCTCCCTCGACTATATTTTCTTTTCATTATGGATAACGTCAAAAATACACTCGAGCGAAGATCTTTGAAAGACTTCTTTACTTTGGGTTTAGTATAAATAGTCTAGGTTTTCATTTTTTTTAAGGATGATTTTTATTTTGGATTTTTTTCAAAAATATTAAAATTATATATATTAATTATAGAAATCATATAATTTAGGTGTTATGGGGTATTAGAGGATGTTTAATCTATTTATAAATTTGAAAACACAATTTAAACACTTTTAAATTTAGATTTTAGTAAAACAATCACGACCAAAACCTACTATAAAGTCCAAAACTTCAAATAAATAGACTACTCATCCACTTTGTGTCTTTGGCTAAATATATATTTACATGTTTGTGGATAACTTAAAAAAATCCTCTTCATTAAGCATATTTAAAAGACTTCTTCTTTTGAGTTCTCCATCATTTTTCAACTTCCCATGCTTATCTAAAGCTTCATTATTTCGGTGTTTTCTTCATCCAAGGCATCCTCTATTATAATGTTGCCTTAATTTCAACCCTTTGAACCTAGGTTGTGTTTTTATCATCCAAGGCATACTCTATTATAATGTTGTCTTGTGTTCTCATCGTTTTTCAACTACTCATGTTTATCCTAAGCTTCATAATTTTTAATTTTTTTGGATTGTGTTTTCATCATCCAAGGCATCCTCTATTATAATTTTTACTTGGAATGTCAACCATTTGAACCTTGAGTTGTTTTTTTATCATCCAAGGAAACCTCTATTATAATGTTATCGTGGAATCTCAACCATTTGACATTTTGATTTGTCCATCATTTTTCAACTTCCCATGCTTATCCTAAGCTTCATTATTTCCATGTTTCTTGCGTTGTGTTTTCAGCACCCAAGGCATCCTCTATTATAATGTTGCCTTGAAATGCCAACCATTTAAACCTATGGTTATGTTTTTTTAATCCAAGGAATCCTCTATTATAATGTTGTCTTGGAATGTCAACAATTTGACCTTTGGATCAATGACTTCAAAGTTTATGAACAATTATCTTTTTACAAAGTTTAGAGGGGGCATTTACGATCCTCCATGGAGTCACACTAAAAACAAGTTTAGTCTATAGCTTTGTTCTAGTATATAACCTTATTCAAGTATAGGTCTAGTTTAGTCTATAGATTCGTCCTAGTATATAACCTTATTCAAATATAGGTGTCTAATTCATTAGTTGTATCAACTTATTAGGAACGCACTAAGATCTTAATGTTGTAATTGGACATTATTTCAACCCAAACACATAATCTTCCAAACATAAATTAATCTTAAACTTTGTTGTGTTATGTTGGCATGTGTGCTTTTGTTCATAGATCCTATTATGATCCACCCTAAGGGTGTAATCGTGTAGGTGAAGGGCCCATTAGAGTGTCGTATTTTCCATCAAACCAACTTCAATAGATGTAAAATGATTATGATATTTCATAATTGTGGTCATAATAGATATTACAAGTAATATTGTTGCAGTGATGATCATTTTAAATTGGTCTCATCAAAACATAAAAAATCTCTATTGAAAAGTAAGTGAATTTTTTCAAAACCCTAGTTCTAATTTTGTGTTATAGTAAGGAGAATGTTTTATATATGAAAATGTGATAGTACTAGCATAGAAAAATTCATAAAATACCAAAAGCTAATCTGGAAAGAAAAATTGAAAGTTGTTATATCTTATGGTTTCAAAGAAAATGCTACAATATGGTGGCAATCATTGGGATTAGATGGAGCTATCCGATGAAGTATATGAGAAATTATTATTGAAAAAGTGGCCTTATGCCCAAAATAAGGATAATGTGAGCACTAATGGCCTATTTTTAGGTATAAAATTTGTATTACAATTTCATAGACATCAACAAGAGAAGGTCATTCTTTCTAAAAACCCTAGAAAACAAAAATCCATCGATGTTAATTTAACTAAAAGATTGCAAGGCCCCACAAAATATATTCAAAGTACACAGGTTGACAGTGAACATGTTCAGATTTTTAAAGAATTGAAGATTAAAATTGATATATATGTGTTGCATTCATATGTTTATGCTATATATATTAATGATATGGATCTATTGTTTTGGGATTCCCTTGGATGGACTCTATCGATATAGTTAATATTAATGTGCAAGATAAGTTCATGAAGCTTTGGTACAAGAAAAATAAATTACATAAGGCATGCTTTTTCTCATACTAGACAAGAAAGGCCCTAGGGAGCACAAACAAAATTCATTATGAGAGAAATAGTTGAAGTACCTATAGACACAGTGGATGAAATGTCTAAGATTGAGTCAAAAGAAGGGGTTACAGAAGCACATGAAAAAAATCCCCATGAAGGACATACAAAGGAAGAAGAATCTAAGGAGTTATATGACTCAAAGGAACCACTCATTTAAGAGTCAAATAAATAAGAACCAATAGCTAAGGTTGTTTCATATCACCACCCACACCACCAAGAGAAGCAATAATCATTAAGGTACGATTGGGAACACTAACAAAACTGGAACCAAAACAACAACCAATATGGAGGCACATGGACTAAACGTAATGTATGGAGATATCATACTATCACATCAACAACATGGAACCAAATGTCTTCGTTAAAGTGCGCTATTATAGATGAATCCCTTATTGTTGCGTTGCTTTGATATTACTTTATTTTATTTTATAAATTAATCAATAATGTATAAAAACATTGGATATTATTTAAAAAAGTTACTTTCCCAACTTTAAAACATTAATATTTAATACATAATAAAGAGATAAAAAAACACTAAAAATCAACTTAACATGAAAATTTAGATCCCTTGTTGCATAATGATATCTAAATAAAATTAGCACACACCTTAAAAAGAATTGTAAATCTATTTAGAGAAACATCAAATGTAGTTGTATTTAATTTGCCTCAAAACATTATCTCATAGATGGTTGTTTGTTCTCATTTTGTTGTTAACATTATGTTATAGGTGGTTGTTTGTTTTCATTTTTGTTGTCTTTTAATTTCATGGTTGTTATTTGTTTTCAATTTATTGTTTTTAACCTATGAAAGTAAGTTGTTCTTTACTTTCATTTTGATATTTACTTACTTATTATAACTAATTTATTGATAGTTTACTAAATTAACTAAATCTTAACTTTGGTATTAAACGTTTTAGAAATACCAACCATTATAAAACTATTTATCATTGCATATATCACTACCTTTAACAACCCTATTTATCTTTGTATCACTCAATATCACTCCCTTAACAACCCTATTTATCATTATATTACTTATATTACTCCCTTTAACTTTAAAAGTATTTCTATTTAACCTTAGAAGTAGAAGAATGTAACTGATTCAAATATATCATGCAATAAAGGTGTTTATAAAATGTACTTTGTTTTAAATTTTCCATATCCTTTATGTTATAATTTTTTTTATCTATGTTCTCTAAATAATATATCTTATTGGTTATTAGAGATATTAAAGTGTTCTATATTAGAATTTTGTTTATTATAAGGTTTAGGAATATTATGTGTCATGATAGTGCTATCATGTGATTTGGCTTCTTTTTATAATATTTTTAGACATGATTTTGACGGAAAATGGTAAAATTTTTTGAAGAAATTTCTAAAATTGTAAAGATCAGTGTTTAAACTTGCATAATCTAGGTTATTTAGGGGTATTTGAGGGTGCTAAATTCATTTATGCATTTGGAAACATGATTTAAACAATACAAATGTGCATTTATTAAAAAAAAATCCAAAAATCCATGAGATAGACGAAAAAATTGTTGAATTTCTATACTTCTTAAAAAAAGGCTTGTGTTAATTTTGGCATATGCATTATATTTGTAAGGTTTCAATATTTTTCTTTAACCAAATACATATTGCATTATTAGAGATGACTAATATCATGAGATTTTGCATAATCAATCTTTTTCTCTTGTCAAATAAACGTTGCATATAATCTTTCCATTAATTTACTTTGTTAAATGTAAGATACTTTTTTAAATACATTCATTTACTTTATTAAATCTAAGGTATTTTTTTTTAAATACAGTCATCTTAATTAATCTTTGGACAAAAATGGTTTTTCATTAAGAGTCATTTAAAAATGATTTATTTAATAATCACTAAAAAGAAGACCTTATTCTTTTTATAATTCTAACTTAATATGAGTATTCATCTTAATTAATCTTTGGACAAAAATGGTTTTTTATTGAGTCATTCAAAAATGAATTATTTAATAACCACCAAAAAGAGGACCTTATTTTTTTTTATTCTAACCTAGTATGAGCACTATGTTTAAACCATGAGGACATACAAGTGGATTCACATGTACGGGAAGTATCTCGTGGATGTACATGCAAATAGATAGTGTCTAATTCAACTCAAATGTTCTAATAGAGAGGTATTGAGGCCCTTTTTTAATCAACATACTTGAGTTTTCGAGGGATTTACAAAGTGTTCAAAAGAAAGAGAAGAAGTGGACCTAGAGAAGCCACTTTAAAGAATTGGCGGAATTGAAAAGTCTATCCACAGTCATCCCATCAATTGGAACCGATCTTCAAACATATGAAAAGCTAGAGAATGTTTCAAACTATACTTCATGGAAATTTAAGGAAACACTTTTATGGGAGTTGGAATGGATGGAAATTGTTGACTGTTCACGATTCAATCTTAAAATTGCCATTCAAGCTATAAAGTGGGAGAATAATTTCAAGAAATTAATACATATATTCTGTTGAAATGTGAATAATTCATTAATAGCTTACGTTATAAGATACAAATAAGCAATGAGAATGTTGTTGAATTTCTAGTATAATTTCACAATCGAAGGTCAAGGTTAATGTTGTTCAAAAGCAAGATAATTACTTTCATAAGGCATGAAGGGGAAAAAGTATCACCATAGTTTATACGAGGAAGGAAATTAGAGATTAACTTTATGATGTGGGAGATAAAATAAAATATGATGAACTTCTACTTATATGTAATGGTTTTTTAGTAAGATGAATATTTTGTTACCAAAATAAGTATTAGAGAAAATGTGTTAACATTTTAATATAAAATAAGAAATGTTTAAAAATCAATTAAGAGAAAGGTCTTCGATCAAAGGGAGGTTGAAAGTATTGCAATCGAGAAAAATAAAAATGCATTCATTAATAAGAACCTTATATTTGCTATGCAACATAACTCTAAAGAAATCTCTTGAGGGGGAGGAACATTTGATAAGTCTAAATCTAAATGGCAGTATTGTGGTTAACAGGCCATTGTGAGAGCTTGGGTTGAGGATGAAACCATAGTGCACAAGAGTGTCATCTAGGAAGCCAAATACTACAAGAGTTCATGTAGTGGCCATTTAATTTTTGTCAATATTTATTTCAGTATAATTTTAAGTAAAGGGAGGGTTAGGGACTTTACGATTAGTCAAGAACAATTTATTTTAATTACTCATGTAAATTTTATAATCAATTTTACATTTTTGTACAAGAAGTTCTAATTAATTAATAAGGGGTTTAGCACTACAACGCTAGATAAACAAGAGGAAGTATTAAATTAAAATGAGGGGGAGTTTGTATAAGTTTCTAAATGCATATATTTTAAACATTTTTTACTAAGTGACCCTCAATGCTAGAGGGAGAGGTCCAACCCATAAAAAAAAATGTATATTTCTCAAAGGTAATACAATTAAAAATGAGACTTAGAATTTTACTAATGATATGTCCACAATGTTAAAAAAAACACACGTTCTTTGTTTTTTCCCTTAACTATTGACTCTATAGAAATGATGTTTGGTGCATGGATTTGGGAGCTGATATGAACATGTCCCATGAGATGATCTTGTTCAATGAGTTTAAGGGGGAGTGTATTTGTGAATGTCTCTAGGGCGATGATGGAAATCATTCTATGAAGGGAGTTGGTACTATGCCCATTCAAATGGTAATATATGTATATAACTAACTCTAAAAGTAGGGCTTAATTGGTCATGACCATACTAAAAAATCTATTCTTTGCATACATAAAAATTTTCACTAGTGATTCACTACATTGTCATTAGCATAGTTCTTTCATTGGTAGCTACATATGGATGGAGTCTTCACTAAATGGTTGTGGATATTGTTTTGTGAAATGTTACTTGCAGGAGGAGGTTTAAAGAGGTAAACACACAAAGTCAAATGAAATAAGATTTATTGTGTGTATTGAACAAAGTGCTATGTGGAAATAAACGAAGATGCCAAAGATTGGTTCACTCAAATGAAAATGAATGATTAGTTTCACAATAAAGATATTACTATGAATTGTGTTGATATAAATTTATGTTTCCTTTTAGAAGTAGAAACATTATTTTGATTGTTCTACATGTTGATGCCTTTATTCTTTCTCATAACAATAGTGAGATTTTCAATTGGTTGAAGAGTGTTTTTTTTATAATGGAAATGACTACCCCTACGCATGAGATCCAAAACATAGTCGAGGTAACTATTAATAACAACAGAAAAAGATGGACTTTGATTTTTTTTTTAATTGAACCTTCAACCTTTAAGGGCCTATAAGAACTCAATTTTTATGAGTTACACAAGAGAGTATTGGCTATGAAGACACTTTTTTACTAGTGACTCATTGCATTTCCATTAGCACAATTCTTAATTTCATTGGAAGCTACTTATGGATGGAGTTAGTGCACAAGTAAATTGAACAATGTGGCACCATATAAGCGTCTACAACTTGTTCACTCAAAATATTAAGTTGTTTCACAAGAAAGGTATTGTTATGAATTGTGTTGATGTAAATTTATATTTACTTTTAAAGGCATGGTGACATTTATGGGATTCTTTAATATGTTGATAACTTTGCACTCGTTAGAAACATGCCAATAGTAATACCCCCATTTTGGTCCTTAAAACTTATTGGCTTGATATGTAAATATTATGGATATGCTGTGTATGAATTCCTAGCGTGGAGCTCAAGGCCAAGGCCCTGCTAGTGAATACTCGACGATTAAAAAACAAGTATTTTTTAATTTGTGATCCATGTGCTAGCAATCCATGGGAAATTGTAAAAGCATGTAAATATTTAAATGCAATAAAACTCCAGAGCTTGCAATGGAAGCAACTAAAATGGGGGGGATGTGTGTGTATCCACTAGGGAGAGGTGAGGGGGTTGTGGAATTGAATCCATTGTTTCCAAGTGTCATCTTGAGAACCCATCTTGACTTCCCTTGTTAACATTTAATTCTGTTGTAAGAAAATAGTTCAGAAATCAACTCATGCATTAATGGAGAATGGGAGAACCCAAAAATGCGTATGATTGGGTATGGGAACGGTTTACTTGACCCATAAGTCATTCCTCCTCATGGGAATTCATTTCCGTCCTCCCCATTCCATTGTGGAACAAACATAATGTAAATCAGAGCTTGATATGCATCCCGAGCTGTGGAAAAACTAGAAATTGCAACATGGAAAAAATACATGTTTTGAAGTGCTGAAAGTGCCTAGAAAATCATGTGAGGAATTAATTCGAGTAGGGAATCCATATACATAAACCTTAAGGATAAATTGAGAGTGCCAAAGGCCCGAAAATCCATAGGAAGACCCATATTTGGAAGCCCGAAACTGGAATTTCATGATTGACAGTCACATGGCCAGAATTTGGAAAAAACCAAGAGTGGATTGAAGTGGGAGTGAAATCGGAGGTATGAATGGCTTAATGAACCTAGTGAAGGAAAGAATCTCTAGAGGTTTAGTAGCTTGGACCTTTCTATGCCCACCCCAGAGAGCACAGGAGGGAAGGGGCACTTGAGGGATTATGTAGCAGAGAAGGGGACCTTGCTTTTGTTGGGTGGGGTAGGTAATGAGGGTACCAATACTATTTGAATCCAAATTGAGATGGTTGCATCTATGTGGTTGAGCTCACTGGCATAACATTCTCCTTCCTTGCCTCCCTGCATGCTTGACAAACCCAAACGTGTGCTAGTTTAGCATGAGTGGTTGTGCCTATGGATGTGAGTGAGTCTGAGTAGTTCCTTTTTAGTGGATATATAGCCCCATCTTGGGGGTGGTCTCTCAACTAAAATACTATAGGGTGGACAGACCTACAATTAAGTGGATCATTGCTCTTCCATAGCCAGTTTCTCAAGAAATTTAATTGAAAGATAAGTGTTTATTGTTGTCTTTGTTTATGCCTAGTTTATGTGTTATGAATGATTGTTCATTGTGTTAAATTGAATGAGCATGAAAATGAGTTGATTTATGTGCATTATTATGTTGTTATGCCTATGATGAACGTGATGGTAATTGCACGTTGTGTGTGCATTATTAGTGTTTAATTATGTTATGGATGTTTATCATGCAATTACACGCGCATGTAGTTGTTTATGAATTTTGTAAATTGACCATGGGGTGAAATTTAGCACCCCCACACATCGTTCATGTCCCCTCCATGAGTCGGTTTGATGGGAGGGGACATGACAGATATATTGAATTGGCTAAAGGGTGGGTTGTTCAAGGACTACACCTAAACATGATATTTGAAACATACTTAGATTGTGTTTTAAGTCCAATGAATAAATTAATGGATTTTGAAATGTTTGTCAAAGTTAATATTTAAGTCCAATAAATAAATAAATTGATGAATTTGAAATGTTTTTTGTCTCATTAAACTTCAACCTCTAAAAAACTACTCAATTTTTATGAATAACATTACACACAAACTTCACTTCGATGATAAATCGTCTTCCCTGCTCACTCATAACAATTTAATATATGCTAATAACTTTATACTCACTTAAAACAATAAAAAAATGATAATGAGTTATTAAAAAAAATGACTTACCCCCACAATATCTAAAACATAAAGTTTTTTTTTTAAATACTTGCAAATATGTATACCATTGAACGTTCAACCTCTAAGCACTTAAAAGTATTCAAATTTTATGAATTACAACACAAAACTAGCTTATTCTGGGTGATAGATTGTTTTCCTTCTCATATATTAAAATAATGATAACATTATATAGCCATTGGGAAACATAAAGACTTGGTTGAAGAGTAGGTTGTTAAAGGAAATTGCAATTACACATAAGATGTAAGATGTAAATTTAAATTTAGTTATTTTTCCAAGTCCAATAAATAAAGATGGATTAAGTCTAATAAATAAAGAAGGATTTAAACAAAGATGGAATTTGGAATGCTGGTCTCATTAAACCTTCAACCTCTAAAGACTTATTATTATTTAAATTTTATAGACATATTATTACTGAACGCTGAAAACTATCTTCATCTTTATAATAAATCCTTTGCATGGCTTCATCTTCACGATAAATCCTTTGCCTTGCTTCCATTAGTATGTTGCCACCAAGTATAGGTGTACATCATATGCTCTTTCTTTGAATTGAATTATTATACCTCAAGTACACTAAAATACTCAGATCCTTTGCCTACTCCAATTAGTATGTTGCCACCAAATACATTTCAAGAATAGATGCGCATTATACGTTTTTTCTATGAATTGAAATGTTATATCTCAATTGCACTCGAATACTTGGATCCTTTTGCCTTCCTTCTACAAAGTAGATTTCTAGAATAGAAGCACAGCAAACGTTATTCCTATGAATTGAATTGCACAAACATTATATCTGAACCAGACTAAAATACTTGGAGGATGTAAATGTTGCTGATTGTTTGCATGTTGAATGACGAAAATAAATTTTGACTACGCTCTTTAAGGTAGATCAGTTACGCTCTTTAAGGTAGATATCCAATTTCACAACCAGCAAATTGTTTAAATCAACACAAATTGTTTTAATCAATGCTATTTCCATGAACAAAACCTCATAAATTCAAAGCATCCAGCTACGAATAAAACCTCAGAAGCAGTAAACTTCCATTCTGAATAAAATAAACTAGATTAAAGGCATTGGCATTGAGGAACTATGTAAGATGAATATTCTAGGGCATACCTGTTCCCGTCGCTGTTGCTGTTGTTACTGGTGGTGGCGAACTCGTGGAGCTTTTCTCGGCTGGAGAAGATGATGAGCGCCACATCTGCATCGCACAGCACTGAAAGCTCGCGAGCTTTCTTCATCAGACCGCCACGACGCTTGCAAAAGGTCACCTGCCTGTGAACCCTATTCTCGATCTTCTTGATCTCTATCTTTCCGCGCCCCATTTTCGGTTCCGTACAATCAAGTTTCGCCGCTCGCACCGCTCGGAAAAATTCCAACAGAGATTCCTCCTCTCGAGCCCGCACTAGTTTAGACTAGTTTCGGGGTTTATGCATTGCAGATCCACTGATGAAGCCCTTATTAATGGCCGCTTCTTGCTCCGATTCAAGAATTGGCTTCTTACTCCTATTCAAGAAGTGGTTTCTTGATCCTATTCAAGAATTAGAAAACCTGAAGAAGAACCCGTCCAATAGGTATTTTCACAAAGGCTAAAGGGTATCTCTTGGACAGCGGGTCTGATTGGCAGTGAAAGAAACTACAGGTGTCCGTGTGACCGCCTTGCAAGACCAAGCAACGGCCATGATCGCACCTCTGTTGCTCGGAAAGACATTCCTCAAACCACTTGCTATAATATATATAGGTTCTCACTGCTCCTGCCTGCCGATGATTGACACGTCATCGCGTGGCCCGTTGATGTTAAACCTACATAAAATATCGGAAGACGGTATTTTCAATATTTTATAATGCTTTATGGGCCTTGTTTAATATTTATTATATATTTAAAGTTGGTAGCATTACATTTTCCCATCTTTTAAAAACGATTTTCATAATTCCTATCTTGACATAGCCCCCCAATCTTTGAGTCAAGTGTGTGGTGGTCTCTTTTAAAATAATTACGGTGAGTCAAGTGTGTGGTGGTCTGTTTTAAAATAATTAGGGTTTGAAAAGCTGGGAGCAGCCTCTTACAATTGGTCAAGATTGGCTTGACTCTCTATTTAATAAAGGTGATGTTGATGTTTACATAGGGTATAGGAGAATTGTTTTATTTTAAAGCTAAAATATATTTTCAAGGGTTTATAATATGTGCATATTGTTATTAAAATGGAATGGAGGTCAAAATGTAAATATAAGTTTAATGATGTAGTGGTTTATTAATTTTAATTTTAATAATAATAATATATTTTTAGATTTTTGAATAATTAATGAAAATATAACAAATCATTGTATTCTATGTAGGATTGAAGCTGAATGGGTAGACTATATTTTTATCCTTTTTACTAAGTTTGTTTGTATTGAAATCTTTTAAATGGTGGAGGAATGCCCTGATATCTTTTTCACTGAGTTTGTGTGTATTGAAATCTTTTAATTGGTGGAGGAATACCGTGAGTGGGAATATAAAATATATTTTTGGAATGTTTTGAGATTTGGATGACGACGTTTTTATAAAGCACACAAAGTATTACTATACTATGTTATATAGGGATTTTTGTTATGTAAAAATAAGATGATTTTTTTTGGGAATAACATGATTGTTGGGTTGGTATTTTATAAAATAAAGTTGATTTATTTGGAGTTTCTGATGGAGTCTGACTTAGTTATGTGTGGTATGTCTTGAACAAGACAACTCTTTGTATAAATAAGTATGATTTTTTTATAAATATGGTGTTGAGTAGAGCATAAATAAATAAGAAATATTTTTCATAGAATTTGTATAATATGGGTGATTCAAAAGTGCTAATGGAGTGGTGCAAATCGTGCAAAGAACAAGGTCATATTTTTAATGTGGCACATGTTTTATAATGAACATGTTTTTAAAGATTAAAATTATGTTTGATCACATTTTTTTATTTATATGAAGAAGATTAATAAATAAATAAATTACTTTTAAAATATATTGCTTAATTTGTGGGAAAATATATTTATATATATATATATATATATGTGCGTGTTGATTTCTCTTCAAAATTTTCTTTATCTATTATTTAATGGGACACAAGAATTGTAAATTATACAATTACATTTTAAAAAGAAGGATGTAACACATCTAAAATTGAAAAATAAATATTTTTATTTATTTCAGAAAACATTATGTTAAATTTATTGTAAATTTTTATGACCAAGTTGGTTAATGATGACTGTAATTGAAGAATTATTTATTTTAATAATTAAATAGAAGAGACATCTATCCAAATGAGTCTGTTGAATGAGTGTTCACTGACCCACAAGGAGGAATGAGCAGTTGTAAAAGGATGGTTGACAAGTGGCAGCACTACCATTTCACTTTCTAGCTGTTGAAGGAAGCATAATCCCTAAAATTGTGGTCATGTTACTTAAGAGGGGGAACTGAGCAAGTGGCTCATTTAATTCCAAAATTGACCCAAAGACCTAGGGAATCTTATAAATACCATCAAATTGAGGAGGAGGCTCACTACATTTTATTTCCAAGTGAATGAACCTTGTGACTGCTGAAAAACTAAAAATTTAGGCACATAAGGAATTTGATGAGGGGATAGCTAAAGTGAAATTGTTGAGTTAGGTCTGCTACTGAGTGCTAAGTTACAACAAGTACTGTGTGTGCTATTATCCAGTGATATTTGTCCTAGTGGTTCAATAAACAGGATCGAGGGTCCTAAGCAAGTAATCTTGGCTGCTTTAGGAGATGGTTGGGTGGAACAATCTCATTTTGGTGTTTGTCCCCCTTTTGCAAATTATCCAGGTTCTAATTGTTTCTTATTTCCCTAATTCTATATTTGTATTTTGTTTATAGAGTATGATCAGTATTTATAGAAGTTTAATGATAATTGTTGTAATTTACTCTGAAAAAGGAAGCTGTAATTATTTTCCTATAATTCTATAGTCACTTTTGATGCTCATTGTTTAACGGTTTAGGTCAAACATTTATGTTAGGATAATCTGTAAATTTTAAACAATGCCATCTCTCTTCATTTTGAATTCCAAATTTTATGACCGCTACTCTAGATAGTATTAAGTTTTCTAACTATAGTCAAATCTTTCTTTTGTGGATGGGATTTCAATTAGTTAGGTTTATAACACCATTATTCATCTTAGCGCTATTTCCTATAAAAACTATGTTTCAAAATCCATTTAAAACTATGTAAACACTCGATAATATATATATATATATAACATAGTATTTAAGTACTTAGTATTCAGGTTATGAATTCATAATCTAGAATTTAAAAATATAAATAATAACAAAATGTTTAGTTAACCATTTACAATCTCGAGCAAGGGTTATATAGAATACCAAGCTTGAACATAAGGAACATTTCTGGTCAAAGGTTCAAACCCTACAATCTTTCCTCGATAAATCGAAGCATATTTTAAACTAATACACAAATGTTAAAGCCATCAATTTTTCTAACTCAACCAGACGAAGAATCTCTTAAACAACCTTACAACTTGACTTTGTTCCAATTGTCTTTAAATTAAATATGCAGATAGAACTAATATTTCTATGGCCTCATGACCTTAAACCCTAATTGCAATTAGGGAAAACAAAGCTTCTAGAATAAATAATAAACCAGGTTTAGAGGTCACAACTCATAAAAACCAAGGTAAATGTTCTAATTCACACAATGGCTTACACTATTTAACATTTTCAAGATTTCAGCAGCCTCATGGCCCAAATAATTTTCTTTAGCAACAGAATCATGGCCTCATAGCCTAAATCTTAAAACATATATTTAACACTTAAGAGTATCCACGACCTTACGACTTGTTAAATAAATCAATAAAACTGAAAAACCAAAACAATATTCAAGACTGCGTATATTTACAACAACAAAGACCCTCATAGGGTTCTTTCTAAATCTTTTAAAACCATTACATCAAATAATCAAAGAAGTATCCATTTGAAACCCTTATCGACATAACAGTGGCCTCCCATCCCTTTCTCAAAACTCATGCAAGCTAGGTAATGGCCTCACGGTCCTACGGGGACTTCTCTTAGTGAACCTCTCACATAGCACGTGCGATCGTGGGATATTAAAGAATACCCTTAATTTTGAGAGATATTGACCCAAACTCTTTTTTTTGAAACCCCTCCCAATACTTAAAACCTCCTTCCCACCCCTTTTTATACCTCAATACTTATAAAACCACCCTACCCACCCCCACCTTAAACCCCTCATCCCCCCAATACCTACAATATATTGGTCTGATTTTTTATAATTTTAAAACCCACAATATGAACTAACGTGATAGGATATTGGTAAACAAGTGAAGCCCCCATGCACGGTCCTAAACAATCTTTATAAAGAAACAACATTACAAAACTGTTAGCCAAACACGATTGAGTAAGTACATCAGTAAAAGCCCTCATGGGTTTCTAAGGAATGTAAATATTTTTACATTTTGGAGCGCACACCATAAAAATTAAACCCTATCACTATCTACACTATACAAACATTGCAAATTCACTTCGAATCCACGATCGAAGAGCTTTCTTTACTTTCCAACTAAAAAATGCCTCACAGCTACCAAAGAAAGTTACCACTTTCACAAGGGAAAAACGCAGAGATCGAATTGAGTCCATGCTATGAAAGACGTAGTCCAAGTCATGGAGCCATGGAAAAATGAGGTAACTGGTCCTACCCGGACTGTATCTCTTTACCCACGCAACGTCGACTCATAAGCCAAGTGCAACAACCACCTTCGAGAGCTACTGCATATACACATGATAGAGGTCATTATTTGCAGCATAAAATCATTTTAACAGTAGAAGAAATATAACTTCAATATTGTTTTTAAAATAAAGAAACTATCTTTCGAAAGTCTAGCAGGACTGAATTCCACAGCAAAAAACCTAGTCACTGTCATATAACCAGAGCCACACCAACAAGTTTTATGCAGATCAGGACGAAGGGTGTCAAGGGTAGAGCACATCGCCTCCTCCATGACGATTACACCATGGAAATTTGGAATAGTGCAGACAGAGGTTGTTCGAAGTCGAGCAAAGAACAAAAAAAATAGTGTAAATTCCAAATGCAACGAAGAGAACAACATCATTTTCAAGGCTCATTAAACCCTAGGGTTATGAGTTGATAATTCTGGATTCTATCTGTAATCATAGATTTTTCACAAATCACTTTATTACAATGTAAAGGCGAAAATTTTAACCCATTACCATATAGTTTCAATACCATTTCTTTTCATGAGTCGAGACCTTAACCTTTTTTTGTTATGCTTATATCCTTAGGTATAAGGTAAGCTGAGGACAAGTGCTTAGACCTTGCTTAGAAGTGATTTCATACCTAGCTTAGGATTTAGTTTAGCTAGGAGGTTGTGGCTTCTCCATAACCAACACCTGCATAAGGGTACAAGGTTTTTGCGTTAGCCATTAAAAGCTAAGTAAGACTCGTGACCCCTTTTCCCTAACACATAGGATGGGTCAACGGCGGAAAAGAGCATAAACGACATCCACAACATATTTAGCCGACAGAAAATAAAAGTATCTTTAACATCAAGCAGTGACATATTAACATTACTTTGCATCAAAGGGATGTCACAAAAGGAACATTAGGTTTTAAAAACCAAACATAGTTTAAAGGACGTATGGATCTAATTTTTTACACATTTCAGCCAGAGTTAAGAAATATTTAAATGGTTGACACAACTGGTAAAGAACATAAATCATAACATCTCATGGAATTATCTTCTTAGGGTTTTACAGATTGGTATATATATTTAAAATGATTTTTTTTTCGTAATTGAGGAGATGTTACATGTGGTATCAGAGCGAGTTTCCAAACACTAGGCATGATTGGTTCACTCACATACAAACAAGAAACAAAATATATTGATCATGTTTTAAATTTATTTCTGTACATAAATATAAAATTTTGTTTTTCACGAAAATGGAGGGTGTTGAAGCATCTTCTGAAAATGGATCTCATTACAATATTCCAGACAACATCTATGTGGAACTAAATAATCAACCCTCGGATTTACTGCAAATAGTGAAAGAAATTAAAAGATGAACTATGTTAGATTTTTAACATTAAGCTAGCATTATATTAGGATCTTTAACTGAGAGAATAAAAATTATAGTAATCAAACACAAGAGACAATGAAGACAATGTTTTTCCTCGGGGAAACCATAAATGGAGAAAACCCTGCAACTTCTTCAGAGATAGAATCAACACCAAAAGTAAAACCCCAAAACAATAAGAAGATATCCTGACAGCTGTAGCCTCTTGATATCCTGACAGCTGTAGCCTCTTTCTTTCTAGCCCCAGCAGCTTCTTCTTCCTCAGTTATGCACTACAACTGAGTGTGAGTGAGTGTATGATAAATAGAGAGGCTCAATCTCTATTTATACTAATTCCTGACTTGACAATAACTCACTAGGGCCGACTTCTCTAGGAGAGTCTAATAACCATAGGGCCTCAAAACTGTGGGGACTTTAACCCTTGAACAATAGGAGGGTTACCCACAATGACTTGACATGACTTGTTTACATTATAGAACCTCTCGATAGGAACATCGGGGCATGACATGACTCAAATACATTACAGACACATCCCAGAATAAACATCGGGGTACAATACATAAGATATACGAATGAATACATTCCGAAGTTACAAATACATTAACACTCCCTCTTAACTAGGAAGGTATTCTCTCGACACAATGTATTAGCACAAGTCTTCTTCTCTGTATCATCTGGATCATCATCAAGTCCTCGTCATATTCAAGTCATCTTCATCTTCAAGTTATCTTCATCTTCAAGTCATCTTCATCTTTAGATCTGGATCATCACTGGATCTGGATCATCTTCATCTTTAGATCTGGATCATCACTGGATCTGGATCATCACTGAAACATCATCACTGGATTTGGATCATCACTCGATATGGATCATCACTGGATCTGGATCATCACTGAAACATCATCACTGGATTTGGATCATCACTCAATATGGATCATCACTGGATTTGTATCATCACTCGATCTGGATCATCACTGCTGGATCATCATCACGGGTGATATCTCATGATTCTTCTCGTCACAGGAAGTTCTACAGAGCCAGCCCTTTTTCAGCACTTATATCTGACCCTAAGTCAGAATGGCCTGCCCAACACTTACATCTAACCATGAGAGGAACACATCCAACACCATGTCAGAAAGGCACACCCAACACTCACATCTGACCATGTGGGAACACATCCCACAACCCTATCAGAAAGGCCTAGCGCTTACATTCAACAACATGATAGGATACACCTACTATCATCTATGAAAAGGCACAGCACTCACATCCACCAGCATGGTAGGACACACCTACTACCATCTGTGGAAAGGCACAACACTTACAATCACCAACATGGTAGGACACACCTACTACCATCTGTGGAAAGGCACAACACTTACAATCACCAACATGGTAGGACACACCTACTACCATCTGTGAAAAGGCACAACACTCACATCCACCAGCATGATAGGACACACCTACTGTCATATGTTGAAAGGTTCTGCACTTACATCTAATCATGTGAGAACCAATCCCATAGTCACATCAAAATGGCTCCCAGCCCTAGGCTGAGGATTCTTGGTAACTGATCAGGTGCCTCCGTTCTCCCAGAGAATGGCATCAACCCTTATATCTGATCAAGTGGGAACACATCCCTCAATCACATCATAATGGCCATGCACTCATATCTGATCATGTGAGAACACATCCCACAATCATATTAGAATGGCCCTCGGTCCCAAACTGAGCTTTCCTGGCAACTAACCAGGTGCCTCCATTCCAAGAATGGAATTTAGCACTTATATCTGATCATGTAGGAACCAATCCTACAGTCACATCAGAATGGCTCAGCACTCACATCTGACATGGAAGGAACCAATCCTCTCACCATGACAGAATGGATTAGCCCTTACATCTGACCATGGAAGGAACCAATCCTCTCACCATATCAGAATGGCTCATGGACTCGTCACTTCCCTTTGGAGGGAACCTCGATCTGGAGAACACCAGGATTCTCCCTGAAGTATTCAAACTTTTAGCTATCTGTTCATCCGTCGCAACATACTAGAGCTTCACTGCTCCTCTCTGCACCATATCCCTGATATAATGATATTTGATCTCAATATGCTTTGACTTGTCATGGAACACCAGGTTCTCTGACAACTTCACACAACTATGGTTATTGCAATATATACAAGTAGCATCTAACTAGAGATCAAATAAATTAGACAGTAGCTTCCTTAGCCATACTGCCTCACAACTAGCTAAACAAACTGAGACATACTCTACTTCAGATGTACTCAATGCCACACAGGATTGCTTCCTACTAAACCAAGAGATCACACCTAATCCCATACTGAAGCAACACCCTGAAGTTCTCTTCCTATCGATGGCATTACCTACCCAATCTAAATCAACATAACCTTCTAGGTTAATATTCTGACTCACCTCATACTTGAGCCCATAATCAACTGTACCCCTCAGGTACCTCAGAATATGCTTTGCAACAATCAAGTGAACATGTCTCGAATCTGTTAGGAACTGGCTCAATGTGTTCACAGCAAAGCAAATATCTGGTCTCATGTTTGTCAGGTACATCAAGGACCCAATCATCTGACGATACATCGTGGCATCAACCGCTTCTGATGAAGCATCACTCAATAGCTTCAGGTTTGATGCCATAGGTGTGGTCATGGCCTTGCAGTCCATCATCCTGAATCTCTTCAGGATCTCTACCGTATATTTCCCTTGTCCCAGGGAAATTCCATCTGCATTCTGCCACACCTACATGCCTAGAAAATAATGCATCATACCCAAGTCATTCATTTCGACCTTGGCAACAAGCTTCCTCTTCGTATCAGAAATCAACTCATCCATACCTGTTACAAACAGATCATCTACATATAGTAGGAGCATCACTAGGTTTCCATCTTCAACCTTGTAGTAAAGGTTGGAATTTGATTTACTCTTGGTAAAGCCCAAATTGGATAGAAAGCTGTCAATTCTGCCATACCATGTCCTGGGTGCCTGTTTCAAACCGTACAAGGCTTTCTTCAAACTACACACATGAGTCTCCCTGTCATGTGTCTTAAAACCGAGTGGCTGCTCCACATACACTTCCTCTTCCACTACACCATTCAAGAAGGAAGTCTTGACATCCATCTGGTGTATCTTCCATTTCATCACTGCATCTAGAGCAAGTACTGATCTTATGTAAGTGTGTCTGGCTACAGGTGAAAAAGTTTCTTCATAATCTATTCCTTCTTTCTGGGAGAAGCCACGAACAACAAATCTTGCTTTATAATTCTCTATGCTGCCATATGCAGCATGCTTGATCTTGTAGATCCATTTGCAAGTTACAACATACTTCCCTTCTGTTCTTGGGACAACATCTCAAACTTAATTCTTCATGATCAATTGATACTCTTCGATGATAGCATCCTTCCATTCTTTCCTTTCTGCCGCTTCTTCATAGTTGGAAATTTCTTGATTGATAAAGTCACATAATAAAGCTACATACCTAGAGCAGGACCTAGTCCTCCTTCTTTCTCTATGATTCTCTTCTGGAGCCCCATATCTTTATGCACCTTGGATAGCTTCTCGTACCCAAGTAGGTTTCCTCTTATGAGGATTCTTCTCCTGAGATGGATCTATAGGTTCTTGACGTTCTTCGAATTCTCGATCTTCTTCTTGAATTTCTTCGTTCATGGTTGTGTCATGAATTCTGGGTGCTTCTGTTTCTTCAGATTCTTCAGTAGGCTTCTTTCTGGATTTATTGTAGGCTGAGTCTTTGTCAAATGCTACATCCCTGGTGATGTTGATCTTCTTGAATCCTGGGAAGTATATTCTGTAAGCCTTCGAGCTTTCAGAGTATCCCACAAATATACCCTTCTTTCCTGAAGGATCTAATTTTGTCCTCTTTTCTTTTGGAATGTGTATGTACACTGGACAGCTGAATATTTTGAGATGGCTGACTTCTGGTTTCTTGCCGAAAAAGACTTCTTTAGGTGTCTTGTTCTCGAGTACTTTGTGTGGAGTATGATTATGTACATACACCGTTGTTCTAGAAGCTTCTTCCCATAAATGCATTTGAAGATCTTGATCATGAAGCATTACTCTTACAACTTCCATGATAGTTCTATTCTTCCTTTCTATAACCCCATTCTGTTGTGGATTATATGGAGTAGATAACTCCCTCTTAATCCCTGAGTCTTTGCATAACTCTTTGAATTCATTTGATGTGAATTCTCTGCCATTATCTGATTGAAAGGTCTTGATCTTGTTTTCAATGTGGTTCTCAATCAAGGCTTTTAATTCCTTGAATTTGCTAAAAACTTCATCTTTGTTCTTCATGAAGTATATCCATGTCTTCCTAGAAAAATCGTCAATAAAATAAACATAGTATACATACCCGCTTAATGAACTTGATGACATTGGACTGCATACATCGGAGTGGATGATTTCCAAGATTCCTTTTGCCTTGCTCTCACTACTTGGAAATGTCTTCTTTGTGTTCTTTCCTTTCGCACATCCTTTGCAGACTCCATCATGTTTTGCTTGAATTTCAGGAAGACCTTCAATAGCTTTGCTTGCAAGTGGTAGTGCTCTATAATGCACATGTGCAAGACTTCTATGCCAAAGTTCATTTGGCTCTACTGTGTCATCGACCAAGGCTTGTTCTGGATGGCCCTACAATTTGTATAGACCTCCCTCTTGTTCCCTAATCACTACTGCATCATTAATAGTCTTTCCCTTTGGCCACATAATAACTTGGCCATCTATAAATGCAACCCTCATGCCTTTTGCATCTAATGCAGATATGGAGAGGAGGTTCTTCTTTAGTCCTGGTACAAATAATGCATCCTTCATTATCATATACTTTCTAGAGTCTAGCTTATAGGAGGATTCCCCATTACCTTTTATTGGATACTGGTAGTCATCTCCAAGTTTCACCTTGTGTGGTGAGTCATTTTCTGATAGTTTCACAAAGGATTATTTGAATCCTATCATTTGTTTGGAAGCCCCACTGTCTATAAGCCAATCTTTGCTTCCATGTGTAATGTTTCCCATGAGAGCGGAAATCAAAACATATTCTTCATCACTTGAGGAATCGTCACTTTCATGTCTGATTCTCTTTGTGGAAGGTTCATCATCCTCTACAGCATGAGCATGATGTCTTATCTTGTTTCCCTTCTTCTTGTGAGAGACATTTTTGTTTCTAGGACATTCTCTAGCATAGTGACCTTTCTCGTCACATGTATAACATCTGATTCTAGACAAATATTTTCTAGTGTTATGAAAGTGCTTACCTTTGGGGTGATGAGAACTTCTTCTGGTTTTCTTGGAGTGTACCATGAGAGCTTGATCTTCACTTCCCATCTTTTCTTCTCAAGCTTCTATTCGAGCTTCTTCTTGAGAGCATTCTTCCCATAGTCTGTTGAACTTGGATAACTTCTTTTTGGAACAGATTCCTTGAATAAAGGAGTCCCATGATCTAGGGAGACCATTCAAGGTGGTCATTACAATCTCTGCATTCTCCACTTCTTCATCTACTGCTTCCAGTTGTTCCTTGATCTGAGATACCCTTGTAAAGTAAGAATGGTCTTTGCATTCTGGATCTTTACATTCTTCAGTTGGTTTCTCAGAGTCATCTTTCGGTTTATGTTCTTCCCTTCAAATAGTTTGGTTAGGGCATCAAACATAGATTTAGGTGTCTTAGGGAGGACACCTATGGTATGAGGTGATCCTTGATTGAATTAGTAATAATCCTATTAGCCATAACCAACTTCTTCTTGTGTAAGGCCTTAGCCTCATCTCCCTCTGGAACTAGAACCTCCTCATTGATATAGTAGTCCAACTAATTTTCTTCCAGGACCAGGGAGATCCTATATTTCCAGGCTCGAAAGTTATCATCTCACTCAAGATTTTCATCAAGCTTGGTATGATGAGACATCTTAACTGAGAACCTTGAATGGAAAAACAAAAGATTTAGATCTTACTAGGTCAAGATGTCGGATCTGGATTTCGAGCTGAATTTCTCCAATGCTCGTTCAAGAGCAGATTAGGGTTTGACTTTTCTAGAGTTCTGTCCAACTAAATGCTTTGATCTTGATCTATAAACTTCGATTTTGAGGAGGAGATCAATCCAGGCCTAGGCTCACTCAAAAATTCCACTTCTGTGGAAATCCCTAATTTCCAGCAGTAGTGTCGGGTCAAAAACTGAAAATGCTTCAAATCAGATTCTGCTTTGACAGAAAGATGCGCCCTAGGGAGGAGTGTTAGCCCAACCTTATTTTGCTGAAATCTATGGAGAGAGATCCAAAAAGTAGGAAGCCCTAGTTCCCGCAGCTGCACAGTGTCTTCTTCTCAGGTTAGCTTTGATACCATGTTAGATTTTTAACATTAAGCTGGCATTATATTAGGATCCTTAATTGATAGAATAACAAGCACAACAATCAAACATAAGAGACAATGAACACAATGTTTTTCCTCGGGGAAACCATAAATGGATAAAACCCTACAACTTCCTCAAAGATAGAATCAACACCAAAAGTAAAACCCCAAAACAGTAAGATGATCTCCCGACAGCAGTAGCCTCTTTCTTTCTAGCCCCCACAACTTCTTCTTCCTTAGCTATGCGCTACAATAACTCACTCTCTATTTATACTAATTCCCGACTTGACAATAACTCACTAGGGCCAACTTCTATAGGAGAATCTAATAACCCTAGGGCCCCAGAATTGTGGGGACTTTAACCCTTGAACAATAGGAGGGTTACCCACAATGACTTGACATGACTTGTTTACATTATAGAACCTCCCCATAGGAACATCGAGGCATGAAATGACTCAAATACATTACAGACACATCCCAGAATAAACATCGGGGAACAATACATAAGATATACAGATGAATACATTTCTAAGTTACAAATACATTAGCAAACTACACGCCGTGAAAGTAGATAATGAGAGAACTTTGGAGCTAAACCAGATTTTGTTATACGAAATACACAACAAAGGAAAAGATAAAAGGACTGTGTATGAAACTGATTCTCAAATAGTATCATACAAACATAAAGGTAAGAAAATAAAAAAATTTGATAGTGAATCTTCTTCAGGAATTAACGTAAGGTCACATAATGGAAGGTATAAATACATAAGTGAAAGTAGTGAAAGAAACCGTAAACCTAAGAAAATGAAGTATAAACCTTATGAAGAAATCCGAGGAGAATTTAAAAAGATAAAGCCTCCCATGTTCAACGGGGAAGTAGAAAAGGATGAAGAAATTGAGGCTTCATTATCGGGAATAAAAAAGTACTTCTAGATTTATATCTACCATGATATACTGAAAGCCCAGATGGCTATCTACAACCTAACCATAAAAGCTGACATCTGGTGGAAGAACATAAAAAGAGTCAAAAACCTTAAGGAAAAGTATTTAACCTCGCTAAGTCTTTAAAAAGTACTTTCAAAGGGAGTTTTTATCTGAACAGTATTGTGAAGAAAGAGATAAAGAGTTTTATGAACTAAAACTAGGTTCCATGTTAATGAAAGAGTTAAGTATCAAATTTATATGTTTACTAAGATATGTACCTTATATAATTGACGAAAACCCTAAACTAAAAATATTTTTAAACTGTCTTCCCACTAGCTTCAAAGACGTAATTGAATTTGATAACCCAAATACCCTTGAAGAGGCAATGAGAAAAGAAGTTTTCTATGACAGACAGAGTAAAAAGAGAGAAAGCATACCTAACTAGAAGAATAAGAGAACAGGTAACTTTGATTAGAAGACAAAATATTTTAAGTCTAATAAAAAATTTGGAAATAATTCTCGGAATTTCTCTAAGAATAATTACCAATGACCAGATTTTAAAAGGAAAACACATCAAAATATTACAACGCTAAAGGGTAGAGATATGCCTAATAATTATGTTAAAAATAATAAACATAAGGCACATGTAAAGTGTTGGGAATGTCAATGACCGCATTATTCCAAGTACTGTCCGAACAGAAAAGGAAACTTCAGCAATGTGCATACCATTCAGGAACAGAAAACAGTTGGAGATGTAGCAAATGAAATGCCCAAAATAAATGTATCCTTGGAGAATCAACAGGCTGATCATCAGACTTCCATGGTGGAAGTACAAGGTATGATAAAAAAACCACTCTTTTTCCATTCTGATTGACCCTAGTGCTAGTTTAAGTTATGTGTCACCTAGCATAGTGGAAAAATGCAATTTATATTTGAAAAGGTTTGAAAAGTCTTGGATGGTCCAGTTAGCTATAGGGACTAAAAGGAAAGTAGTTAATTATGTTGAAAATTGTGATTTGTTTATGAGTCAGTTCAAAGCTCAAGTCAAGTTAAATGTTCTACCGTTAGGATATTATGACGTTTTAATAGGTATGGATTGGCTCGAAAAACATCAAGTAATTTTAAATTGTTTCCAAAAAACATTTACTTGTGTAAATGATAAGGGAGAAATGATTACAGTCAAAGGAATACCTAGGAAAGTTTCTGTGAAACAAATCTCAACTTTACAGATGAAAAAGGATGTAAGAAAAGGTTGTAAAGTCTTGGCTATACATTTAATAAATAACAAACAAATGGATAAAGAAGATAAGCTGAAATTCAATGATATTCAGATCCTACAATATTTTTCAGATGTTTTCTTGGAATAAATTCTAGGATTACCACCGAAGAGAGAATTGGATTTTATGGGAGAATTAGTATTAGAAGTTGTACCTAATTCAAAGGCTCCTTATTGAATGAAAATTTTAGAACTAAACGAATTAAAATTACAATCCCAAGAGCTAATAGACAAAAATTATGTAAGACCAAGCGTATACCCTTGGGGATCACCTGTCTTATTCGTTAAAAAGAAAGACAGTACATTATGTCTATGTATAGACTACAACAACTAAATAAAATGACAATTAAAAATAGATATCCTCTGCCCTGCATCGATGATCTGTTTGATCAAATGTGTGGAGCGACGATATTTTCAAAAATATACTTGAGATCTGGATATCATCAAGTCATAATTAAATATGAAGATATTTTTAAGATTGCTTTCAGAACTAGATACGGGCACTATCAGTTAGTGGTTATGCCCTTTGGGCTAACAAATTCTCCAACAACTTTTATGTTCTTAATGAACAGTGTATTAAGAAAATACTTAGATAAATTTGTAGTTGTCTTCATAGATGGCATTTTCATTTATTCTAAAATGAAAGAAGAACATGATGAAAACTTGTAGATAATACTACAAGTTTATTCCTAACATAGAATGTATGCTAAATTCAATAAATACGAATTTTATAAAGATAAGATACAATATTTAGGGCACGTGATATCCAAAGAAGTGATATTAGTAGACCCAGATAAGATAAAAGAAATAATTAATTGGAATGTTCCCAAAGATGTAACCGATGTACGATCATTCATGGAAATAACTGGTTATTATAGGAAATTTATAGAAGGATTCTCAAAAATCATGAATCCCATAACATCATTACAGAAAAGGGGAAAAAGATTTGTCTGGGATAAAAAGTGTGAAGAAAGTTTTAATAAATTAAAGGAACTGTTAACTAGTGCACCCATATTGAAAATAACAGATCCAGACAAAGATTGCGTTGTATGCACTAATGCATGCAATGAAGGTTTGGGTGGAGTACTAACACAAGAAGGTCACACAATTGCTTATGAATCAAGAAGGTTAAAAACACACAAAAATAATTATGCAACTTATGACTTAGAGTTGGCTACCATAATTCATGCTCTTAAAATGTGTTTCCATCATCTAACGGGTAAAATATTTTTGTTAATGTCTGGTAACATAAGTTTGAAGTATTTGTTTGATCAACAAAATAAGAGCACAAGGAAAGCTAGATGGTTAGCTTTCCTTAGCGAATATGATTTTTAAATCAAACACATTAAAGGAAAGGAAAATAAAGTGGTCGATGCCTTAAGCAGAAATGCAATAACAAATTTTATAGCTTCCATTAATAGTTATAAAACAAAATTAGATGATAAACTAGAAGAAGTTTTAAAACATGACAAGGAATACCAAAATCTAAGAGAAAAAATAACTCAGAATGAATCTGAAAATGTAAAAATATATTACAGTGTAAATGAAAAAGGATTAATGTTGTAAAAAAATAGACTTTATGTACCTAACATACCAGAAATTAAACTATTGATTTTAAATGATGTACACAAAATTCCTTATTCCAGACATCCGGGGTATTAAAAGATGATAACAATGTTGAGAAAAGAGTATTGCTAGCCTAATATGAAGAATGAATTTGCTGAATATATAGCTAGGTGTATAGAATGTCAACAAGTTAAAGCTGAACATCAACACCCAACAGGTCTTTTACAACCATTACCAATTCCAAATTGGAAATGGGAAGTCATCTGTCTTGATTTTATAACTGGCTTACCTAAACATTAGAAGAAAAAAAATGATTCAATAATGGTAGTTGTGGAAAAAATAAGCAAGGCAACATAGTTTATACCTGTTAAAACAACTCATAAAGCTGCTAACATTGCTGACATATTTATGAAGCAAATTTTTTGGTTGCACAGGATTCCGAAGATAATAATCTTTGACAGAGATCCTCAGTTTATTGGTGATTTTTGGAAATATTTGTTTAAAGGACTAGATACTGTTGTTCAGGATAAATCACCCTTGTAACCTAGGGTCCGAGGTTACCAACTTACTACTAACTTATAGACAATCAACTTTTACAAGAGAATGGAAAGGGAATAGGAATAAATTCTTCACTTACTCGATTAATGATGATTGATCCAAGCTTGATCTTCTCCCACTCCTCTTATCTCCAAAGCTTCCAGGGATGCACCTCTTCACCTACAAAGAGAAAATACTTCAAGTAATATCTCATGCATATATATCAGAGATTAGATGAAAATCATATTCAGCATATAAGAAAGTATATTCATTAACCCATATACATGAAATAGACTCAATACAAGATTGGAAGAAAAATTCTCTTTATTAACAATCGATGAATGAGATAAGAGTACAACCCAGATTTTGAGACAAGGAATCCTCTGCAACCAAAGGACTCTGAGTTTTGCTACTCCAAGAATCTGAAGATATACCACTAGCATAACTTTTCTCTCCAAAATTGATTCATTAGTCCCTACCCCAAGGCCTCTATTTATGCTTTGGAAAATAGAGTGGTTTTGAAGGTTGGGATGGTTGAGATAGTTGGGATAGTTATGGATTAGGCCTCAACTAATCTCATCTAATATTGAATTATATTTTTTAATTTTGAATTAGGGTATACACGGTATTAATATAGGAAACTTGCGTATTACACGCGGGTTACTCAAAGGGAACTGGCGTATGCAAGTATACGCTGGTTGCAATGCAAATACTCGCGTATGGCAGGAGAGTTTCAATGAACATAGTCGCGTATGCAACCAAAAATCCATAATAAAAATATACAAGACTGTTCTGAGAAAAACGCATCAAAGGTCATGCCCATCTATAGTGTTTAGGCCACTTCAATCCAAAATTTCCTTTTGTGTACCAACATGAGGAATGTCGGCACTCAGATGGAGAAGTGCAATTTCGGCTAATAACATATGCCCCATAATGTGTGAGGTCAGAGGGAAGCGATGGCCTAAATACACGATAATCATTATCTTGGAGAACTCAGAAGTCCAAGGAAGTATAGGAAGTACCTGAAACAAACACATATCAAACATCATATAGAAAATCATATCTGAGGATGCCATGCTCAATATACTGGAACACTAGCTCCTTTACAATATTTGAGTACATTACATGATACGGGTGCTAGACCATGTATATTAAAAAAGGTAGATTGAAGCCACAATATACAATAATGATGAATCTTCAAATATCTGGGAGCTACGTAGGTGAACAAACAAAATCTTGTGCAACTTAGGTTATAGATGTGAACCTAAGGTCTTCATCAAAATCTAAAGAAACCAGTACAATCCAGGCCATGTGAATAGATGTGTTGAATTCGAACATGGATAGGGTTCAACAAATTTCCAATCAATAGGTGATAATTGACAACTGAAGCAAAGGAATTCACCAATGATGAAAGTGAATCCTAAGGTACCATCGTAAAAAACTCTAGGTCTTCGTCATCAGGAAGTACTGATGAGAAACCCTGTTGTGATGAGGAAGGCAATAGATCCTCCAACGAATCACAAGAGTGACTAGGAACTGGATAAAAGAAGGTAGACACAAGTGATATCAGATAGGATAATGATGGAATCAAGATAATAAGAAGAAACATGGATAAATCCTTGAACAGTGAGCATGACACAAAGATGACCCAAGGCAGATTTTAACTTTGCAGATAGGACAACTAGACTTATTTGTCATGTAGGAGACATGATCAGATTCTCCAGGCATAAATGACAAGTGGAGGAGTAAGAAACTCAAAGTGATAGCTGAACTGAAAGTGTACACTAAGACATGAGTATCAAAAAGTTCAGAGAGTGCTATGTTCAAGGAGGACATGCTGCCATCGACTGTAACCCAAAGAGAAAACTTCTTCCTTATCTTTCCTATTAAATTTTAATGAGTCTAGGAAAGTCAACTCAGCTCTCTCTTCATTTTTGACAAGCTTGAAGAAAAGAAGGAATAATTCTTGATAATGTCACTTATTCGTGGATTTTATGATCCTGAACTAGTACATGCTCGCTTGGTGTTTTCATATTTAGAGAGTCTAAAAACTCCGAAGAAGACTCCAGGGGGGTCCTTTTTCATCCAATTTAGTCTCCTGAGGGAAAAAAAGTATAAAACATGCCACAAAATAACTCTCTTAACTTTCGTAGAAGAAAAGGTGAACCTTTTTCATACTTAGTCAGGGAGGCCCGAAAAAGGTTAGATTACCACCTACCCAACGCTCCTTCGAGAGCAGCATATAGCTTGAGTTTTATGAGTGTGAAGGAAAGCAAGATCACTCAGAAATATCCATTTGATTACGAGAAATGGGGCTTACAACACTAAACTCGATGCTTTATTCTTAGTGTTTAATGAGCATGACAAAGACATAAAGTACACTCAGAATATTTTTCATGTTTAGATCCAAAGCATGAAAAAGAGAAAACTAAGCTCATACCGGGTGTTCCTTTTCCATAAATTTAGTCCCTCAGGTATGGAAAAGCGATAAACCTATGCCTAAGAATACTCTTCTCAATTCCGTAGAAAAGAGAATGATCCTTTCTCGTATTATTCCTACATGGTCTGAGAAAGAGATAACCTACCACCAATGCAGATGCCCATTCACATATTCTTAATGATCCTGAATGAACAAGTTTACTTGGCAGTCAAGTCTATTTTGAGGAGTTAGATCTGGGCCTAAAGAAACTCCATAAGGACAAGGAGCCTTTAAAAGGGTTAGCTTGTAAAAAGAGACCACAATGAGACTCAATTTGGCGTGAAAAATAGCTAAGAAGGCTCCCCTGAACCTACGACAAATGTGGCATGAGTACCAAAAGATACTAATGTGTTCTAATCTAGGGTACTCATGTGAGGAAAGTCCTATCCATGAAAGAACAATGATATAGACAAGGTACTAATGGTTAAAATACCATAGTCTGTGGTCAAAGTAGTAATTCTAGGGTTAAGACGGATTAGGTATAAATGAAAAAATGTATATGAATGGCCAAAATCCTATCCTATATGAGTGAAAAACAACTTCAAATGACCTTAGACCTGTTACATTGAAGAAAAAAGACATGGTAATAGTTTGATTTTTATTAAAAAATAAGAACTATAGGTTAAAAACCCACTTTTGAAATAATATTTCTATAAATAGTTCAAAATAGAAATCAAAACTCACCATTTGACATTTTTACCCAATNGCTCGGTGGACAATTTTCAAAACCACAAGTGCCAAGTAAATCTACTCTCCATGCTCTTTCATTTCATCCATTAAAATTTTGATTTTATGAAAAAAAATTGATGTTTTAGGCCAATTCTATGGGGGTCGCATTGTATACATGGGTATGCTACCTAGACAGTCGTGTACATGCGTTTTATACACGACTTGCCTGAAAGCAACTCACATATGATACACGACATGTCCAAAGGACAGTCGCGTATACTGCGTGACATAGGGAAAAGCTATGTAAGGCCAAAATCAAAATTTTTTAATTGAAATTAATGTTTGAAAATGGCTTCAATGGAATACTAAAACATGGTGCTAGAGTGGAGGGAGAGGGAGCATGAAGACATGGATCAATATGCTCTTCGAAGTGCCCCCACATTACATGCTTTGTGGCAAAGTGGATTGCTTAAATTCTTTTGCACCTCACCTATGCGATCCAATGTCTGCTTACTGGAGTTTTTGATAACTACTGGGATCATGATCTTGGTGCATTTGACCTTCAAGGTGATATTCTAGAGATTACCTTGGAAGAAATCTATTTCATATCCGGTTTGTCACGACAGGGAGCTCTGGTTAACTTGGAAGGTATCGGTAGAGGCGATGACCTTCTAAGTGTGCAGAACTATATTGACACATACTGTGCTCCTGGTACGCGAAATAAGGGTACTTGCATCCCTATTGTTCATATTTGGATCTTTCCATTACAGGTGTTGGTAAGCACAATAGTGAGGGTTAAAGGATCATCATCACTTAATCTTGCAACTCGAAACCAGATGAGGCTCACAGTGGAATGTCTAAGGGAGCCCTATTTGACTGGTGTTCGGTAGTAATCCCGATAATGAAGAAGCAACTCTATGGCTGCAAAAGAGGCCGACGGAAAAAATTTGATTACTCTAGCATATTAGTGGCCTTTTTCTTTGAGAGGGTGCCTGGTCTCAGTCCTGCAATACCTCTACCGATTTCTTCTCCTTGTCATCCTAGACTGAGTAGGTGGGGGGGAATATTCCTCCTCCAAGGTGGCGGTGGATCGGTTCAGAGTGTGTATGATGATGACTTCTACCTATGGTGGGAGCAATAGATACCATCAATGGAGTAGTTTCCATATGCTGGGATGCATTTTTGGGCTGACAATGACCTTGTCCTCCCTCCTGGAGGAGCATGGGGAGTGGTTTTCAAGTTCTTAAATTTTTATGATTTTTTGTCATATATATATGTATGTATGTATAAGAGTTTTTAATCCTAAAAATGTTTTAAAATGCAGATATTAGGCCATTTTTCCCTATTGGGAATCCTCGTATGTATGTGTGACCTATGGCAGGAGAAGATCGGGGTCTGATTAGGGTTCTTGAGGGGAAACTGGCCAGGATTACCCAAAGAGTACCTACTTTACACATTGAGTAGATCCCTATCGTTATGCAAGAGCTAGTGGTTGGTATACCACCTATATGGATACACCTTATGAGGAGGGTAGATAGAGAAGTACTAGTGTACATAGATGTTGCTGAGGCTGTTGTAGCTGAAGAGGCTAAAGAAGCCCAAGAGCAGGATGACCAAGATGCTCAGGGTGGTGAGGATGACCAGGGTGGTCAAGCTTAGAGTTTAGGAGCATTTTATTGATTATGATCCATATTTTGTATATTATACAGTTATGACTGGATCTGAGGATCAAACTCAACCTATCTATATGGACACACACACACACACACACACACACACACACACACACACACACACACATATATATTCTTGTTTATTTACATGTGTTTTTCAATGTGTATGTTGTAAATTTTATGAAATATGTGTTAAATTTCAATCAAAGATATAATTTGCATATGCATCAGTTAATGAATTTTGATTTCTTGGAATATGATTAAATGTAATAAAATAAAAATTTCTTTCCGATAACCTAACTTGCATAAACTGACGTAGTAGAATAGCGTTTCGCACCTGATAAGCTCAATTGAGTTGGGAAACCACCAGTTGAGAGTCAAGTCTAACTTCCAACTAGGTGATGCCATGTGGCAAGGCATCCCATAAAAGCTCAATGATAGCCCTGTATTCGGCCACATTATTTGTAGTAGGACCTAAGTAGGTGCCTTCAGAGGCAACTAATTGTCCTGAGGGTGAGTAAATAACCCATGCGGCTGAAGCCAAGTTGCAGGTGTGGCGACTAGCACCATCTACAAAACCTACGAACCACTCGGAAGACATCTGTAACAACCAATAGATGATATAAGAATAGAAACCGGTGAACTATTGTACATAAAGTTACATACAATAAAAATACAAGAAAAAGCGCTAAGCCTAAGCATAGTACTTCTTCAGGTAGATCCCATTTCTAGGCTCGGGCAGCTTATTCCCCTCAAAATCAGTTAATTCATATGTGCCTTTCTTTAGAACTTTGGACATGACATAAGGTCCTAACCACATAGACCTGAATTTCCCTGCCTTCAGGGGTTCTTTATCTTGGTCCTGTAGCAAGACAAGTTCCCCTTCAGGAAAAATCGTGGAAAAATCCTAGGTTTGACCGATTTATCATATTTATTTTTTACCCTATTTTTGTGAGTCTCGTTTGCTGTCAACGCATCCCTACGTTGTTCATCTAGATGTTCTAAATGTAAAAAAAATTCTTCAAGCTCAGTCATATTAGGTAACACATGAATAACAATCTTTAAGGACAAGATTTCGCATTCAACTGGGGTTACTGCTTCCACCCCGTTGACGAGTTGGAAAGGAAAGAACCCTGTAGCAGTTTTCACATTGGTTCGATAAGCCCAAAGTGCAGGATACAACATGATGTACCAATTTGACCTAGTTGTGTTAATAGTACGTTTGAGAATAGTCTTCAAGGTCTTATTTACTGCCTCGACTTGACCATTTGCTTATGGGTAAAAAGAAGATGAATTGTCTTGTTTAAACCCTAGCATAGTGGTCAACTCGGTCATCATGTTGTTTTGGAAGTGACTGCCATGGTAAATGACAATTTCTTTAGGAATACCGAAACATGTGATAATTTGGTTAAAAACAAAAAAAGCCATAGTTTCCCCATCAGACTTATAGGTGGGCATTGCCTCTGCCCATTTCATGAAACAATCTACATCGACAATGATGTATTTGTGCCCCCCAACCGAAACTGGGTTACACGTCATGTAATCTATCCCCCACTTAGTGAAGGGACCCACAGATATGATGGGAAATAACGAAGCATGATGCGACCGCATATTTCTGGTGTAAAGCTGACATGGGTGACAGCACTTCACGGCTTCCACACAATCTTTAAAGATCGTGGGCCAGAAATAACCAGCACGTAAAATATTCTGGGCCATTGCTAACCCAGATAAATGACTCCCACACACTCCACTATGGGAATCATTTAGGACAGTCTCGACCTCTTCATGGGTAAGACATCAACGCAAAATAAAATCTGCCCCTTTACGATATAAAGTATCTCCAATAATAAGGTAGTTTTTTGCATGCAAGCGTAATTTGCGCCGTTCTTCCCGTGAAAAGGTTGCATGACACTTCAAAGTCTGGAGATAGATAAGTATGTCTACATACCATGGGTCAGAGGTAGAAATCAAGAAGATGTGCTCATCTGGGAATGAGTCTTCTTCAATGATTACATCTTGTTCAACAGGAAATTCTGCGATAAGCTCCACAAAAACTAAGGATTTTTTGGATTTGGAGGATTGGAAATCTAAGTCAAACTCCTGGAGAATGACTATCCATTTGTTGAATTTTCCTCCAACTATCCGTCGGGACAAAACATAATGGAAAGGATTAACATCCACCACTACTGTTGTAGTCCTTAGTAAGATGTAATGACGCAACCTCTGAACAACATATACAGCTGCTAATGCCAACTTCTCGACGTGGGAATACCTAAGTTCAAGGCCAGCTAAAGCACGATTAAGATCGTAGATGACATGCTCTTGGATTTTTCCATCCTCCTGGACTAGTACTACCCCTATGGTTGACTTGAATGTAGCCATATACAATATAAAGTCCTGAGAGTAATCTGGCGGGCACAATAAGGGTGTCGACAACAAAGCTTTCTTCAATGCCTCGAACGCAAGTTGGGCGGTTTCATTCCATACAAATGGAGTGTCCTGCTTCAATAGGTGCATGAAACATTTAGTGATCTTGGCATAATTTACGATAAAACGTTGGAGAAAGTTGGACTTCCCTTGTAGGTGTTGAAGCTTCCTGATGGAACAAGGAGGAGGCAAATTTACAATGGCCTCAACTTTGAAGGGATCCACCTGAATACCTTTACTACAAACAATGAATCCAAGTATCCTACCTGACTTGACACAGAAAACACATTTGTGGGGATTCAAACGTATTTTATAATGTCTGCATATTTCAAAGATTAAACGCAAGTGATCTAGGTGATCAATCCTCTTTTGATAATGTGCTGGCAGATCATCTAGGTAGGGTTCGACAATAGATTTGATGTCATGAAAAGAAAAATCCATTGCCCATTGAAAAGTAGCCCTTGCATTTTCAATCCAAAGGGCATTTTCTTGTACGCGAATGTACCCCAAGGACAAATAAAAGTTGTTTTATGTTGGTCTTCTGGTTTAATTTGAATTTGATTATACCCAGAGAAGCCATCTGTAAATGAGAAGACTTCACTCCCTACACAAGCATCAATGATTTGATATATGAATGGTGTAGGGTAGTTGTCCTTAGGACAGGCTTTGTTTAAATCATTAAAGTTGGTACAGACATGTATTGTCCCTTATTTTTTGTTGACAAGAACAAGATTGGACACCCATTCTCTCAAAGCTATTGGGTAAATGAAACCGACTCTCAACAGCTTTTCAACTTCAGCCTTGACAGCTGCCGCCTTGCGCGGATTAACAGGTCTAAGTTTTTGTCAAACTGGTTTGGCATCAAGATAGGTTCAGATTTCATGTTTGACTATCAATGGATCAATTCCTGGCATCTCCTCATATGACCAAGAAAATACGTCGCGGAACTCCTTAAACAAGGCTATATAGATAGCGATCTCCTCCAGAGAGCAGTTTGCACCGATAAATACATTCTCCACAATGTTTGGGTTAACAGATATGTTGAGAGGAATAGTAACGGAAATTTTTTCCATATTCCCCTTGGAAAATATCCCCTCCCTTGGTAAGGGATTGATTGGAGTATCAGCACCATCTGCTAGTCTCATATGGAACTCTTGATTTTCAATTCTGCTTAAATTTGGAAGAAAATAAGATCGGTGATGAAGATATTTGTAGATCTTATCACACCCACACATAGCTTCCAAAATGGCTTCACCATATGGAAAACCCATATCTAAGCAGTCCTAAGTATGCAAAGAGTTCTCTGCCCAAGCATGCAGATAGGTTTCCTCCAACTACTCTGAGACTGTGAGAGGAACTGGGACGGGTTCAACAACGGTATGAATGATATCTTGGTAATCTACTTTCGTCGCCGACAAGGGAACTTCAAGTTCATGATGGGAAGGAAGAACCCAAGGGTCCATTCTATCAACAACCATTGCTATAGACTTCCCTATACTCATAGAAACTAAATAATTAATTGAAGCTGGAAGATCGAACATGCCCATCAATGATGAATACATTCCAGCCTCTAAACTCTCTCAAGCAAGTTTAACTTGATCAACCAATGATACGATGGAATCATTAGTTTCCATGTGGCCCTTTCGAGTGAAACTGAGTTGGTCTACAGTAACCAACTTCCCTTCGTGTGGAAACACTACTATTCGAAAAATGGTTGATGCAATAGTAGACATGGCATAATTCCAACTTCTCCCCATAAGTAAGTTATAATCCAAAGGTGTATCAATCACCTCTACCTCAACAGACATTGCTTTCCCTGCCAACTTTATCTCAAAATTTAGGAGGATACCATGTGGATGAAATTATATTTAGTCAAAAGCAGTAAGTAGGGTGTTTGATGGAACTAGCTCTAGAGACCCAAAAGCTTTCCAACAGGACAAGGACATGACACATGTAGAAGCACCCTCGTCGACAACTGCCCTTCCAATGTTTTTTTGGCCATGGATGACATCTATCAACAAGGCTACATGATATGGTAGGCGAATTTTGACATCATACAAATTAAACTTCACCATCAGGCTCGATGAATCCATACTACCTAAGGCTGCTAAGAGTGCATCTCGCTGGGCGAGACAACTCTATAACACCTCTAAAGCTGACATCACACAAGGGGTTTGGGCCAAATATTCAACTACAGAGTAATTAGCTACAACCCTAACATTGGAATTGTGCAATGCTTTCTTGAAGACACCTTTCAGTATCTTGGGCATAGTTTCGACAGGTTTTTCAATCGTGAGAGGGTTAGAGTTTCACCTATAGAATTACCCTTCTCCAGAGCCTCCATTTCATAGTTCTTTCTCCTATTTTGGAGTAGTGTTTGGGATCGAACCATGTTGATATAATTTGGGTCAGGGGCATTTGGGGTTCCTCCTGATACATTTGAAGCTGAAGCAGAATTCTATCCTTGGGGAAAAGGATCTTTCAGGACATCCAGTTGTTGTATTTTAAGCAGCTTCTGATCTTGGTCCATAAGGGGACATTGATGGGTCAGGTGATCTTCCTAGCACAACTTACATGGGAATTTCAACTTCTTCTTCTCTTTTTTTCCCCCATCAGAATTTTTTGTGGGTTTTGGCTTGTTTTGGTTTCCCTCACCTTTCTTCCCCTTCTTCTTTTTCCCACCGGGCTATTGATTTCCCTTTTGGGAGGATTGAGCAAAAAAATTTGCATTCTGGGGTGAGGGGGCAACCTTTGCTGCCTCTGTCGTAGAATGTTTGACGGACAACTCATGGAGCTATTTATCCAAATATTCCACTATGGGAGATTTTACTGAACCAAACACAGCATTGGCATGGGGTCCACGCTTAGGTTTCTCAACATTATGAGTTGGCCTCGGTGCATTAGGAATAATTTCATATAGAATCCAAGACTGAGAATATATCAAATCTAACTGTTGGGCCTTGAGGATAGCCTCTTCCTCATTAGTTACTCCTAAAGTAGATACATCCTTAGATATATATGGCAATAAGGATTTAAGGAACCATTCTAGTAAAAACTTGGGAGGGATGGTGGCCTTAATAAGCCTCTTCCGCCTTCTCCACTCTTGTATGTGATCCAAAATATGAGTGGCTTTGTCCTGCTGAAAGGTGGACAACAAGTCTATCCTAGCATCATACAAGACAAGAAGTTGGAAATGATTAAGGAACACATTTGCTAAGTCCCAAAAACTATCAAACACAATAGGGGGCGGTTCAATGTACCATTTAATTGCGGCACTAGTTAGAGTTCTTTGGAACAATCTCAGCTGAACTGTGTCATCGTTCAGTGAGTTGGAAGAGCAACACAAGTGGAAAGTGGTGATGTGAGCCCCTAGGTCTTCACCAACTTTGCCTTCAAATTTTGGGATATACGAGGGCAGCTTGGTAGGAACGGGTGGCCAGGAGGCATTATGTCTCACCGAGTCATTCATTAGCTTCGACAAGTTTGGAAAGTTTAAAGTTTCTAGTAAAGGGAGCTTGGGTCAAACCAAAGCATGAAAAGTACCAGTTTGGGAATTCAAAGGACTTTCCCCCAAGTTCCCAAATGTGAAGGTAGGGTTGCCCCCTGCTACTAGTTGTGAAGTAGTTGGGCTGCTTTACAAAGGATTCCACCCATAGGCCAGTGGATTGTTCATATGCATTGTAGTGTATGAGGTTCGAGTAGTCCTAGTTGAAAATGGGGTTTGGAAAATAGGAGTAGGTATCCCTCCGCTAAAAAGAAAGAAAGGAGAGCTTGTGAAAGGAGCCGAAACCTGAGTTTGAAAACCTTAACCATAAGGATTAGGGTTTTTGAGCTGCACCCCCACATATGTAGGTGTTGGACCTAAATATGGAGCAAATGGGGGAATGTGCCCCCCATTCCAAGGAAGACCCTGGACAAATGACGACGATCCTATAGGACCACTCTGAGTAGTATGTGTGAAGGAATTTAAAGCAGAAGGTACACTAGGAATCCCAGTGATCACTCCACCAGAAGTACCTACTAAATTTGTGGAAGCCGGTGGTTGGACCACCCAGCTAGCTGGAGTTAAAGGGGTAGTAGATATACTTGTTCTAGGGGCACCAACCGGGGGAGGTGGTACTCCTTCAGCTAGAGCGACTGAGGTGGAGGTAGAAGGACTTTCTTCTGCACTAGACATTAGTCTTCCCAAAGGAACATCGATCACAGATGAACTGAAAGGACAAACCTGGACGATCACATGATCGTTTAGGTCAGTAAGAGGTGAGTTAAAGTTTCTTGCAAACTCATTATCCCACAAGTATTCTATCTCTACTATATTTAAATCAACTTGGTTTGTCCTAAGTTCTAGTTCACCTGGAACTTCACTAACTCCTACCGGTTCGAAAGAACCGTCTGTGTCTAATCTCCACCTTTGAGAGGGAGGTGGAGGTTCCATTATAATAAGCAGTGGAAGGTTTTGCAACCTTCTTGACCTTCTGATAGGTTGTTCCTCCATGATTGAAAATTTGACTCTTCACACCCTAAGGTCAGCTAAACACAAACAAACCAAAAATCAAACACTATAAAATATCCTAAAGTCACAACAGACACAAGGGTTATAAGATATGCTTTCCCAAAGAAAGCTTAGATATAGTTGCTTGGCATCCTTGAAGAGGTTCTTAGGAATAAGCGGAGGAATCACCCATCACCCTCCTACACTTTCAACAAGGGTTACCTTCCAAGCCCGTCCAAGGTGAACCAAAAATAGCCTTCCGGTTTACCTGTGTGTGAACCATATATGTCAAAGAGACTAAAGGCTACCTTAACTATATCAATAGTCCCGAGGGACAGTCGCAAGTCTGGTTTGTACGCATGGGCAGGGTAGCAAAGCCCAAAACTCTGTCTAGGAAAAAATCCCCAAATGCACAAAAACCTTGGTCTACGCTTTGAAAAGAAATCAGAGGGTTATCTCCTCAATCCAAGCCTCCACGTGGCCTCGTGCTTAACTCCCGTTTGAGAGGAGCTTCCCAAATACTACCAATATAGAAAAGGATTTACCTATCGATTGGCCAACTACGTCTGAATTTAAACACTTGTGGAGAGTTTACACTTCCTATTCCACAAGTCTAGCCTAAGCTAGTAGGTGTATGACCCTATAAAATAAAACTTACGAATACATTCTAAATTATATCGTTCATTTTAAGGGATTTTCTTAGTTAGAGGGTAAATGACGTGAATGATTGTGATATTATAGACTCAATAAGAAATAGTAAAATGATGTATAACAGAATTTCTAAAACAAATTACAACTACTTAAAACAAGTTTCTTTTCTTTTTGTAAAAATGAGCTAATGAAACTGAAACTATATATGAAAAAACTAAGACTTCTTTTTTATAATTTTTGAAATTTTATTTGAAAATACTGAAAATAAAACCACTATATGCAATTAAATGCAAAAGTATCAAATGTTTTTCTTCACTTTCCAAATTGTTCAAAAATGATCATGCACCTAAATGCAATTTTTTTTTGAGTGAGTTTGAATAATCAGAACATAAAAAAAGAAATATGAAGTGTATAGGACCTACAAGAACCAACTTCAACCATGTAGGAAGGAAACTTGGCAAACATCTAACTTGGGAAAAACCAATGAATGAAATCCACTGATTTTCCTAAAGGACAAGTGACAAACTTATACTACTTGAAGGTAGTACACAGTATAAGGTATCTAAAATCCTCACTGAATCATATACACAACACTGAACCTATTACCCAAGCAAGAGGACCTACTTCAAATTGCTAAGTGAAAGAATATTCAAACAATAAAACTCAAAGACTTAACAAAAAGCACAAAGCATGGTATATAGGACTTTCAAACTTACAGAAAGATGCCAACAACAGAAGACCCCCTAAGCAAACAAAAATTCAAAATAGATAGAGACAAGCAACCCTCTCCCAAAATTTTATGCTGTTACAGGAAATACACGATTGTCTTATAGAGAAACTTGCGTACTATACGTGACTGTATTATAGAGCAACCCGCGTATACAAGTTGTTATACACCACTGTGTAGCACAACAACCCATGTATGCCACAAAAAAATTTCATAAAAGAAAAAACAATAAAGGTCTCTGGACACACTAAAATGCAAATCAAAGGCAATATAAACAACCACACACAGAATCAAAGAAAAAACTGGGCAAGTATCTACAAGACTAACCCACAACAAGCTGGACTCCCCAGTAGAGTCACCAGTTATGTTGTTCAGAATAAAGCACCCTTGTAAAATAGGGTCTGGGGTTACTAACTTACTACTAACTTGCAAACAATCAGCTTTTACAAGAAAATGGAAAGGGAATAGGAAGAAATTCTTAACTTACCCGATTAACGACGGTTGATCCAAGCTTGATCTTCTCCCACTCCTCTTCTCTCCAAAGCTTCCAGGGATGCACCTCTTCACCTACAAAGAGAAAATCCTTCAAGTAATATCTCATGCATATATATCAAAGGTTATATTAAAAGCATATTCAACATATAAGCAAGTATATTTATTAACCCATATACATGAAATAGACTCAATACAAGATTGGAAGAAGAATTCACTTTATTAACAATCGATGAATGAGATAAGAGTACAACCCAGATTTTGAGACAAGGACTACTGTGCAACCAAAGGACTTTGAGTTCTGCTGCTCCAAGACTCTGAAGATATACCACTAGCATAACTTTGCTCTCCAAAATTGATTCATTAGTCTCCACCCCAAGGCCTCTATTTATACTTTGGGAAATAGAGTGGTTTTGAAGGTTGGGATGGTTGAGATAGTTAAGATAGTTATCGATTAGGCCCCAACTAATCTCATCTAATCTCGAATTATATTTTTTAATGTCGAATTAGGGTATATGTGGGTATTAATATAGGAAACTTGCGTATGACACGTGGGTTGCTCAAAGGGAACTCGTGTATGCAAGTATACGTGGGTTGAAATGCAAATACTTGCGTATGACACGCGAGTTGCAATGCACATAGTCACGTATGCAACCCAAAATCCATAATAAAAATATACAAGGCTGGTCTAATAAAAATGCATCAAAGGTCATGCCCATCTATAGTGTTTATGCCACTTCAATCCAAATTGTCCTTTTGTGTACCAACATGAGGAATGCCGGCACTCAGATGAAGAAGTGCAATTTTGGCTGATAACAGATACTAAATTGAATTGTAGTACTTCTTATCATCTGCAAATGGATGGACAAACATAAAGATTCAATCAAGTACTAGAAGACATGTTACGAATGTATGTTAGAGACTATCCCAAGAAATGGGTAGATTATTTGCACTTAATTGAATTTGTGCATAATAATTATTATCAAGCTTCAGCGAAACTTAGTCCTTTTGAAATATTATATGGTAGAAAATGTAATACTCCTATTACATGGAGTAATCCAGTTGATAGATTGATGTTAGGACCTAACTTGTTAAAATAACTAGAACTAACAATGAAACATGTACAAAGCAATTTCAAAACTACTCAGGATAGACAAAAGAGTCATGCAGACCTTAAAATAACTTTGAAAGAATTCCAAGTAGGTGAGCATGTATTTGTTAAGGTAAAACCCAGAAAGAGATCTTTTAAACTAAGAAGTTGTGCTAAATTAGCACCCAGGTATTGTTAACCGTTCGAAATATTAGCAAGAGTGAGGCCAGTGGCATATCAGTTAGCTTTTCCACCTATTCTTAGAATACATAATGTCTTTCATATTTCCATATTAAAAAGTATGTGCATGATGCTACTTATGTGATCGACTAGAATTCTATTTAGGTAGAACCCAAAGGATATTTTTAGGTGGAACCAGACTATATTCTTGACAAAAGGGAAATTTTTCTCCGAAATCACACCATTGGACAAGTAAAGGTGCAATGGAAACAACTCACTCCAGCTGAAGCAACCTGGGAATTGGAGAATCATATGCAGGAGAAATATCCAGCTCTATTACGGGAAGACTCAGAATAAACTTAAGCAACATCGAGGACGATGTTGAACTTAAGGGGGGTGTTTGTAACACACCTAGAACTAAAAAAAAAAAATTATTTATTTCAGAAAACATTATGTTAAATTTATTGTAAGGTTTTTATGACCAAGTTGGTCAATGATGACTGTAATTGAAGAATTATTTATTTTAATAAGAAAATAGAAGAGACACCTATCCAAATCAGACTGTTGAATGAGTGTTCACTGACCCACTAGGAGGAATGAGTAGTTGTAGAAGGTTGTTTGACAAGTGGCAGCACTAGCATTTCACTTTTTGGTTGTTGCAGGAAGCATAATCCCTAAAATTATGGTCATGTTCCCTGAGAGGGGGAACTAAGCAGGTGGCTCATTTAATTCAAAAATTGACCCAAAGACCTAGGAAATATTATAAATACCATCAAATTGACCAGGAGGCTCACTGCATTCTATTTCCAAGTGAATGAAGCTTGTGATTGCTGAAAAATTGAAAAATCAGGAACAGAAGGAATTTGATGAGGGGATAACTAAAGTGGAATTGTTGAGTTAAGTCTGCTATTGAGTGCTAAGTTACAACAAGTAATGTGTGTGCTATTATCCAGTGATATTCCTCCTAGTGGTTCAGTGAACAGCCTCGGGGGTCCTACGCAAGTAATCTTGGCTGCTTCAGGAGACAGTTGGGTGGAACAGTCTCCTTTGGGTGTTTGTTCCCCTTCTGCAAATAATCTAAGTTGTAATCGTTTGTTATTTCCCTATGATTTAATTATATATTTGTATTTTGTTTATAAAGTATGCTCATTATTTACAGAAGTTTCATGATAATTGGTGTAATTTACTCTTAAAAAGGAAGCTGTAATTATTTTCTTATAATGCTATAGTCAGGTTTGATGCTCATTGTTTAACAGTTTAGGTCAAACATTTTTGTTAGGATAATCTGTAAATTTTAAACAATGCCATCTCTTTTCATTTTGAATTCCAAATTTTATGACAGCTAATCTAGATAGTATTAATTTTTCTAACTATAGTCAAATCTTTCTTTTATGGACGAGATTTCAATTAGTTAGGTTTATAACATCATTATTCATCTTAGCGCTATCTGCTATAAAAAATAAGTTTGAAAATCCATTAAAAACTATGTAAATACACGATCATATATATATATATATATAGCTAACATAGTATTTAAGTACTTAGTATTGAGGTTATGAATTCAGAATCTAGAATTTAAGAATATAAATAATAACAAAATGTTTAGTTAACCATTTAAAGTCTCGAGCAAGGGTTATATAGAATACCAGGATTGAACTTAAGGAACATTTCATGTCAAGGGTTCAAACCCTGCGATCTTTCCTCGATAAATCGAATTATATTTGGGTGAAAACATGAAGTTGGGTAACACTTCTGTGAGAATCGTGTTCCCGAGAAACATAGTAGACATTATTCGGCCAAATAACTATATTTATTCGGCCGAATAATATTTTTATTTGGTCAAATAAGTATGGTTATTCGCTTGAATAACAGATCCCTTATTCGGCCGAATAATTTTTAACGGGAACCATTTAATTTGACAGAGCGCATAGTCGTCCGGTAATTTTAATCGACGATTCAATGTGTATTCGATCGAACAATTGTTCGGCCGAACAATTATTCTACATAAAAGGTTGGCTGCCGCCTCATTTTCATGGTTTCCGCCAGCTATCGATTGTTGTCTTCCCGTCGTGCATGCCCCGCCACCCCGTCATGCTGCCACCCCATCGTGCGACCACCTTATCATGTATGTCTCGCCACCCCATCGTGCTTGTTCTGCCAACCTGTCATGCTTATCTTCCTGGTCACCTGTTGTACCTGTTTCACCACCCAATTTGTCGCCCGTCATCCCCGTCCCCGCCTCCGCCTGCAGTCCCGTCTTTTCTACATTGACGTGTACGTTCGCCACCCTGCCACCTGTCTGGCACCTTGTCAACATGGAGGTCTATTTGTGGAGGTCTGTTTGGCATGGAGGTTTGTTTGGCGTGGATGTCTATTCGTGGAGGTCTGTTCGTGGAGGTGTGTTTGTGTTCTGTTCTTGGAGGGTCTGTTCATGGCCTGTTCATGCTCTGCTCTCTTCTTGTCAGGTATTCAGGTATTGTTTTTACAATTTTTTTTATAATTCGAATGCTGAACAAGTGATTCATGGCTTATCATAGCTAATGGCTTAAATTTATTTTTTGTCGTAGTTTTTTTTTATTTTATAGTTTTTTTTCTTTTCTTAAAGTTTGCATATGTTAATTAGTAGTGTAGATTTTTCTAATTTTAATCTTAGTTCATAGGTATTATGAGGAAGATATTCATTGATGAACTCTGTCCATGAACATAGTTGATGAACTCTATCCAAATGGACAGAGTTGATGAACTCTATCCACATGGACAAAGTTTAACAACCCATGCAGAGGTCATCAACTTTGTCCTTGATCACTTTATTTAGCATAAGGGATTTTAGTTGTTTTCATATAAATCATAAACAAACAAAAAATATTATTACACTTTATTTAGCATAAGGAATTTTAGTTGTTTTTTGCTTATTAGTTACAGTTTATACTTACCATTATATTAGGATATTGTAGATTTCTTTTAATTTTAATTTTAGCTCATATGTATTATGATGAAGATATTTGTTCATGAACCTGTCCATGGACAGAGTTGATGAAATCTGTCCATGGATAGATTTCATGAACTCTGTCCACATGGACAGAGTTGATGAGCTCTGTCCATGTGGACAGAGTTGATGAACTCTGTTCATGTGGACAGAGTTCATCAACTCTGTCCATGCAGAGTTGATGAACTCTGTCCATGGATAGAGTTGATGAACTCTGTCCATGCAAAGTTCATCAACTCTGTCCCTGATCACTTTACTTAGCATAAGGGATTTTAGTTGTTTTTAAATAAATCATAAACAACAAAATATTATTACACATAAAATACCAAATATTATCGATTATTGATTGTTTGAACTGTGTATTTTTAATATAAAATACCAAATATTACAAATAACAATTATTATTACATTGAGGTTAGTATCATTCCTATTAATATATGTCATAAAAGAATCCCAAATAACCTATATAATGGTTATTAGTTACAGTTTATACTTACCATTATATTAGGATATTGTACTGATTGATCTGATTATTAAGCCTATAAATAGCGAAAGATCAACTCTGCATACATAAAAGTAAGATCTGTGTGTGGTTAAGCTTTAACATTTACAAAGGGTTATAGAAATAATATATACAAAGTAAACTATTTTTACATAAGCTCTAAGATGAACTGATTTCAACCTATAATAATATGAAGTAATATGCAAATGCTGATGATTACACTTTTCATACTATAACTTTTTGTACATCGTTGGCAGGGATTGTTCGTTTTTTCGGTGGTTGGTTTTTTTTGCTTCCTTCGTTGATCGAGTTTATTTGTAGATATCGGTTGCAGTGTCATTTATATAAAGAAGGGTCATTTATCTTTATTTGTAGATATGGGTCGTAGAGTATTTGGAGTTTTAGATATGATTGATCAAATCTATAACTCAAATTACTCCACGATTGATATCTACACATAAAATTTAGAGGAAGCGAAAGTAGTAATGTTTTTACTTGTTTCTTCTTCAAGGTATGTACTATTACCCAAATTTATCATTCGATAGTTAATGTTTGGATAGAGTGCATGAACTCTATCAATGCGGACAGAGTGCATGAACTCTGTCAATGCGGATAGAGTGCATGAACTCTATCCAAATGGACAGAATTCATGCACTTTGTCCATGTGGACAGAGCGCATGAATTCTGTCCAAATGGACACAGTACAACATCTTTTTGTTTGGAATTAAATTTTGCCATTGCTTCCTATACTTTATTTTGTTATAACATGTCTTTAATTATGGTAAGTATTTCTATTGCTAATAAGTGTACCTATATGTCCCATGTAGTTAATACAAAATAAATCAAATTTTTTATCCCACTACTCCAAGATTAGTTCTATAATTACCATTGCTTACTTCTTGCTTTGTTTGTATTTGGGTGGCTTACTAGATAAACATGATTAGTATAATTTTAATTGTTTTTATTTTTGAGTTCTTACATTGTAACCACATATCGTAATAATTCAAATCGATAACAAGTTTTTTATGATTTTATGGCATAATGAAAATATTTGTAGCTATATTCATTTTAAGAACTATTAGATAATATTAGGGACATCTAGGTCCTTATTAAAAACTTAGTTTTTTTAGTAGCTAAGTCTTTGAAGTTGAGGAATTAACATGTAGAATTTGAATATGTTATGAGTTGATATTTGTGTAAACTTGTAGATATCATATCAAATGGAAATAGATAATAAATTAGCTATATTCATTTTAAGAACTATTAGATATAGATAATAAATTAGCTATATTCATTTTAAGAACTATTAGATAATATTAGGGACATCTACGTCCTTATTGAAATCTTAGTTTTTTTTAGTATCTAGGTCTTTGAAGTTGATTAATTAACATGTAGAATTTGAATATGTGATGAGTTGATATTTGTGTAAACTTGTAGATATCATATCAAATGAAAGGGAGCAACCTTTGAGACAAAAGCATAGGAGGTCATCACATTCTTTGAGAGTTGATGTCCCAAATGAAAATCGAAGATTGTTGACTTCACCTCGGGATTCAAGCTTATTGTATAGTTCACATTCTTCTAATCATTGATGTGGCGATAGTGATAGAGATGATTCCCCTTTATCCTCTATGGGTGAACATGGATCTCAAACTTCTGTATGGGAGACAAGCGTGGATGCAGAGCAAGATTCAAAAGAGGCTCGTCATCCTACACAGGGTGGCGAAGGTCAAGCTAGGACGCAATATGTTCAACTAGCTGAGGGTTGTACACCCATTTTGACCTATCCATTAGATTTACTGGAGGAGCTTCCATGGGAAAGTGGTAATCAACAAACGACCCTTGAAAGTTGTAGGGCTCACTATGACAAGATGCACAATGATCTTTCTAGTTTGGATCTCGCTCCAGAGAACACAAAAAGTGTTGAGATGGTTTTGCAATCATTGCAAAAATTCATTGAGGTATATGAATATCTTGGACCAACAACAGACGATTTTTTTGCCTTGATGCAGAGAAGAAAGGAACAGGTGATGGGTCTAGACAAGTGGGTTGTTGTGAAGGAGAGAGTGACTAGAGAACATGCCAACTCAATGTTTAACTTCAAATATGGTCTAAAACGTAAAGCATTGAAAGTGTAATATTTTAAGCACCCTGAACTTGCACATTTTTTATATGATCGGTTCCTTGTAGCCTATGGTCGGTTTCCATGGAACGATGAGGTTCCTAATTATTTTTTTAGGTTTTCTTATTTTGATTTTTTTTTATGAATGAAGCCAGAATATACTAATATTCATTCTGAGTTTTATGGAGTTAGAAAGGGGAGGATACAAAATTGAAAAGATGCTCTTAGAGATCCCATTACTCTTCGACCTCCACCTCAGATATCTCGTCCACCTAGGCTTGTAACTTACAAATCAGAGATGGAGCCCACATCACAAGTTGGGACAACTGCAAGGAATAATGTTGCCGAAGGTTTGACTTCGGCATTTGTAGTAGTTGATGTTGGATTGAGTCGAGAGAGGGCTTGAGCCACTATTCGGCAAGATTTTGTTTACAAAACAAATGACGAGTTACATTGTATACGCATTGAATATCTAAAGGCCTATGCCAAGGTTTGTCATGATATAGCTTCGGATAGAATATCCAATGACAAGTCAAGTATAGGAGAGGTTTGTGTACTTTCAATCTATTAACTTTATTTATTTATTTTGAATTGAACTTACATTATATCTATGTATGATAAATTATTTTTTGATGTATAGTAATAAATACGTTATGTAAATGTTTATTGGTTTCAGTTTTCTCGACTGTTAAATGAACATAATTTTAGAGTCTCCACTAGTCAAAATGCTGGAAATGTAGAAGAGCATTTTGGAGAGGTATATTTAATACTTACATATATTTATATTTAAGTTTGAAATATATTTTATTTTTTGTTTTTAAATTTAACTTTGTATCTTATTGTTAATTTGACTTATCCATGCAGGTTTCATTAGATTCAAACCATTTAGATGATTTTCCATCTATTGTGAGCTAATGATTTTTTTATTTTTTTTCGGTTTTAAGTTAATTGCTTAATCTTTTTTTTTCTTTTAATATGATTTATTTATTAACAAAATTTAAATTTTAAAGGAAAAGAACATATTGAAATTGACGGTGAAAATATAGGTTCTCTGATGGATGTGGATATTGACATTGAGGTAATTTTGTTCATAATTGAATTGTTTTTGAATTATTCTTTTATATATAAGTTTAAATAGTTTAAATCATTTTTGACATTTGTAAATTGCTTTTATATATGTTGAAGCTTGGGTCTCTTAGATCTTTTCTAGGCAAAGGGAAGACTCCATTGGAGGATAGTGGTGGAATTGTAAGTTTAATATTTTAATTTTTTGAATTTAGTTTAAAATATTTTAAATATTTTATAAGATCTATAAATTGTTTTTATACATGTTGCAGCTTGGGTCTCCTCCACCTTTTAGAGGCAAAGGGAAGACTGCTTTGGATGATAGAGAATTTGAGGTAATTTTGTTAATAATTGTATTGTTCTTCGATATATTAGTTTAATGTTTTAATGTTTTGATTTTAGTTTAAAATTTGTTTAAATAATTTATGGTATTCATAATCTGTTTTATACATGTTGAAGATTGTTATGAATCCAAGGGAAGACCCTAGTGGAGGATAGTGGTGGACTTCCATTTAAAGAATTATTTATATCAATGTTCTTTTTTTGTTATACATATATTATAGTTGATTCGAACATCGAGGAGCTTAATTTTTGGATTATACATATGTTCATGATTGTTTTTTTGGATTGTATACATGTACAATGACCTCAGATATTGTTTTTTGGATTATATACATGTATATGTAAAGGTTATGAATGTTAAGAAGTTTTGATAGGTGCAAATATATGAATGTATGTATTATTAAATTTATGTATGTTTTTTGCTGAGAAGCTAAGAATGATAGAAATGTTAGGAAGTTTTGATAGGTGAAATCCACTGTTAAGAATGAATATATGAGGAATGTTAATGTTAAGAATCAATATGGGGAATGTTAGGAGTGAATGTGGGAATGGGGAATGTTAATGTTAGTGTTGAGAAGTTGAGAATTTTAGGAATGTTAGGAAGTTTTAATAGGTGCAATCTAATGTTAAGAATCAATGTGGGGAATGTTAGGAATCAATGTGGGGAACGTTAGAAATTGATGTTAGGAAATGTTAGGAAATGTTAGGAATGTTAGGAAGTTTTGATAGGTGCAAATATATGAATATTATGAATGAATGTTAACATTCATTCCTAACATATGTTTGTAGATGTAAAATACATTAATGTTAACATTTATTCCTAACATATGTTATTTCCACCTTTTTGATAGGTGCAAATATATGAATGCATGTATTATTAAATTTAGGTATGTTTGTAGATGTAAAATGTTTTTAGTGTTGAGAAGTTGAGAATTTTAGAAATGTTAGGAAGTTTTGATAGGTGAAATATTATGTTAAGAATCAATGTGGGGAATGTTAGAAATGAATGTTAGGAATGTTAGGAAGTTTTGATAGGTGCAAATATTAAGAATGAATGTTAGGAAAGGTTAGGAAGTTTTGATAGGTGCAAATATATGGATGTTAGGAATGAATGTTAGGAAATGTTAGGAAGGTTTGATAGGCGCAAATATATGGATGTTAGGAATGAATGTTAAGAATTACTGTTAGGAAGTGTTAGGAAGTTTTGATAGGTGAAAATATATGAATGTATGTATTATTAAATTTATGTATGTTTGTAGATGTAAAATGTTTTTAGTGTTGAGAAGTTGAGAATTTTAGGAATGTTAGGAATGAATGCAAATTTTGATAGGTGCAAATATATGAATGTATGAATGAATGTTATGAATGAATGTTAGGAAAGGTTAGGAATGTTACAAAGTTTTGATAGGGAAAATCCAAGCATAGGTAAAATTAGCAACTTGATTCTAAATTCTAATAAATTAAAGCTCAATCCATGAATTTTCTAAGGTAACATTAGCAACTTGATTCTGAATTCTTATATTTTTCATTACTAAGGTAACATTAGCAACTTGATTCTAAATTCTTATATTTTTTATTACTAAGGTAACATTAGCAACTTAATTCTGAATTCTATTATTTTTTTATTTCTAAGGTAACATTAGCAACTTGATTATGAAATTTAATATTTTTTATTACTAAGGTAATATTAGCAATTTGATTCTAATTTCTAATAAATTAAAGTTAAATCCATGAATTTTCTAAGGTAACATTAGCAACTTGATTCTGAATTCTAATCAATTAAAGTTCAGTCCATGACTTCAAAGGTAAAATTAGCAACTTGATTCTAAATTCTAATAAATTAAAGTTCAATGAATTCTAAGGTAACATTAAAATGAATTCTAATAAGGTAACATACTAAATGACTAAGTACACAATAATTCTGAATTCTAATAAATTAAAGTTCAATGAATTCTAAGGTAACATTAAAATGACTTCTAATAAGGTAACATACTAAATGACTAAGTACACAATTATTCTGAATTCTAAAACATCAATCCATCTTTAAGCATGATAGCCAATCTTAACATAAAACAAGAAATGATATAGTTAAAAACATCGTAATGGAATTTCGTCCTCAATTATCCATTCATGGTCATATTTGGACAGTTTCCATTTTTTATTTTTTAAGTCTTTTTTGGAAGGAACTTGTACCAATTTTATTCAAGATACACATAATAAATGACTATACTGACAACATATAACATCGGGTTCATAATCCTGAAAGTAGACATAATTTTCAGTCATAAGGGTCTACTGCAAAAAATAGCCTTTTAAAATGATAGATCCTCTCTCGTATGTAAATCCATTGTCATTGTAGTCCTCCAATAACTTCATTTTTTCTTCAGTGCATCGCATCAAATAATATTTTACATTTTCGTTCTTGTCTAAAGGTGCAATCATAGTGAAAACATCTCCTGTGCAAATTACAATTGGCATTAGAGTTTTTAAGAGAATTAAATTGACTATATACACATAAGGTGATGAAAAACATTAAACAATCAACAACATCATTACCTTCTCTAACAAGATCTGAAATTCTATTGCCATCAGATGATATTTCTATTTCTTCTTATAATAATTCTTCTATGCTTACTAGTGGCATTTTCCCTTTTCAATTAATCTCTGTGTGTTTCCAATGTTTTACGTAGTTGTTTGTTATGTTTTCACAAACTTCTGTAGATTCAACATTTTCAGTGAAAATATGACAAAAACATGATTTCTTTATACTATCAAATGCAAACACGTTTTGGAAGGATTTTGTTTGAATAGAGTGAATTTCTCTAGTCCCATGTATGGTGCTAGCCTCATATGGTATTGATCTATATATTTCTTGAACCCCAACAAGCCAAAAAAATCTACACAATAAATGATAAATCACAAACGATAACTTTTAATGTTAGTTTACAAATACTTCAATGTTAGTCCATACATTTTTTAAAATTGACAATTAATATAAATTTTAAAAAATCATTTACATACTTGCGCACATCTTTTGATTGTTCACTACAATCATGGCTTAGATGTGATTTACACCATTGGACAACCTTTGTAGCTGAATGAAATCATATAGAAGAATGGTTCATTTTCCATCTTCAAAGTGCTCTTTTTACACATGCTCCTACACCATCATGTTCACCTTTTTCATGTCCAGTTTCAAAGAAATTTCAGCGATGTTTAATGTTCAGTGATTTATGAATTCGACATAACCAAAATAATGATCGCGAAGATTTAAACTATCCCGCACATCCATCCAACCATATCCAATGTTCATTGAGTTTAACTTTATGACTTTTTAGTGAATCATAGAAAAAAAATTCAATACAATGTTGAACAAAATGTGTATCGTGTGTACGATCATCGCTGATATAACAATGATATTCTTTAATCACATCTTGATTGTTACACATGATTTCAATGCCATCAACATCTTATTGAGAATGTCTATATAGAACATGGACAAATATTGAAACTTGGTCAAAATGATAGTATTCACTTTGAATCTCTTTTTGTACAGTAAATGTGTAGTTTTCTACAAAAACAACCACAGACAAAATTGTTCTAGCCGGAAAAATTTCATAGGAATTTTTGAATTGAAGGTCTTTCCATTGTGCTCTATGTGAATGCTTGGTGTATTTATAAATTTCACTTTCAAATTTCTTGAGAAAATCTGTCACACTTATTGTATCTTCTTGCAAATCAATTCTTTTGGAATGTGCATCACTAGAACTTGTAGAATAATTGTTGTATTCATATCTTCTCCAATCAATGGTTACATTGAAAGCGACTGATCATTATCGATAGGGTATTTTTTGTGGAATAAAACAATATTTCCACAACCATGACAATGTTTTCCATTGACACATTTCTTATTATAAAATACTTCATTGTGATTTCTCTCACATAGATTTTGAGATATGAATTCGCATACTGTGGGCGGACGTGGTGAATTTTTCCAAAACATTTTACCAAGTTCAAGAAACGTGTCGTAATATATTTGAAATTGCACACGATAACGACAACAACATGTGTCCCATATAGTAATAGGTCTAACATACCATGGTTTTTGTTGCACAAATGTAGTGATTGACTTGAATTTATTCAACCGACCGAAAACAAAAGTATATTTAACATCAAGCAATGACATTATAACATTACTCTGCATCAAAGGGATGTCGCAAAAGGAACATTTGGTTTAAATCACTAAACATAGTTTAAAGGTCGTATGGATCTAATTTTTTACACATTTCAGCGAGAGTTAAGAAATATTTAAATGGTTGAAACAACTGGTAAAGAACGTAAATCATAACATCTCATGGAATTATCTTCTTAGGGTTTTACATATTGGTATATACATTTAAAATGATTTTTTATTTTTTATTTTTGTAATTTAGGAGATGTTACAAAGGACATGAGGCTCAATCATGTGTAATTTAATTTCACTTTCTCAAATAACAAATATAATGGGTTTTTTAAGACATGTGCTTTACGGTCCAGTATGGAGGAGATGCTACATTAGATGTTGTTTAGTAACTTAACTTAAGAGAGTATTGAAATGCTCTACACGACAGTATGTGGTAGATGTTGTCATGTAAAGTAACACTATAAAAAATAAAAAGCAATTAAAAAATTCATGTCAGCGCATAAAAAAAAGTAATTAAAAAAATATATATGGCTCATAAAATATAAAATTAAAAGCAAATAAAAAGCTATTAAAAAAAGTATGGTCACTCATAAAATGAAAAATTAAAATCAACCTGTATCTGTCAAGGAGACAGATCCAATTTTTGGAGATGTAAATTTTTTATGTACATGTAAAAATTTAAGATAAAAAATTTACACATCAAGAAATTGGATCCCAAACCTTGTGGGAAAATGTTGTCACCTAACATAATGTAACATAACACTACATTACCATAAAAAATAAAAAAAAGTAAATAAAAACCTTTTTAGACCTATAAAATAAAACAAATTGAAAAACCATAAATACATTGTAAGCCAAAGTTTAAAATTAATCTATTTGGTTCATAATTTTTTTTGTTGGCTAATGGGAAGAACCCCTTGACTAGCAGGTTTTCCATTGGCTAAGTTACCACGAACTAGGGGATCGCACTCAGCCTCAACCACACCAACCCTTAACGTGGTTGGATTTTTGGTATCCATGGCATTTGAACCGACAACCTTTCTGTTTATAGGGATTCTTAACCATGCCCTACCACCAAATATTCTACATCTCACGGATTATCTATTTGATTCATAATTAATAAAAGATAAAAATATTAAAATTTGATTTTTTTTTCAAATTTATATTTTATTTTATAAATTATATATTACTAAATTATAATGTTTTAAATGTATAAAGATTAATAAATTTATATAAAATTACTTTTACAAAATAAATTTTCAAAACTAATGAAAATTAGTCTAACAAAATAACATAAAAGTAAAAAACTCGTCTCAAATGTTAGTATTCCTCATTGAAAAAAAATTGTTACTTTTTATTGTTTCCAATAAAATATTTAAACCATTTAAAATAACTAGTATACAAATTTATATATTTTGCTTATGTATTTTCATTTTTATATAATGCATTCATCAATAAAGAATATTAAAATAGCAAAAATAAAAATAAATAAATAAATAATTTCATGTTATATTAAAAAAATCCAATGAACATTTAACAAAAAGACGCAATTCCTAGTGTGCCACCCCACCCCATAGTAACTTCAATATTATCATGATAAATAAAATAACTTCTTCAAAAATGATATGAAGGATCTCCTTTGCCAAATATTTGATAATTGGATAAGGATATCACATGCATTTATTAGTTGAATTGAACTACTACAAAATTATCACAATTCTCATAATGTATTATGAAATACATTTTATAAATATTGTGTTAGGAAAGACATTTTACAAATATTTTTTATTTGTTTTGTTTGAACCTGGTTACTATGTAGATCCTAACAAATTTAGTTGTGGAAAAATTTATCTCCTCTAAATTAATTGAAAATGTCATTTTTCCTATGATTGTTTTTTCTCAATTATGTACATATTGACTTATTTCAAGTGATTTTTTCCTCAATTATGGACATATTATTTTGTTTTAATTAAATATAAAGGATATATTTTTTATTTTTTTATTTAAAAAAATCAATATTCTTATTGGGAAAACATTAGGCTAAATGTAATATTTGTGAATCAAATCTTGGAGTATCATTTTCAATTCTAATTGTTTTAGTGTTTTAATCCTTGTGGGTCCTTAGAAAAAGACTAAACTCGAGGACATTGTGTATCATGTAAAGTCCATACAAACTCTTGGGAGGAAATCCAAATAATGCATTTGAAAATACATCTTTGAACTTGAGAGAGGAAAGTGTTCTAACTTTGGACCTTTATTAATGGTTGGATATTCAAACACATGTTTTGGTATAATTTGAAACTCTTAATGAAAGTTCTCTTGCACTTGCAAGGTTGAAATTTAATGTGTAGATAAGGTCTTTAAAATTCTTTGAACCAACGTTGTATTCCCTTTATCATCAATTAAATAATAGTTCTTATTATAGTAATTAACATTGTCGTGATGGTCTCAAACCATTCAATCTTGATGAGGACATCATAAGTTCCAAGAGAAAAGATCTTTCAAACAACATAAGGCTCCATTAATCTCTATTGAACATCATTTCCTAGCTTCAATTACTATCCTCTTAGATCGATCTTTCAAACAACATAAGGCTCCATTAATCTCTATTGAACATCATTTCCTAGCTTCACTTACTATCCTCTTAGATCAATAGCCACATAACTTATCCAATGCATATTATGCTAAGATTCCAAATTTTAACCGATTGAGTGTAATGTAATTGTGAATAGCTCTAGGATTAATTTAAATTGAAAAATATTGATATCCAATCTTACCTTCAACCTTCATCATGATGAATTAGTGATGTATATGGAATCTATTCAAAGTTGTATCATTCCTACATCAACATGTTACATTCATCACAAATATTGATTTTATATCTTACCTTTGACCTCAATCATGATGTATTGGTTATGCCTATGGAAGTTATTCAAAGCCGCATAATTCCTAAATGAACATGTCACATTCATTATAGACATATATTATTAGAGATTGTAGAGGAATTTTGGAGTAATTTTTCTATTGGAACAATGTTATGCACCAAATCCCCAAAAGGGCATGCAAAATAGCATTTATAGAATGTAACTCATGCTTTCAGAATTAAGAAAAGAGATGAATAAGAAGGTTATTTGAGGAGGGAAACCTCTTTATACAATGTACCAAATGCACAATACAACATGAGCTGATTATACAAATGAATCCCCTTTATTATAAATAGGAGATGAAGTGATCATTATGTGACTTAAGTGGGGCTAACAATAACTAATATAATAATAACAAATTATTGTTAGGGCCTTAATATAGCCCCTCTCTTTGAAAAAGATTTTCCATCGAAACAGGTAATTGAGGGTGTTTCTTCATGAATTGCTCATGTTCGCATGTAGCTTCTTCTAGCGACATATTCTTCCACTAATTCATTAGGTACTCCATAATGGTTCTACTATGAAAATATAGAGAACATCTATCAATAAATTTTTCTAGTTATAAAATCAACATCCCTTCTTCATCTAATTATAGTAGTTTTGTTTGTACTGGCATAGTATGTCCCAAAACATTTTTCAAGAAAGATACATGAAAAAAATTATGAATGTGGGAGGAAGGAAAATGTAATTGTATAGGCCACTTCTCCAATCTTGTGAATAATCTTGTACAAGATCCATAAGATTTTGGAGCTAGTTTTTATTCTTCTTTTGTTTGAGAGTAGATTGTGTTAGTGAAATTATACGATTTATAATATATTAATATTGAAATGTAAAACTATCATGTAAACTTGTGGTAGATGGACATTATCTATGCAGAGCTAGTTTGTCAAGAAGTTAACTGTATTATTCAACTAAAACCGAAATAAAGCATAATGAGTTAAAACGAAATTCATTCACACAACATAATTTGAAATCCAAATCAAAGTGCAATATGTATTCAATCAAAGTGATCCTTAGCCATTGTTCAGGTACTAATAATATTGTTACATGAGTACCGCTTATCATCACAAAGGTTCGTCAATTAAGTGGGCAATCTTATGACTTTGGAAAAGAATAATCTAGACCTGTTGGACTGACAATCCCAAGTACTATGTGGTAACTGGTCTTGGGAAAGTATAGGCAATATTTATCTCACACAATCAATGGTTCGCTCAGTAACTCAATGTTATGATATTGTCAAATTATTTTATTCTAAACATAAATCAATCTAATTAAAAAGATTGAAACTAAAAGTTGAAAGAGAATCTAAGCTATCTTAAGATCGATCCTTTGATAAACTAACAAGATTCAAATCTAACTAGTTTGCACTCATTCTAATATTGTAAACCCAAACTTGATATTTAAACAAATTACGGGATTTTATCCATGCTATGACAACATCAATTCCATAATTTTAGCAAACCAAATCAAACTCTGTAAATACCTTTACAACAATCAAGATCATATCTAACCAACATATAATAAATATACTTGCATAAAATACAAATAGTATTCCAGTATCTCTTGAAAGGAAGCCCCTTCTCAAGCTACAAACTATAGATTGTAGATATTTAAAATTGCAGAGCATCAAAGCATTAGAAGACCATTAAACATTTGATGAATACAATAGATATGAGCAACAATATTTGATTTCTCTAGTATTATTATCCTCCTCATATGAGTTACAACACAATATTTACACATAAGAAATCCATTGAACATCTTCAAATCGAATCTCCAAATGGAGAATCCAATTTTTTACAATTTTAGACAAAATCCCCAAATTCTGGAAATTCATGATTTTGGGAAGATTTTCCTTATTCCCCTGCTAATATCTACCAATTTATTTTGAACATTGAGAAAATCATTAAATTTGACCCAATTTTCATACTAGGAGAAAAACCCATGTGACATATTTTTTAGATTCTCCTACATTTGCACGCAACCGAGGCAGAAGTTGGAAGTTTGGAAAAATTGCTGCTGAAAATCTGGGTTTTACCAAAATCTTAAACAAGCCTTGGAGGTTTGCACATGTGATATAATGGAAACATAACCATTTTGGATACATATTTTGTGAAGTCCAAGTGGCATATTTTCATTTGGAAACCTGCAACAATCTCAAACTACTCTGATTACAAGTTTGCTGGAAAACTTGTAAACACTTCCAGAAAACTTGTAAACACTGTAAAATACTGAAAAATATGTTAGTAACATTTATTATTAGAAACAATTACTCAATTAAGTAAATATAAGGAACCTAACAAGAGTTATACCTTCCATATATTAAAGAACAAAATCATGAGGTTTTTATGAGTTTTAGGGACTTTGATGACAAAAAGGATAAGATATTATGCAAAAAGGACAAGTCTACTAACACAAGCAATCAAAACCAATGTGTAAATTAGTCAATTTGGAGGCCGAAAATTTCCCCCAACTTTTCATATGGCATGTCCTCATGCCATCAACTGATTATGAAATTGTGTCCAACTATAAGAGGAATAACCATCCAATATCTCAACATGCAGACCCAAATTCTTGTCAACGTCTTCCCACATAAAAATATTGTCATGTTGATTCCATGGATAAGCAACTATGTAAACCTCGATACTGCACCAAAGTGATGGAAGAAAAAATCTCAACCCCAACCATTGTGTGCCAACTCCTCTCCTAAAGTAAGGATACCCCAAAGGATCCATGTGCTATAATGGAACTCTAAGTATGTTTTATCATTTCCTAAGGATGTCTATTCTAATAAATCACTTTTACATTTGATCTATTCAAATTCTCATATATTTTCCCTTTGATTGAATCTGGAGATGATCATTAAACAGTTCATCAAGCATATGATGAAGTTTATATATCAATTCACATTCTTGCAAAAATATGTTACATAATTCCAATTTATTTGACTAAGGATAAAATAAAGGATCAACAAAGATGGATATCACCTACAATCAATTTTGGCTTCCACACTATTTCCATCTGTAAGAAAAAGTTTAAAAGAAGATAACTCAGACAACAAATTTGTTCTTGAAGGAAGAATCAACATTAATTCCTTAAAATATTCCATGGTTTGAAAAATTTCTGACCCAAATATATAACCTTGAAAACTGAAATACCACCCATTGTTCATGAACAAAGACTGAATATAATTTGCAATTTACTAATTACAAGGTCAAGTCATAAATTTATTTCCTTTCCTGTTTCATGGCTAGGAGCTGATTTTTTAGATTATGAATTTTGTCCTTCCATTTATCTTCTTGAGTTAAATAATTTTTATAGTACTCTTCTTGTGTGCTCAGAATCTCCATCCTACATTATTTCTTATATATTAGTCCATATAAATCATCCAAGTCCCTATCAAATTTATTGAATTGATTATAACAAATTCTAAGGCCATTGTATTTGTTTTTATATATTTCATGATTTTATTTAGATTTGTATGCATGTGTTTCTTTGATCTTGTCGAATTATGTCGAGTTAGTAGAGATAGAAATTGTTCTAGTTGTATCAACCAATAGATTTAACCCAAAAATTGCAACTTCCACTTCTTCTTTTGGTCTTTCCTTTGCTTCCCTTGGTTGATTTTTCTGAGTTTGTTGTTTACTTACCTAGAAGAAATCACATAAATTTTTCTTTCCTAATATTATCACCATTTTCTTTAGATGCCTGATTTGCTCCTCCAACATATGCAATTCCTGAATTTATTTTCACTTGTAAATCTCTATGCAAGAAATTTAAACTCACCAAATTTAAAAGAAGATGGAGTAGATAGAATTAATAATCCAGACACATTCAATTCTATAAATCCAAAACCCTTTGATGTATTCTCATCTCTACTAGACTCTTTTCCAAAATTCTCATTTGCGGAAGCTAAGAAATTTTTGCACTTCATAGTTGAATTGTGTGCATGATTGGTTGTTGGTATTTAATAGATTCCTTTCACATAATACCTGTGGTTTCTCAAAGAAAATGTATAATCCCACTCTTTGAAATTTTTTCTACTATATGGATCTGTAAAACTGTAATGTCTCTTTTTAAGAATTTTATTAAAATGACCAATTTTTCACTTTTTTCCCTATTTCGACCTTTGACTAGTTTTGATGTCTAGGTCCCCAAATTGACCCAAATGCTCCCAAATATTCTCAGAAGGTATATGAATGGTATTAATACTTGAATATGATGTTGAGGGATAATTTATGACCCTCCAAATACTTCTACAAACTTTTTTAATATTCTGGCCAAGGTAGGAGTTTTCACTAGCAAATTGGGGTTCCAATTCCCCCATGGTAAATGTTGAAAATGGCTTTCCAAATGCTCCCAAATCTACTCGAATTTCAGAACAGAGGCAGAGAATTTTTAAGAGAAATTATTAAGTTCTCATATGAATCATTATTCATTTATGCAGGCTGTTATAACCCTCTCCCAAACAACTACCAAATCACTAGTTCTACCCTTGGGGAAATGGCACCAAATCTTCTCCAAATGCAAATAAACTGAGTAAGATGACTTAAAATGCTTAAGTTCTGGATATAAAACTTGTAATACTCATAAATTGAAGTCCATTAATCATAAATATATCAGATAAACATTCTTACATTCGAAATCATCAGCATTACAATGGCACACATCAATATAGTGGGGAAATGGTCATTGTTTTCTCATTAATAATCACTTTTGCATACAACCAATTGGTATTTAAAACTGAGAATTTATGAAGATGAATAACAGAGTATATTAATCTTATTACAATCATAAATTGACCAGGATAATCTCACCCAAATATTACAATAGCTCAGCCAAAGTGCAATCCCTCCATGAGCAAGAATATGCAATAAAGACTAGAAATGGTTGAGAGAATGTGCTGCACCAGAAGAAAACATGAGCTTCTCTTGGTTGATCCTTGTATTTTATAAACATACTTATCCTTCTAATGTTACCAATCCATCCACAAACTCAATCCAATTCGAATTAGGGTGTGGGATCAATATTTGCCATGCGTCCTCCCTTCCCTAGCTTTCCATCTTCCCCCAATTCGAGTAGGGACCCATAGAGCTTCACCAAATCACATGAGCACCTCCTTGGATGCTATATTTAGGCCTTACATGTCATAATGGTCATATTTCAGCCTTCAGGCCTGCAGTATTTCATAAATGTCATAGCATCTTCATCATTGGTGTCATAGATGTCATAGATGTTAGGGAATCTATCCCAAGTGTCCAAGAAGATCCTATTTGAATCTTTATCTTCCATGTAATTTACATTTTCTTCCAAATTCAAACTATGATGCATATGGAAAAGTTTATTATCCTTCTAGCTCATCCAAGAACATTAGGCTTCCAATGGATTCGAAATTGCAAGAGGAGGATGCCATGTGGCACAGAAATTCTAGCTTGTGTGGGCCCCATAATCTCCATGTGTCTCCATGCACCATTGCCACTTCAATTTTCTCTAGCATTTATTTTATTAGCTCAATTATTAAATATTTATTCTATTCTAATTTCTGAACATCATTTATTAGCTCCCTTATTAAAATTCCAAATGTATCCATCCAACCTAGGGAACTAGTAGGATTTATCGAATTGTCCTGCTATGCAATTATTTGAATGAGACATTACAGTCTTCCCTTCCCATTATTGCTTGTACTCGATAAATTTCAGATTTTATGCTACAAAATTTTCTCCTCTTCCCATGTGGCATCTTCACTTGGTAGATCCTTCCATTGTACTAAGTATTCTTTGATAGTTCTACTTCTCATTCTCCTTTCCCTTGTCTTCAAAATCTTTTCCAAGACAAGTGTGAGATGACCTTCATCATCCAAAGGGGGGAGTATTTTTTAAGTGAGAATTTTTTTACCAAGAGATTTCTTGAGACAAGAAACATGAAATATATTATGGATTTTACTCCCTTTTGGAAGTCTAATTCATATGCCACCTCCCCAATCTTCTGAACTACGTTGTATGGGCCATAGTATCTTGGTTTTAGCTTTTCTGCTCCATTATTTTTTAGAGATGTTTGTTTATATGGATGCAACCTGAAATATAGTAAATCATTAACCTGAAAGGTACTTTATTCTCTATGTCTATCTGCATATTTTTTTTACTGATTTTGGGCAACCTGCAAATTATCTTTCAAAATATTTAAAATTTCTTGGCTCTCTTCCACCCAATATTTAGCTTTTGGAGATATACTATCACCAAATATCATCTCAACAAAGGTAAGTGCATAATAACCATATAATTATTTGAAAGGAGATATCCTTATTGAAATAAGAAAAGTGGTGTTGTAGCAAAACTCACACAAGTGTAGCCATTTTTCCCATGTTTTTTGTTGCTCTCCCACATAGTTTCCTAGGTACCCTTCCAACCATTAATTCACCCTCTCTGTTTGTCCATAAGTTTTTGGATGATATATTTTACTTGGATTGAACTGAATTCCCACCAATCTAAATAGTTCTTTCCAAAAAGCACCCATGAATCTACTATCTCTATCACTTACAATGCTCTCTGGGAGCCCATGCAATTTGAAGATTTCTTTGAAAAAAATATCAGCCACTTGTGCAACACTAAAATATGATTTAATAGAAAATAAATGAGAATTTTTTTTCAATCTATCCACTACCACATATATTCAATCCTTACCCAAATATTTAGGCAAATTGGTGATGAAATCCATTGAGATATTGCCCCATTTTTTCTCGGGAATTGGCAATGGTTGCAATAAACCAGATGGGAATGTAAGTTATGATTTTTTTTTGACATACCTTACATTCATTCATATGTTTTTGAATATCTTCCCTCATCCCCTTCTACAAGAATATTTTCCTTAATTTCCTATAAGTTTTGAAGATCCCGGGATGGCCAGCTAGTGGGGAATCATGTGCTTCTTGCAAAAGTTGGTACTTGAGATTTGAATCTTGAACCAAATAAATTGTTACCTTATAATATATCATCCCATTCAAAATCATATATTTATCGTATGCCTTGATTCCATCTAATACATCACAAGAAAATTTATCTTTGGCATATTGAACTAGTAGCATGTCTTTCCAATCCTTAGCAATGTCCATGACAGAAAAAGAAGGTCTTTGAGATAATGCATCTGCAACAATGTTATTCTTTCCTTTCATATATTTAATATAAAAATCATAAGCTTGAATCTTTCTTACCCACTTTTTTTTCCTTTCATTTAGATCCTTTTGGGTGAGGAAGTGCCTTAGACTATTGTGGTCAGTTTTCACCACAAACTTGTTTCCTACCAAGTATTGTCGAAAATTGGCCAATGCATGCATGATAGCCAACATTTATTTGTCATATATGGAGTAAATTTTTTTATGAGGATGCAACTTTCTGCACTCAAAGGCTATAGGGTTTTGGCCTTGCTTTAGGACAGCCCCTATTCCTCCACCTGAAGCATCACATTCAATGACAAAAGGCTTAGAAAAATCAAGTAACGCAAGTATGGGACAACTACTCATTACCTATTTAATTTTTTTGAAGGAATTTTCAGCCTATTCATCCCACTTGAAATCATCCTTCTTAGTCAAATCAGTGAGTGGATAAGTCAACTTGGAGAACCCTTTCACAAACTTTCTATAATAGGTGCATATTCCAATGAAGCCTCTTAATTCAGTGATGTTTTTATGGTGATGACCATTATAAGATAGCCCTGATTTTTTCCATGTGTACTTTAACTCCTTATTTCCCAATAATGTTCCCAATATACAATATTTCCTTCATCGCAAATTCACATTTAGACATCCTAGCAAGCAAGGACTGTTCTTGCAAAGTTTTCAACACAATATCTAGATGTTGCGAGTGCTCTTCCCAAGTTTTACTATAAATGAGAATATCATCAAAGAAGACCAAAAAATACCTTATAATATGCTTGCAAAATATTCTATTCATGCATGCCTGAAATGTGGCTAGATCATTAGTTAATCCAAATGGCATAAAAAGAGACTCAAAGTGGCCATAATGACATCGAAAAGAAGTCTTTTGCACATCTTCTTCCTTCATTCGAATTAGGTGATAACCTAATCTAAGGTCAATTTTGGAGAAATATTTGTCTCCAAATAGCTCATCCATGAGCTCATAAATACTAGGAATAGGATACCTATTATTTATGGTCTTCTTGTTCAAATATCTAAAATCTATACACATCCTCAAGGTTCCATTTTTTTCTTTACCAACACTACTGAAGAAGCATAAGGGCTAGAGCTTGGTCTAATGAGTCCCAACTCTAAGAGTTCTTGGATGGTCTTCTAAAAATTATCTTTGAATTTCTTGGGATGTCTATAAGGTGGTATTTGAATGGGTGAATTACCCTCCTCCAAAACAATGTTGTGCTCAACCCCCATATCAAGTGGTCTACCATGTGGAAGATCTCTAAAAAAAATTTCATACTTTTGCAATAGTTTCTATATATCCTTTAGGTTTTCAAAACAATTTATGTTGGCTTGGGATATGTTATATTACATTCAGAATCCCATTCTATGTCCCAATACCTCAATATAGATCTCATACTATTGCAAGTCACTACTTGATTTGGGTAAGTGTGCTTCCCTCTCACAACCCTTAGTACACCTTTCGAATCTTGAAATTTCATCTCAAGAATTTGATAATTTACTGTATACTCCCCTATAGAATACAACCATTGCACTCCCAAAACTAACTTATTATCAACAACAACAACCACATAAAAACTATCAACAAAATTATAGTTACCTACGGTGGCTTGCAACTTTGGAACCCATGTTTTCCACTGCATTGTGTTGTGGCCAGGAATGGCAACCGTGAATCCATCGAATGGATCAATAGGTATATTTATTTTCTCCACCATATCTGCATCAATGAATTTATATGTATCTCCTCCATATACCAAAACTGAAGCTCTTTGTCCTAGTACCACACCCTTGCATCAAATAGTGTGATAGCAAGGCACTACTAAAAGTACTGCCATTCTTGCTTTGTCTGGTGAAGGCTGATTTTATTATTATATTTCTTCTTCAGCGATTGTCTCATATGCCTCCTCTTGATCTGAAGTGTGTTTTTCTTCATCCATACCCCCTTCATGCTCATCATTATTAGAAAATACTTCTATGTATTGAGCTTTTCCCTTGGTACATTTATGCCCCGGTGTCCACGGTTGAAAGCATGTGAAGCACAATTTTTTTCTTCAAAGTTCATACATGTTTATTAGTTCTTTCTTATTCTTTTCAGATGAATCTCTTTTCCAAGTATTTTTATTTGGTGCATCTCTTTTCCAAGGTTTCTTTTCAAATCTGGAATTAGGCTCGGGAGGAAATATTGTTCTACCGAGATCTCTAGTCAAGCTCATTGAATCATTTATTGTAGTGGGCTTGTGGGATTTGACCAAACATTTTAAGGATTCAGCCAAACCTTCATTGAACAACAATAATAACCTTCCCACATACACATCAGCCACCTTGACTGATGATTTTTGAAAGTCCATAATATAATCAGTAGGGGTCTTAACTTGCTTCAATTGGGTTAGTTCTTTGAAAGACAATTCTGGATATTTTTGCTCAAATATCTCTAGTACCCTATCAATAAATTATCCATATTTTTTAACCTGATAATGGCCCAAAGTTTTCAGGCCATGGAACCACCATTCATTATCATCTCCTTCCATGTTCAAAATGGCCATTTTTAAGGCATCTTCTTCCACCATCAGATTCAGCTAAAAATACACATCTAACTTTTGATCCCGAGTGTTAGCATAACTTTAAGAGGAACCATCAAAAGTAGGTAGTGGCACTTTACAAATGACACAATTCAATTATTTGTTTTGGTATAGAGACCTATTATCTTCCCTATTTTTTATTTTGTTTGCAACAATAAAGTATTGATCAAATGGTATACTTCTCTTACAATCTCCATCCAATTTATTCCATTCTTTTCCATTGTATCAAGTTCAAATGGAATGTTAGGCTCTTTTTTTGGTATAAGAAATTTAGGTGCGGTAGGTATTGGTGTGCTCTAAAATTCATGGGGTATATTATGGGGTCTTGTGCTTGAGGAAATATTCCCACCCATTGTCTTATTTTCTTCTGATTGTGAACTATCGCTACCTCCTATTACTCCTTTGCTTCCCAATTAGATAGCCATCAATTCAAATCCTTTCATATGCTGTTGGGTCACGTTCTTGGTTATGTCATCAAAGAGAGGTTTTATGAGTTTAATATATTTCTCCTTATCATCATAGTGTCCCTTCCCCTCGTTAGTTATAGTTTCAGCAGAATGTATCTGTTCTTCTTCTACTTCTTCTTCTTCAACAAAAACAACTTCAACTTCAGGTGCTAAAGGTGGTGGTAGATTATTTTTTTGAATCCTTGTTAAGAAAATTAGGTTTTAATACCATTCTATGATAACACTTGTAATGTCCCTTTTTAATAATTTTATTAAAATGACCATTTTTTCACTTGTTTCCCTATTTCGACCTTTGACTAGTTGTGATGTCTAGGTCTCCAAATTGACCCAAATGCTCCCAAATATCCTAAGAAGGTATATGAATGGTATTAATAATTTAATATTATGTTCAGATATGATTTATTACCCTCCAAATACTTATGAAAACTTGTTTAATATTCTAGCCAAGGTAGGAGTTTTCACTAGCAAATTGGGGTTCCAATTCCCCTAAGGTAAATGTTGAAGATGGCTTTCAAAATGCTCCAAAATATACTCAAAATTATGTATAGAGGTAGATTATATTTAAGGTACATTATTAAGGTCTCATATGCATCATTATTCATTTTATACAGGCTGTTATAACCCTCTCCCAAACATCTACCAAATCACTAGTTCGACCCTTGGGGAAATGGCACCAAATCTTCTCCAAATGAAAATAAACTGAGTAAGATGACTTATAAAATTCTTAAGTGTTGGATATGAAACTTGTAATAATAATAAATGGAAGTCCATTCACCATAAACATATCATATAAACATTCTTTCATTCGAAATCATCAGCATTACAATGGAACGCATCAATATAATGGGGAAATGGTCATTGCTTGCTCATTAATAATCACTTTTACATACAACCATTTGGTATTTAGACCTGAGAATTTGTAAAGATTAATAAAATATTATATTAATATTATTACAATAATAAATTTACTAGGATAAGCTCTCTCAAAGAGTACAATATCTCACCCAAAGCGCAATCCCTCCATGAGCAAGAATATGCAATAAAGACTGGAAATGGTTGAGAGAATATATTGCACTAGAAGAAAACAAGAGTTTCCCTATATATTACACCTGAAAATAAAAAATCCATTAAATCTCCATGAAATACCTGAATAGTCTCTCCAAACACCAACTTAGATGGGAATCTTTCACCCTCGAAATTGGCTAAGGCAAGAAACTAGTCATCCACTAGCTCTCTCTCTTCACAAATGCTAATTTCTCAAATGATCAAAAGCCATTATATTGATCTATACTTGTATTTTATAAACAATATTATCCTTATAAGGCTACCAATCCATCCAAAAACTCAATCCAATTTGAATTAGGGTGTGGGGCTTAATATTTTCCATGTGTCCTCCCTTCCCTAGCCTTCCACCTTCCCCCAATTCGAGTAGAGACCCATTGAGCTTCCCAAACTCACATGAGAGCCTCCTTGGATGATATATTTAGGCCCAACATGTCATAATGGTCTTATTTAAGCCTTCAGGTATGAAATATTTCATAAATGTCATAACATATTCATCATTGGTTTCATAGATGTCATAGATGTTAGGGAATCTAGCCCAAGTGTCCAAGAAGCTCCCATTTGACTCTTCCTCTTCCATGTAATTTGAATTACCTTCCAAATTTGACCTATTATGCATATGGTCAAGTGTATGAGCCTTATAACTCATCCAATAACATTAGGCTTCCCATGGATTCGAAATTGCAAGAGGAGGATGCCATGTGGCACATAAATTCTAGCTTGTGTGGGCCCCATAATATCCATGTGTCTCCATGCTCCATTGCCACTTAAATTTTCTCTTGTATTTATTTAATTAGATCCATTATAAAATATTTACTCCATTCTAATGTCTAAAAATATTTTATTATATCCATTATTAAAATTCCAAATGAATCCATCCAACCTAGGGAACTAGTAGGATTTATGGAATTGTCCTACTATGCAATTATTTGAATGGGGACATTACAAAAACTCCCCCATTAGCAGCTTAATATTAAAAAAATATGATTTGCTTCTTTACTATTCCAATATTTCCTTTTTAATGTTATGTTGGGCCTCGAAATTGTCTTTTATAATGGCTTTATTTACATCAATTTTCTGACCTATTTACCGAAATCTAATACATCTATCTTTAATTTGTCTATCTTTTACTATGTTTTCACCAATTATAACTTATAAATGTAAAATAAGCTTAATTCATCATTTTTGATGTATTATTGCATTTAGTGCGCATTTTGGCACTCCATTTAGCTCATTCTTTTAGTCATAAGTTCTGCACTGAGTTTTGATGACATGTTCCTTATTGGTTTCTTGGGTTTGACTTGTCTCTGTCCTTTGGTCCTCACTGATTCCATACTACTTGCATATACATAACTAGAATCATGGTTAGATGTTAAGACTTTGTCTCATTAATTTGTATTGTCTTCAAGTAATTGAAGAGGGAATACATTTTATGATTTCTTAAACTATGGAAAATGAAAAATGTTAAATATAAAATCATTCATTATTCAAGTGAATTAAATAGTTCCATTTTGAAATGAAACTTTAATATATTTTCAAACCCATATAAAATATGCATTATAAACTTTAATATAAACCTGCATTATAAACTTGCTTAATAAAATATGCATTCTTTTCAAATCCATATAAAATGGAAGGCCTCTTCGTTAGTATTAATTCCAAACAAAAAAAATATTAAAAAGTGTAAAAGCATTTTTTACATTAAATGGTATAGAAAAAGGGTCACTCCATATATTCTTAAATTATAATTAACTACGAATAAAATAATGTAAACATATTCTGTTCATATATTCACTTCATATTTTTAACTCTTCCTTTTGTTTTAAGAATAAAAAAATGTAAAAATATTCCGTAGACCATATAATGTAATACCATTTGGTTTTATAATTGATATAACTAAAATCATTAACCATAATATTACATTAATTTTACTCAATATTAAACCATTATATGTTTTTTTAAATGAGATGACGTTGCACTTTATAATGCAATACCATTTGGTTTTATAATATGTTACATATGATATAACCATATATGCAGGCCATTAACTGTAACTGATGGATTTTTATGTTTTTGCAGGCTATGAAGAATTCGCGCACCCATCATATCAAGAAAGTTTAAGAACCCGACACATAAGGTGATTATTAGTCAGCAACTCAGCACCCAACAATCAATACAGAAAACAAACCAACACCCAATCAATCGAATTCATCCATGCATTAAGCTGACTAACCGGCTCTCTCATAGCCAAATAAATAGACGACGCATTCAGCCTATTGTTCAACTGATGACGCAGCTTACCACTCGGCTCATTAATTAAGCAGCACGTTGTTGATGACAAAGATTCTAGGAATTTAAACATTGGAATGATCTACATATTGTTTGTTGTCCACGTGGTTGAATAATGAGGAAACTCCGAGCATAGAAGGATCACCATTACATTCAATGCCGAACTGATTACTACCCACGCGTTCTAGAACTACCATCGTACTACTTCCTTCGCTCTCCACCATGTCACCAGTCTGCGCATTTACAGAATGGAATGATCTGCATTCTGGAAGACCCACAGTGTCACGTTTCTCTGCCTAACACGCTGCCATCATGCAAGCGAAAGGAGGAGCATCATGCCATGTTCATGCTATAGAATACCATGCTCATGCTGAAGGAGGAACCAGACTATTTTAGGAGCGGTCGACCTACTCACCCTTCTAAAACACTATATATATCGGCCTCCAAGCTAGTAGCCAAGGGTGTAAAAACTCTGTAAAATTCTGCTCATATATAATAAAATTCTATGTTCAGTTGTGTATGTATGTTTCAGTATTATGTGAAGTAATTCATTGTTATAGACTAGCCTCTTATTGCTAAGAAGGGCCCCTCAAAAATTAGAGGTTCCATTTGTACATACTCAACAGTTATCTTTCATTTTTTGCAGATAAGTAGTTTTGTTTTTATGTATATATATTTAGTTTTCTTGTAGATGATTTTTGATGTTGATAAACTGTAATTTTCCTGAATTTTTATGCAATTTTCCATACGGCCCGCCATTCGTCCCTCTGTGCATACTGTCTTTTTAGCCTTCTGTTCGTCCCTTTGTGTGGACTGTTTTTTAGCCTTCGGTTCGCACCTTCATCTAGTCTGTCTTCCAGCTTTTACTTCGAATTTAGATAGAATTTTACAGAATTTTCATTCATTTCTAGAATTTCTAATATTGCGTTTTGTGTAGAAATAATTAGCTAGGGTATAGGTTAATTTTCCATAATTTTACTGTGTCTTGTTTATTAGTGGGGATTCGAATCCATATTCACCATTTTATATTCAGTTTTATATAAATACCTAAGATTAATTGTTTCTGTTTTAATTATGATAAAATTCAGACTATAAATGAGTATAAATGTTTTCTTCTTTTATATGTTAATTTTGTATCGTATTAATAAGATAATTTGAATTGCTTTATAATTATTATTTTTAATGTGGGTTAAAGTGTTTCTTTATACTTAAATTTATTTTATGCAAGTGAGAATTTATATAACTATATTATCTTTTGTATTTAATGTGTATTTTGAATTTTGAATTTTTTTATATATCATCTATATTTTGTTATTAAATTGCTTAATGTGTTGCTGAATGAATGACACCGTGAATAGAGGGTTATTTTAGGATAAATTTGTTTTAGGATATTTTAATTAATTAAGTTTATTTCCATTATTTCGTTTAGTTTCATTTTAGTTTAGTTCATGAAATTCTTTTAGTTTAGTTTAGTTTAGTTTAGTTTTATTTTTAGTGTGAATTCTATTTATTTGCATTAGTCTAATTTATTTTATTTTCACCTTAGTTTAGTCTCCTTTATTTTTATCTTTAACTTTAATTTAGTTTTATGCTTGTATAAATTAATAAATTTTGCACGATAGATTTTGAGCATTAGGAATAAAGGTTGGTTTAGATTGTTTTTATTTTTTCCCTTCATATTAGATGCATTAGTTTTATGTATTTCTAAGTTTCATCTTGAAAGTTCTCATAGCTTAGTTTGATATAAGTTTACTTTTTAAATTCATAGATTAGTTGCTCATCAGGTTAGATTTGTTAAATTAGTTTTTTTATATTTAGTTTATGATTCATTGCAAACTATTTGTTTACACTTGGTCCTTAGATTAGTGTTTTAATTTGCTTTATACGATTGCACAAGTTCAATAACTGGAGTAGGATAGTTGGCTAGTTTTCTCTTTTGAAAATATAGAGTAGCTTCACTCATATAATAGATAGATTAGTTCCTCTTTTCACTTATAGCATAATTTCATGTTTTATAGTAATTAATTTCATATTTGCTTTCGTAATTAATTTCAGTATTTGCTTTCATAGTTAATCGTATGGTTAATTCTCATCCCTGCATAAGAATATAGTTCATGCATTCATGGAATTGTTTAGTTGATTTTTTTACTATTCTCAATAGTTAAATTTACTTTCATTACATTAGATTGATTTCAGACAAAGTGACGGCTTTCCTAGATTATGTGTTGCAATTTCATTTCATACAATAGATTATCACAGCATTAGACTTATTAATCAGTTTGTTGCCTTTATAGATTAGATTAATATAACATTAGATAAGATTTGAATTTATAGTTACTTTTCAAGTTCTTAGTTAATTTCATGTTTTCATAGATAGATTAAATTATTGCATTTAACTCATGATAGTCATGCATGTAGATTAAAATCATATAGTTGCATGTTAGTGCATCTGCATATTTAATTATCTTAGGTTAGTTCAAGCTTTCAAATCTTGCACCTATTGTGTTTGCATCTCACAAGGTTCCTTCCCGGGTTGACAATTAATTGTTGAATTAAATAGTGTATATTTTTCCCGACATTTTTGTGTCGTTTCCGGGGAGGTGCTAAACGGATTGGAGTCTAGGTAGATATGGGTAGGTAGGTTTCCTTTACATTACACTGCAAGGGGGAGGGGAAACGATAAGACGCAAATACGACTTCACTACAGAATTTCCATGGTGTGACAACCTGATGCGTCCACTTTAGTGGGTTTCCCCAAAGCCTTGTTGTTCCTTTTTTGCACAAGGGTGTTTGCTTTTCGCAAGTTAATTTCATGTAGGTATTTTAGTATGTTGTGTTTTATTAGTAAATAGTTTCTCAACAACTCATAAAAAGAAATATTTGGGTACTGTATGAACCCCAGGGACTATTCCTTGTGTGAACCAGGACCTACCAACCAAAAACATGAACTCATAGGTGATCATTAGTATGAGATAACTCTCTCAAATCCTAGCAGTAGCTGGGAATGACTCTCACTAGGTAAAAACCATCTTGACAGCAGTTGAGGGCTTATCAACCTGTCTTGAAATAATAGATGAACCCAAATCCTAAGAGCTACAAAAAGATGTTCTCTGCGAGACTGCAAAAGAAGCTGATACATTGGGGATTACATCTAAAGGAGAGCAACCGGAAATTAAAAAGTTCTTTACATACAAGCTAACAGATCCATCATATGCTCAAATAATTTCTCAACTAGAAGAAAACGATCTGTATGACATAGCGAAGGAAGGTGAGTACCAAGACTACATCGAAAGATGGTTTCAGGAGGTAACTCGATCGCAATATCATTCTTTCATTTGACACCTATTGATGCACATAAAATTAAGTTGGTTGAACTTCCACATTCAAGTAATCACCACAACAATATTTTCATATGTGGATAAAGGTACAATTCTCATTTTTCTTCCCACTTGGTTTCGTTGGAAAATCTCATACACTTGAATAAACACATTTTATTTCTTCTTAGGGTAGGGAAATATGTATATAAATAAAATGTTGCATTCTTAGTTTAGGGAATAATGCAACTTTGTTTTCTGTTTCAAATAAAAGAACTAAGAAGAAGGTCATGTTAATGACTAAACCAAAACAATCTTACATCATTATTCATTTTCATACATATTTTTTATTATACCAATTACTTAAGACCAACTTTAAACATCATAAGGATTTGTCATAAATTTATGTCTATCTAAAACCTAGAGGTCACTCGTACATCCTAGTTTCATTATAAGGGCGTGTTATTTAAGCATATTTACTACAGGGTAGCATAAGGGTGAATGAAATTCCTATTTTGTGGGGAACACTACTATAATTCTATATGAAAAGGACAAATTTTTGGACTAGAGACACCTTTCATTTATTATCTTATGGCTTTATCCACTTTACACTAAATCCATCAATTGTGTGTATCTTTAATTCAGTAGATTCCTCTTGCAGCCTTTTTTTTCCATGATAATAAAAAAGAGAAGACTAGCTATCCTCCAATCCATATACCATCCCACCCTATAGCATGGTTTTCAGAGTTGCTCCCCCACCATTGCTTCATATGAAAAATCATTTTCCAAATATCTATACAGACGGGAAACATTGGGACAAGAGCCTCTGATAGAAAACGGGTTTAAGAGGTTAACCCGCTGGGTTACTGAACAGGCTCACTGGCAATGAGTACTAGCTTGTGGTGTGACCAAGTAAACCCGATGGGGTACTGAACAGGCCCTACTGAAAGAGGGGAATCTACCTAGGGAAGACAGCTTGTTAAAAAGAGAGAGAGAAAAAATATGAAAATGCCTTTGTGATAATAAAGGTTGTTGTGGGTCTACTGGAGTAAGGTATGTATGGTTGATCTAAAGAAAATGAACTCTATCAATCTACCATTTGAGAATGTTTGTAAGTTTCACTTAAGACCCTGTTTTCTAAATTCGTACCATACCTAGGATATCACTATCCTAGAAGTGGAACCCAAAAACTTAGGAGTCGAATGAGCTTGAAATGCAAACTTTGTCCATAATTACTAGAATAATGATAAAAATTTGAGAATTCGCAGGGATGACTGGTTTCTTATAGGATTTAGTAACTATCTACACTCTCATGTTTTCCATTTTAACCCAATCCTAATTCATTCATGGCATGAGGACGTGCCATATCTTCACTCTGGGGGAGGGAGTCTTGATTTATATGGTCTACCTAAGCATGAATTATTACTAGTAGCAGAATTGTATGTATTAAGAAATCTTAAATAATATGAAGTTGTTTTGACTATCTCATAACATAACTTTTTTTTTTCTAAGTTCTAGTTTTCATGTAGTAATAAATATGGCTTCATTTTTCTCAACGATTGCATATAAACTATTAATGATCAAGAAGAGTTTTTGATTAAATGAAATACTACTTCCGATTCATTTATGACATGAGGACATGACATACCTTTGCTCTGGGGGTATGTTGGGCCTCGAAATTGTCTTTTATAGTGGCTTTATTTACATATATTTTTAATTTGTCTATATTTTACTATGTTTTTATCAATTATAACTTATAAATGTAAAAGAAGCTTAATTCATCAATTTTTTTATGTATTATTGCATTTAGTGCGCATTTTGGCACTCCATTCATCCCATTCTTTCGGTCATAAATTCTACACTAAGTTTTGATGACATGTTCCTTATTGGTTTCTTGGGTTTGACTTGTCTCTGTCTTTTGGTCCTCATTGATTCCATACTACTTGCATATACATAACTAGAATCATGGTTCGATGTTAAGACTTTGTCTCATTAAATTGTAATGTCTTAAAGTAATTGAAGAGGGAATACATTTTATGATTTCTTAAACTATAGAAAATGAAAAATGTTAAATATAAAACCATTCATTATTCAAGTGAATTAAATAGTTCCACTTGAAATAAAACTTTAATATATTTTCAAATCCATATAAAATATGCATTATAAACTTTAATATAAACTTGCATTATAAACTTGCTTAATAAAATATGCATTCTTTTCAAATCCATATAAAATGGAAGGCTTGTTCATTAGTATTAATTCCAAACTAAAAAATATTAAAAAGTGTAAAAGTATTTTTTACATTAAATTGCATAAAAAAAGGGTCACTGCATATATGGTTAAATAACAATTAACTACGAATAAAATAATGTAAACATATTATGTTCATAGATTCACTTCATATTTTTAACTATTCCTTTTGTTTTAAAAATAAAACAATGTAAAAATATTCCGTTGACCATATAATGTAATACCATTTGGTTTTATAATTGATATAACTAAAATCCTTAACCATGATATTACATTAATTTTACTCAATATTAAACCATTATATGTTTTTTTTAATGAGATGACGTTGCACTTTATAACGCAATACCATTTGGTTTTATAATATGTTACATATGATATAACCATATATGCAGGTCGTTGACTGTAACTAATGGATTTTTATGTTTTTGAAGGCCGTGAAGGATTTGCGCACCCATCATATCAGGAAAGTTTAAGAACCCAACACATAAATTGATTATCAGTCAGCAACTCAACACCCAACAATCAATACAGAAAACAACCTAGCACCCAACCAATTGAATTCAACCATCCATTAAGCTGACTATCCAGCTCGCTCACATCCAAATAAACAGATGGTGCATTCAACCTAGTATTCAGCTTATGATGCAACTTACCACTAATCTCATTAATTAAGCAGCGCGTTGTTGATCACATAGATTCAAGGAATTTAAATATTGGAACGATATGCAAATTGTTTGCTATCCACGTGGTTGAATAATGAGGAAACTCCCAGCATAGAAGGATCGCCATTACATTCAACACCAAACTGATTAATACCCACGCGTTCTAGAACTACCACCATGTCACTACCTTCGCTCTCCACCACAACACCAGTCTACGCACTTATAGAATGGAACAACCTGCGTTCTAGAAGACCCACAGTTTCATGTTTCTCTGCCTAACACGTCGCCATCATGCACGCAAAAGGAGCATCACGCCACGTTCATGCTGTAGAAGACTCACGCTCACACTGAAGGAGGAACCAAACTATGCGTTGGCATATGATTGTTTGGTTATAATAATTAATGGCTATTTTAGGAGCGGTCGACCACTGAAAGGGTCGACCTTCTTACCCTTCTAAAACACTATATATATCGGCCTCCAAGCTAGTAGCACGGGGTGTAAAAACTCTGTAAAATTTTGCTCAGATTTAATAAAATTCTATGTTTAGCTGTGTATGCATGTTTTAGTCTTCTGTGAAGTAATTCATTGACGTAGACTAGCCTCTGATTGCTGAGAAGGGCCCCTCAACAATCAGAGGTTCCATTTGTACATATTCAACAGTTATCTTTCATTTTTACAGATAAGTACTTCTGTTTTATCTATATATATTTAGTTTTCATGTAGATGACTTTTTGCTATTTATAAACTGTAATTTTCCCGAGTTTTTATGTAATTTTCCATATGGCCGGCCATTCGTCCCTCTGTACAGACTTCCTTTTCAAACTTCTATTCGTCCCTCTGTGCAGACTACTTTTTAGCCTTTTGTTCGCACGTTAATTTAGTCTGTCTTCCAGCCTTTACTTCGAATTTAGATAGAATTTTACAGAATTTTCATTCATTTCCATAATTTCTAATATTACGTTTTGTGTAGAAATAATTAGCCAGGGTATAGGTTAATTTTCCATCATTTTACCGTGTCTTGTAGATTAGTGGAGATTTGAATCCATCTTCAGCATTTCATATTTAGTTTTATATTAATACATAAGATTAATTGTTTCAGTTTTAATTATGATAAAATTCAGACTATAAATGAGTATAAATGTTTTCTTCTTTTATATATTAATTTTGTATCGTATTAATAAGATAGTTTGAATTACTTTATAACTATTTTTTAATGTGGGTTAAAGTGTTTCTTTATACTTAAATTTATTTTATGCAAGTGAGAATTTATATAACAATATTATCTTTTGTATTTAATGTGTATTTTGTATTTTGAATTTTTTTATATATCATCTATATTTTGTTATTAAATTGCTTAATGTGTTGTTGAATGAATGACGCATGAATAAAGGGTTATTTTAGGATAAATTTGTTTTAGGATATTTTAATTAATTAAGTTTATTTCCATTATTTTGTTTAGTTTCATTTTAGTTTAGTTCATGAATTTTTTTTAGTTTAGTTTAGTTTTATTTTTATTGTGAATTCTATTTACTTGCATTAGTCTAATTTATTTTATTTTGAGCTTAGTTTAGTTTCCTTTATTTTTATCTTTAACTTTAATTTAGTTTTATGCTAGTATAAATTAATAAATTTTGCACAATAGATTTTGAGCATTAGGAATAAAGGTTGGTTTAGATTGTTTTCATTTTTTCCCTTCATATTAGATGCATAAGTTTTCAGTATTTCTAAGTATCATCTTGAAAGTTCTCATAGCCTAGTTTGATGTAAGTTTAATTTTTAATTTCTAAGTATCATCTTGAAAGTTCTCATAGCTTAGTTTGATGTAAGTTTAATTTTTAAATTCATAGATTAGTTGTTGATCAGGTTAGATTTGTTAAATTAGTTTGCTTACATTTAGTTTATGATTCATTGCAAAATATTTGTTTACACTTGGTCCTTAGATTAGTGTTTTAATTTGCTTTATACGATTGCACAAGTTCAATAGCCGGAGTAGGATAGTTGGTTAGTTTTCTCTTTTGAAAATAAAGAGTAGCTTCGCTCATAGAATAGATAGATTAGTTCATCTTTTCGCTTATAGCATAATTTCATGTTTTATAGTAATTAATTTCATATTTGCTTTCGTAATTAATTTCAGTATTTTCTTTCATAGTTAATCGTATGGTTAATTATCATCCCTGCATAAGCATACAATTCATGCATTCATGGAATAGTTTAGTTTATTTGTTGCATGTTTTGAATAGTTAAATTTACTTTTATTACATTAAATTGGTTTCGAACCAAGTGACCGCTTTCCTAGATTAATTGTTGCAATTTAATTTCATGGAACAGATTAGCACAGAATTAGACTTACTAATCAGTTTCATGCCTTTATAGAATAGATTAATATAACATTAGATTAGATTTGAATTTATAGTTACTTTTCAAGTTCTTAGTTAATTTTTTTTTTTCATAGATAGACTAAATTCTTGCATTTAACTCATGATAGTCATGCATGTAGATTAAAATCATATAGTTGCATGTTAGCGCATCTGCATATTTAGTTAGCTTAGGTTAGTGCAATCCTTTAAATCCTGCACATATTGTGTTTGCATCTCACAAGCTCCCTTCCCGCGTTGACAATTAAGTGTTGAATTAAATAGTGCATATTTTGCCCGACATTTTGGCGTCGTTGCCAGGGAGGTGCTAAAGGAATTGGAGTCTATGTAGATAGGGGTAGGTAGGTTTCCTTTACATTACATATCAAGGGGGAGGGGAAATGACAAGATGCAAAGATGACTTCACTACGGAATTTCCATAGTGTGACAGCCTGATGCATCCACTTTAGTGGGTTGCCCCAAATCCTTGTTGGTCCTTTTTCACACAAGTGTGTTTGCTTTCCGAAAGTTAATTTCATGTAGGTATTTTAGTATGTTGTGTTTTATTAGTAAATAGTTTCTCAAAAACACATAAAAAAATAATAATAAAAAATTGGGTACTATAAGAACCCCAGGGACTAATCCTTGTGTGAAGTAGGACCTACCAACCAACAACATGGACTCAAAGGTGCTCATTAGTATGAGAGAACTCTCTCAACTCCTAGTAGCAGCTGGAAATGACTCTCACCAAGTAAAAACCATCTTGACAGCAATTGAGGGCTTATCAACCTCTCCCGAAATAACAAAAAAATTCAAATTCCAAGAACTACAAAAAGATGTTCTCTGCGAGACCAGGAAAGAAGCTGATACATTGGGGATTACATCTGAAGGAGAGAAACTGGAAACTAAAGAGTTCTTTACATGCAAGCTAACATATCCATCATATGCTCAAATAATTTCTCAACTAGAAGAAGAGGATCTGTATGACATAACGAAGGAAGGTGAGTACCAAGACTACATCGAAAGATGGTTTTAGGAGGTAACTCGACCACAATATCATTCCTTCATTCGAAACCTATTGATGCACATAAAAGTAAGTTGGTTGAACTTCAACATTCAGGTAATCAATGCAACAATCTTTTCATATGTGGATAAAGGTACAATTCTCATTTTTCTTCGCACTTGGTTTCATTGGAAAAACTCATACACTTGAATAAACACGTTTTCTTTTTTCTTAGGGTAGGGAAATATGTATATAAATAAAATGTTGCAGTCTTAATTTAGGGAATAATGTAACTTCATTTTTTGTTTCAAATAAAAGAAGTAAAAAAAAGGTCATGTTAATGACTAAACCAAAGCAATCTTACATCATTGTTCATTTTTATACATATTTTTTATTATACCAATTACTTAAGACCAACTTTAAACATCATAAGGATTTGTCATAAATTTAGGTCTATCTAAAACCTAGAGGTCACTCACACATCCTAGCTTCATTATCAGGGAATGTTATTTCAGCCTATTTACTATAGGGTAGCATAAGGGTGAATGAAATTCCTAGTTTGTGGGGAACACTACTACAATTCTATATGAAAAAGATGAATTTTGGGACTAGAGAAACCTTTCATTGATTATCTTATGGCTTCATCCACTTTACACTAAATCCATCAATCGTGTGTATCTTTGATTCACTAGATTCCTTTTGTAGCCTTTATTTTTCCATGATAATAAAAACGAGAAGACTAGCTGTCCTCCAATCCATATACCATCCCATCCTGTAGCATGGTTTTCAAATCTACTCCCCCACCACTCCTTCATAGGAAAAATCATTTTCCAAATATCTATAGAGACTGGAAACATTGGGACAAGAGCCTCTGATAGAAAATGGGTTTAAGAGGTTAACCCGTTGGGGTAATAAACAGGCTTACTGGAAACGGGTACCAGCCTGTGGTATGGCCAGGTAAACCTGACGAGGTATTGAACAGGCCCAACTGAAAGGGGGGAATCTCTATGGGGAGGACAACTTGTTTAAAAGAGAGAGAAAAAAATCTAAAAAAGAGAAGAAATATGAAAATTCCTTTGTGATAATAAAAGTTGTTGTGGGTTTACTCGAGGAAGGAATGTATGGTTGATCTAAAGAAAATGAAATCCATCAATTTATCATTTGATAATGTTTGTAAGTTGCACTTAAGACCCTGTTGTCTAAGTTCATACCATACCTAGGATATCACTATCCTAGAAGTGAGACCCATAAACTTAGGAGTCGAATGAACTTGAAATGAAAAATTTGTCCATAATTACTTGAATAACGATAAAACTTTGAGAAGTCACAGGGATGACTAGTTTCTTATAGGATTTACTAACTATCTACACTCTCATGTTTTCCATTTTAACCCAGTCTTAATTCATTCATGGCACGATGACATGCCATACCTTTGGTCTGGGGGAGGGAGTCTCGATTTATATGGTCTTCATAAGCATGAATTATTACTAGTAGCAGAATTGTATGTATTAAGAAATCTTAAATAATACGAAGTTGTTTTGACTATCTCACAACATAACTTTTTTTTTCTATGTTCTAGTTTTCATGTAGTAATAAATATGGCTTCATTTTGTTGAACGATTGCCTATAAACTATTAATGATCAAGCAGAGTTTTTGAATAAATGAAACACCACTTTCGATTCATTCATGACACGAGAACGTGCCATACCTTTGGTCTAGGGGTATGTTGGACCTCGAAATTATCTTTTATAATGGCTCTATTTACATCAATTTTCTGACCTATTTACCGAAATCTAATACATCTATCTTTAATTTATCTATCTTTTACTATGTTTTCATCAATTATAACTTATAAATATAAAATAAGCTTAATTCATCATTTTTAATGTATTATTGCATTTAGTGCACATTTTGGCACTCCATTCAGTCCATTCTTTCAGTCCTATGTTCTGCACTAAGTTTTGATAACATGTTCCTTATTTGTTTCTTGGGTTTGACTTGTCTCTGTCTTTTGGTCCTCACTGATTCCATACTACTTGCATATACATAACTAGAATCATGGTTCGATGTTAAGACTTTGTCTCATTAATTTGTAATGTCTTAATGTAATTGAAGAGGGAATACATTTGATGATTTCTTAAACTATGGAAAAATGAAAAACGTTAAATATAAAACCATTCAATATTGAAGTGAATTAAATAGTTCCACTTGAAATGAAACTTTAATATATTTCCAAACCCATATAAAATATGCAATGTAAACTTTAATATAAACTTGCATTATAAACTTGCTTAATAAAATATGCATTCTTTTCAAATCCATATAAAATGGAAGGCCTCTTCATTAGTATTAATTCCAAACAAAAAAATATTAAAAGTGTAAAAGTATTTTTTACATTAAATGGCATTAACTACGAATAAAATAATGGAAACATATTCCGTTCATATATTCACTTCATATTTTTAACTCTTCCTTTTGTTTTAAGAATAAAACAATGTAAAAATAGTCGGTTGACCATATAATGTAATACCATTTGGTTTTATAATTGATATAACTAAAATCCTTAACCATCATATTACATTAATTTTACTCAATATTAAACCAATATACGTTTTTCTAAGTGAGATGACGTTGCACTTTATAATGCAATACCATTTGGTTTTATAATATGTTACATATGATATAACCATATATGCAAGCCATTGACTGTAACTAATGGATTTTTATGTTTTTGCAAGCTGTGAAGGATTCACGCACCAATCATATTGGGAAAGTTTAAGAACCCAACACATAATTTGATTATCAGTTAGTAACTTAGCACCCAAAAATCAATACAGAAAACAACCCAGCACCTAACCAATCGAATTCATCCATGCATTAAGCTGACTATCCAACTCACTTACAACCAAATAAACAGACGATGCATTTAGCCTACTATTTAGGTTATGATGTAGCTTACCACTCAGCTCATTAATGAAGCAATGTGCTATTGATGACCGAGATTCCAGGCATTTAAACATTGGAACAATCTGTAGATTGTTTGCTGTCCATGTGGTTGAATAATGAGGAAACTCCCAGCATTGAAGGATCGCCATTACATTCAACACCAAACTGATTACTACCCACGCATTCTAGAACTACCACCATGTCACTGCCTTCTCTCTCCGCCACGTCACCAGTCTACGCATTTACAGAATGCAATGACCTACGTGCTGGAAGACCCACAGTGTCACGTTTCTCTGCCTAACATGTTTCCATCATGCACACGAAAGGAGGATCATCACGCCACGTTCATGTTATAGAAGACCATTCTCACGCTGAAGGAGGAACCAAACTATGTGTTGGCATATGATTGTTTGGTTATAATAACGATTGGTTATTTTAGGAGCAGTCGAACATTGAAAGTTTTGACCTACTCACCCTTCTAAAACACTATATATATCGGCCTCCAAGCTAGTAGCCGGGGGTGTAAAAACTCTGTAAAATTCTACTGAGATTTAATAAAATTCTATGTTTAGCTATGTATGCATGTTTCAATCTTCTGTGAAGTAATTCATTGACATAGACTAGACTTTGATTACTGAGAAGGGCCCCTCAAAAATCTAAGGTTCCATTTGTACATATTCAGCAATTATCTTTAATTTTTGCAGATAAGTAGTTTTGTTTTTATGTATATATATTCAGTTTTCCTGTAGATGATTTTTGTTGTTGATAAACTATAATTTTCCTGAGGTTTTATGCAATTTTCCATACGGCCGACCATTCGTCTCTCTATGCATACTGTCATTTCAGCCTTCTATTCGTCCCTTTGTGCGGACTGTTTTTTAGCCTTCTGTTCGCAACTTCATCCAATCTATCTTCCAGCCTTTACTTCGAATTTAGATAGAATTTTACAGAATTTTCATTCATTTCCAGAATTTCTAATATTACGTTTTGTGTAGAAATAATTAGCTAGGGTATAGGTTAATTTTCCATCATTTTACTGTGTCTTGTAGATTAGTGGGGATTTGAATCCATCTTCAGCATTTCATATTCAATTTTATATTAATACATAAGATTAATTGTTTCAGTTTTAATTATGATAAAATTCAGACTATAAATGAGTATAAATGTTTTCTTCTTTTATATGTTAATTTTGTATCGTATTAATAAGATAATTTGAATTGCTTTATAAAAAAAAAATTAATGTGGGTTAAAGTGTTTCTTTATACTTAAATTTATTTTATGCAAGTGAGAATTTATATAACTATATTATCTTTTGTATTTAATGTGTATTTTGTATTTTGAATTTTTTATATATCATCGATATTTTGTTATTAAATTGCTTAATGTGTTGTTGAATGAATGACACCGTGAATAGAGGGTTATTTTAGGATAAATTTGTTTTAGGATATTTTCATTAATTAAGTTTATTTCCATTATTTCATTTAGTTTCATTTTAGTTTAGTTCATGAAATTCTTTTAGCTTAGTTTAGTTTTATTTTTAGTGTGAATTCTATTTATGTGTATTAGTCTAATTTATTTTATTTTGAGCTTAGTTTAGTCTCCTTTATTTTTATCTTTAACTTTAATTTAGTTCTATGCTTGTATAAATTAATAAATTTTTCACGCTAGATTTTGAGCATTGGGAATAAAGGTTGGTTTAGAATGTTTTCATTTTTTCCCATCAAATTTGATGCATTAGTTTTCAGTATTTCTAAGTTTCATATTGAAAGTTCTCATAGCTTAGTTTGATATAAGTTTACTTTTTAAATTCATAGATTAGTTGCTCATCAGGTTAGATTTTTTAAATTAGCTTGCTTACATTTAGTTCATGATTCATTGCAAAGTATTTGTTTACACTTGGTCCTTAGAATAGTGTTTTAGTTTGCTTTATATGATTGCACAAGTTCAATAACTGGAGTAGGATAGTTGGTTAGTTTTCTCTTTTGAAAATATAGAGTAGCTTCGTTGATAGAATAGATAGATTAGTTCCTCTTTTCACTTATAGCATAATTTCATGTTTTATAGTAATTAACTTCATATTTTCTTTCGTAATTAATTTCAGTGTTTTCTTTCATAGTTAATCGTATGGTTAATTCTCATCCTTGCATAAGCATATAGTTCATGCATTCATGGAATAGTTTAGTTGATTTGTTGCATGTTCTGAATAGTTAAATTTACTTTCATTACATTAGATTGCTTTTGGACCAAGTGATCGCTTTCAAAGATTAATTGTTGCAATTTCATTTCATAAAATAGATTAGCATAACATTAGACTTATTAATCAGTTTCCTGCTTTTTTAGAATATATTAATATAACATTAGAATATATTTGAATTTATAGTTACTTTTCAAGTTCTTAGTTAATTTCTTGTTTTCATAGATAGATTAAATTCTTGCATTTAACTCATGATAGTCATGCATGTAGATTAAAATCATATAGTTTCATGTTGGTGCATCTGCATATTTAGTTAGTTTAGGTTAGTTCAAGCCTTCAAATCCTACACATATTGTGTTTGTATCACACAAGTTCCCTTCTCGGGTTGACAATTAAGTGTTGAATTAAATAGTGCATATTTTTCCCAACATTTTGGTGTCGTTGCCGAGGAGGTGCTAAAAGGATTGGAGTCTATGTAGATAGGGGTATGTAGGTTTCCTTTACATTACACAATAAGGAGAGGGGGAAATGATAAGACACAAAGATGACTTCACTACGAAATTTCCATGGTGTGACAGCCTGACGGATCCACTTTAGTGGGTTCCCACAAAAGCCTTGTTGTTCCTTTCTCGCACAAGTGTGTTTTCTTTCTGCAAGTTAATTTCATGTAGGTATTTTAGTATATTGTGTTTTATTAGTAAATAGTTTCTCAAAAACGCATAAAAAAAGAAATTTTAAAAAATTTGGGTATTGTAAGAACCCCAAGGACTACTCCTTGTGTGAAGCATGAACTACCAACCAACAACATGGACTCAAAGGTGCTCATTAGTATAAACAACTCTCTAAAATCCTAGTAGTAGCTGGGAATGCCTCTCACCAGGTAAAAACCATCTTGACAGAAGTTCAGGGATTATCATCCTCTCCCAAAATAATAGACGAACCCAAATCCCAAGAGCTACAAAAAGATGTTCTCTGCGAGACCGAAAAAGAAGCTGATACATTGGGGATTACATCTGAAGGAGAGCAACTGAAAATTAAAGAGTTATTTACATGCAAGCTAACAGATCCATCATATGCTCAAATAATTTCTCAACTAGAAGAAGAGGATCTGTATGACATAGTGAAGGAAGATGAGTACCAAGACTACAGCGAAAGATGGTTTCAGGAGGTAACTTAACCGCAATATCATTCCTTCATTTGACACGTATTGATGCACATAAAATTAAGTTGGTTGAACTTCCACATTAAGGTAATCACCGCAACAATATTTTCATATGTGGATAAAGGTACAATTCTCATTTTGCTTTGCACTTGGTTTCATTGGAAAAGCTCATACACTTGAATAAACATGTTTTCTTTCTTCTTAGAGAAGGGAAATATGTATATAAATAAAATGTTTCATTCTTAGTTTAGGGAATAATGCAACTTCATTTTTTGTTTCAAATAAAAAAACTAAGAAGAAGGTCATGTTAATGACTAAACCAAAACAATCTTACATCATTATTCATTTTCATACATATTTTTTATTATACCAATTACTTAAGACCAACTTTAAACATCATAAGGATTTGTCATAAATTTAGGTCTATCTAAAACATAGAGGTCACTCCTACATCCTAGCTTCATTATCAGGGCATGTTATTTAAGCATCTTTACTACAGGGTAGCATAAGGGTGAATGAAATTACTAGTTTGTGGGGAACACTACTATAATTCTATATGAAAAATATGAATTTTGGGACTAGAGACACCTTTCACTCATTATCTTATCGCTTCATCCACTATACACTAACTCCACCAATCGTGTCTATCTTTGATTTAGTAGATTCCTCTTGTAGCCTTTATTTTTCCATGATAATAAAAAAGAGAAGACTAGCTGTCCTCAAATCCATATACCATCCCAACCTGTAGCATGGTTTTCAGAGTTGCTCCCCCACCACTCGTTCATAAGAAAAATCATCTTCTTAATATCTATAGGGAGTGGAAATATTGGAACAAGAGCCTCTGATAGAAAACAGGTTTAAGAGGTTAACCCACCGGGGTAATAAACAGGCTCGCTGGCAATGTGTACCAGCCTGTGGTATGACCAGGTAAACCCGACGGGATACTAAACAGACCTCACTGAAAGAGGGGAGTCTTCCTGGGGAGGACATCTTGTTAAAAAGAGAGAGAGAGAGAGAGAGAGAAAATCTAAAAAAGAGAGAAAATATGAAAATACCTTTGTGATAATAAAGGTTACTACGGGTCTACTGGAGGAAGGTATGTATGGTTGACCTAAAGAAAATCGACTCCATGAATTTTCTATTTGATAATGTTTGTTAGTTGCACTTAAGACCCTATTGTCTAAATTCATACCATACCTAGGATATCACTATCCTAGAAGTGGGACCCATAAACTTAGGAGTCGAATGAACTTGAAATGCAAACTTTGTCCATAATTACTTGAATAACGATAAAACTTTGAGAAGTCATAGGGATGATTGGTTTCTCATAGGATTTACTAACTATCTACACTCTCATGTTTTCATTTTAACCCAGTCTTAATTCATTCATGGCACAAGGAAGTGCCATACCTTCGGTTTGGGGGAGGGAGTCTCGATTTATATGGTCTTCATAAGCATGAATTATTACTAGTAGTACAATTGTATGTATTAAGAAGTCTTAAATAATACGAATTTGTTTTGACTATCTCATAACATAACTTTTTTTTCTAAGTTCTAGTTTTCATGTAGTAATAAATATGGCTTCATTTTGCTAAACGATTGCCTATAAACTACTAACGATCAAGAAAAATTTTTGAATAAATGAAAGACCACTTTCGATTCATTCATGACACGAGGACATGCCATACCTTTGATCTGGGGGTATGTTGGGCCTCAAAATTGTCTTTTATAATGGCTTTATTAACATCAATTTCCTCACCTATTTACCAAAATCTAATACATTTGTCTTTAATTTGTCTATCTTTCACTATGTTTTCATTAGTATTAATTCCAAACAAAAAATATTAAAAAGTGTAAAAGTACTTTTTACATTAAATGGTATAAAAAAGGGTCACTGCATATATTGTTAAATAATAAATAACTACGAATAAAATAATGTAAACATATTTTGTTCATATATTCACTTCGTATTTTTACTGGCCATTGACTGTAACTAATGGATTTTTATGTTTTTGCAAGTCGTGAAGGATTCGCGCACCCATCATATCAGGAAATTTTAAGAACCCAGCACATAATTTGATTATCAATCAGCAACTCAGCACCCAACAATCAATACAGAAAACAACCCAACACCAAACCAATTGAATTCAGCCATGCATTAAGCTGACTATCCAGCTCACTCATAGCCAAATAAATAGATGGTGCATTCATCCTACTGTTCTTCTTATGACGCAGCTTACCACTCAGCTCATTAATTAAGCAGCGTGCTGTTGATGAATGAGATTCCAAGAATTTAAACATTCGAACGATCTGCAGATTGTTTTCTGTCCACGTGGTTGAATAATGATGAAACTCCAAGCATAGAAGGATCGCCATTACATTCAACGCCGAACCGATTACTACCCACGCGTTCTAGAACTACCACCATGTCACTGCCTTCGTTCTTCACCATGTCACCAATATTCACATTTACATAATGGAATGACCTGCATTCTGGAAAACCCACAGTGTCACATTTCTCTGCCTAACATGCCGCCATCATGCATGTGAAAGGAGGAGAATCACACCATGTTCATGCTGTAGAAGACCACTCTCACATTGAAGGAGGAACCAGACTATGTGTTGGCATATGATTGTTTGGTTATAATAATTATTGGCTATTTTAGGAGCAGTCGACCACTGAAAGGGTCGACCTACTCACCCTTTTAAAACACTATATATATCGGCCTCCAAGCTAGTAGCCGGGGGTGTAAAAAATTTGTAAAATTTGCTCAGATTTAATAAAATTCTATGTTTAGTTGTGTATGCATGTTTCAGTCTTCTATGAAGTGATTCATTGATGTAGAGTAGGCTCTGATTGCTAAGAAGGAACCCTCAACAATTAGAGGTTCCATTGTACATATTCAGTAGTTATCTTTCATTTTTGCAGATAAGTAGTTTTTTTATGTATATATATTTAGTTTTCCTGTAGATGATTTTTGTTGTTGATAAACTGTAATTTTCCTGAGTTTTTATGCAATTTTCCATATGGTCGGCCATTTGTCCCTCTGTGCAGACTGGATTTTCAGCCTTCTGTTCATCCCTCTGTGCAGACTGTTTTTTATCCTTCTGTTCGCACCTTCATCCAGTCTGTCTTCCAACCTTTACTTTGAATTTATATAGAATTTTACAGAATTTTCATTCATTTCCAGAATTTCTAATATTACTTTTTGTTTAGAAATAATTAGCCAGGGTATAGGTTAATTTTCCATCATTTTACTGTGTTTTGTAGATTAGTGGGGATTCGAATCCATCTTCAGCATTTCATATTCAATTTTATATTAATACATAAGATTAATTGTTTCAGTTTTAACTATGATAAAATTCAGACTACAAATGAGTATAAATGTTTTCTTCTTTTATATGTTAATTGTGTATCATATTAATAAGATAATTTGAATTGCTTTATAAGTATTTTTTTAATGTGGGTTGAAGTGTTTCTTTATACTTAAATTTATTTTATGCAAGTGAGAATTTATATAACTATATTACCTTTTGTATTTAATGTGTTTTGTATTTTGAATTTTTTATATATAATCTATATTTTGTTATTAAATTGCTTAATGTGTTGTTGATTGAATGACACCTTGAATAAGGGTTATTTTAGGATAAATTTGTTTTAGGATATTTCAATTAATTAAGTTTATTTCCATTATTTCTTTTAGTTTCATTTTAGTTTAGTTCATGAAATTCTTTTAGTTTAGTTTAGTTTTATTTTTAGTGTGAATTCTATTTATTTGCATTAGTCTAATTTATTTTATTTTGAGCTTAGTATAATCTCCTTTATTTTTATCGTTAAAATTAGTTTAGTTTTATTCTTGTATAAATTAATAAATTTTGCACAATAGATTTTGAGCATTAGGAATAAAGGTTGGTTTAGATTGTTTTCATTTTTCCCTTCATATTAGATGCATTAGTTTTCAGTATTTTTAAGTTTCATCTTGAAAGTTCTCATAGCTTAGTTTGAAATAAGTTTACTTTTTAAATTCATAGATTAGTTGCTGATCATGTTAGATTTGTTAAATTAGTTTTCTTACATTTAGTTTATGATTCATTGCAAAGTATTTGTTTACATTTGGTCCTTAGATTGGTGTTTTAATTTGCTTTATACGATTGCACAAGTTCAATAACCGGAGTAGGATAGTTGGTTAGTTTGATCTTTTGAAAATATAGAGTAGATTCGCTCATAGAATAGATAGATTAGTTCATCTTTTCACTTATAGCATAATTTCCTATTTTATAGTAATTAATTTCATATTTTCTTTTGTAATTAATTTCAGTATTTGCTTTCATAGTTAATCATATGGTTGATTCTCATCCCTGCATAGGCATATAGTTCATGCATTCATGGAATAGTTTAGTTGATTTATTGCCTGTTCTAAATATTTAAATTTACTTTCATTACATTAGATTGCTTTCAGACCAAGTGACCACTTTCCTAGATTAATTGTTGCAATTTCATTTCATAGAATAGATTAGCATAGCATTAGACTTATTAATCAATTTCCTTCCTTTATAGAATAGATTAATATAACATTAGATTAGATTTGAACTTATAGTTACTTTTCAAGTTCTTAGTTAATTTCCTGTTTTCATAGATTAAATTCTTGCATTTAACTCATGATAGTCATGCATGTAGATTAAAATCATATAGTTGCATGTTAGCACATCTGCATATTTAGTTAGCTTAGGTTAGTTCAAGCCTTCAAATCCTGCACATATTTTGCTTGCATCTCACAAGCTCCCTTCCCGGGTTGACAATTAAGTGTTGAATTCAATAGTGCATATTTTTCTCGACATGTTATATTTTTCTTTGTTTCTTATGCAACTTAGAAGAAAGTTGATCAAAATGTACTTGATCAATAGATTGATCTTCTTCAAATGGCATGTCCTCTCAGCAATCATTACATAAATTGTGGAGAGAATCAATGAGAGTCTACGTAACCAATTGAAGAGAGATATACTAAATATATTATTGTCCATTCTTACAACTTGATGAATATTTTAATCATAGCAGACCACATACAGATCCACCATTTTAAATAAAACTGCATATTGTCTTAGTAACCAATCTTCAATTGATATGATTCCTTAATGTTGTCATGATAGAATCTTGAAAATAAGGAGGAACATAAGTTTGTCACGTAATGTTGGACAAAAATCATGTGCTAAATTTTTATTTGCATTGTCTCAAGTACCAAAAACTATCGGGTTTACAAGTTTTCCCCCAAAACTTGTGAAAATAGGAAAACTTGTAAAAATAGGAAAAACTTGTAAAAATAGGAAAACTTGTAAAGTCTATTTTAAATCCTTGAATGTCATTTGGTGACGATCCCAACATGCTTCACAATGTTTCCAATGAATGGAAGGCTTCCAAAATCAACGCAATTACAAGTAGTTCAAATTGCAGTGAATCCCACTAGGGTGAAGAAATAGGATAACAATGGGAGATGCAAAATAACTAAAAGGTTTGGGAGAAGTTTTAATTTTGTCAATATTATGGAAATTAGTGGAAAATTTAGGCAATCATGACAGGTAATGGGAGATCGAATCAAAACATGGAAAAATATATGCTTGGCAGGATAGGTGAAAATTTTGGGTAAATGATGGTAGGTTATGAGATGATTTTTGGGAATGATGATATGTTAAGGTCATTATGATTTTGTTCCTAAATATTCACAAAAACTGAGCAAGTATTAGATACCTTGGTAACTTAAAAATACATGTTGTAGAGGCTTGACGTATTGTTTTGTCTCTAATGTGTATAATGATGCTGCTAACTTCTTGAACAAGGTTGGTGATGACAAAACACTAATGCTTGAAAGATGATTAAAGATTAAGATGCTAAATTGAACCCAAAGATGCTAGAAGAATTTACAAGTGGTGGCAACCACTTTCCATCCAATTTGAGGATTTGCATATCCTCATACAAATGAGGTGAGATGAATGCAAACATACAAGTTATTTTTCTGGTAGTGTCCTCAAATTACAAGTTTTACAAAAAACTTGTAAATCCTGTGAAAACTTGTAAATCCTGCAGAAAACTTGTATTTTTTGTTTAATCTTCAACCCAAACCTATTCTTGGTACAAATCTCTTCCTTTCAATAGATTTCTTGATGTCGAATAGGGAGAGAAGTAATTGAATTACCATCCATTGATGGAATTTTCTAACCAATGCGAGGTATTTCGTCATTGATGTTACAAATATCAAGGTACCCAAGTACATTTTGTATGATGTGAATAAATGGTGTGTCATCGAACATCAACAAAATTCAACAAGCAAGGGACATTGAGGAATCCCCATTTCCTATTAATGAGAGAACCTACCATTAATGAATGCAAGCCTCAAGGTACTTTTATTAGCTCTTCTATCTCCAGATAAAGTCTTGTAGTTGATGGAGTATAGATTGATGAAAGGAAGACCTTAATAAATTCTTCATCAGTTAACACGATAAAAAACTAATAATGATTTCATATTTTTTGAAAAACTTGTAGAAGACACCTCCAACTTTTATTTGGAATCTAGCTAGCAAGTTTCCTAGTTTTCTAACTACAATCCTTATATGCTACACCAAAAAAGGTAGTTTTTGTTGGAAAAAATGGCAATATAGGTTGGCTATAGTTGTCATTGATGTCAAGCAGAGTTCAGTAATGACAAAGGACTAACTAAGACATCATGACAAACATAAGGATGTCAAAAGAAGTGATGACATGGCATATATGAGGATGTGGCATGTGTGATGAAGTTTAAAATACACTTGATGATGTTCTACAACCATTAGGAAGTCATTATAGAAGTTTTGGAAAAATATGGCAATTTGGAGAAAAACAAGAAAATGACCAAGTATGAAAATCTAGTAAACATTGGTTAAGGTGGCCTTGGAAAAATGCCCGCCATGCCTTATAGGGAGAAGATAAAAATGAACTAAAAGTGGCATGCTGAAGCTTGTTGATAGTTTCACATGAACATGGTCTCATATTGTTTTAAGAGTGTGGGAGGAGAAAAATATATAATTTCCAAAATAGGGTATTAAGCAGTTTTACTGCTTTAATATTTGAGAAGTTAGTGAAATTGGCTTCAGTAAAATGGTCGCCACTTCTTGAAGGAGAAGTATTAAATTATTCTAAATATATGGAGATCTAGTATGTTTAATGGTTCATCCATCCATGGTCTCATATATCTTAAAGGAGGTTTGAGGAAAAAGATATGGACCTACAAAAACTAGGGTTTTTCAGGATAAACTTGGAAGAAATTCTTGAAAATAACTAAGTGTTGAAAAATTAGTTCAGGAGGCCTCAGAGAGATGCTCGCCACATAGTGTAGCTTGATATGGATGCCTGCAACATATGACCAGGGTGTAGTCTGGTATTTTTTCTACCCAGCCATGGTCTAAGTCAGTCAAAAGAATCCTTGAGGAAGAAATTAGAAGCCTGCCAAAATGAGAAAAAGTATGTTTTTGATGATAAAATTAAGTTGAAGAGTCTCAATAAATTTGAAAAATTACATGGTCTTATTGCCTGGTAAACTAGCTACCCGATAATGTATTAGTTGTCACTTCGAGGTTCACATATGTGAGATTTTGACCTACCAAAATCACTAAAAATATCAGTGTGCTTATTTATGTGAAGAAACAGAATCTAGTACCAAATATGTTAAAGATATTCAAAATGCAAAAATATCCTTAGAGAAATATAATGGAAATCGTGAGAAGGTCAGGAAATTGGAGCTGCTTGTAAACAAGATTGTTGATTCAGTTATGATGAACCATGTCACGATTGATGATAGATGTATCATTCAAGGATTGATAGTATTGCTTGTTCGTTCAAGCAAATATCATCTTTCACCTAAAACAAATATTTCAACCAATGAATGAAGCTTAAGTAATGCAGAGCAAAAATGAGTCATCGAAATTGTCAAGAGTACAGATTGAAGAAGTCTCGTCATCAGTGCCAGCCGTAACACATGAAGATATGGCTCCCCCCAGATCATTGGATAGAGACAGTGTTCCAGAAACTCTGGTTGAGAGTACTCCTAATTCCACACTTCAATCACAACTTGTGGGTCAATTGAAGTCCTACTTAAAGAAGGTCAATGAACTAGGAAATAGCACTCTAAAAGAAACTACCCATGTAACCTTTCAATTAGATAATGAGGAACTAAGTCCTATAGTGGTGACTACTATGGATGAATATTCTCAAAAAGAATGCAGTAATGTTCACCTTCAAGAATGGGCCACATTAAAATACTAACACATAGGAGTTGTTTTATTGTTGCTTCTGGGACAGAGCTTCGAATAGAGGCCTTAGAAAAAGATGAGAGACTCAGCAGCCATTCATTTGGTTGATCGACGATGTTGATTTATTTTCACCACTGGGAATTATCCCACATAGATAAGGAAACTAATGTTTTATGGTTTTATAAAGGTAGGCTTCACTAAATCTTATCGACGCGTAGAGAAAAGGATAGGCGAGGGAATTGGGTGTTTGGACTCCACGAGAAGCTCACCAACTCGGTGCTTGGGACGATTTGTCAGGCCCCTTATCCTTTTGCTACACGTGGCATCTCTCTTCGATCTGGATGATGACTGGATGTTGACATAGCATCAACGATGAGAAATGAATGATGTCAATGGCTAAGAGTGGTCAAAGCCTGTGTAGGTGGAATGCCATGGTGGAAAACGGTCATATGGTCAAATTGATATGACACAAAGACAATTATTCTGTGTTGAGTGAGGTGGCAGTGATTAAGTGGAGAGGAGCCAAGGTGGCAATCCATCCGTTTGTCTAAAGTGTACATGATCCTAAAGGTCGTGCCAATGTATGTAGCGTTTTAAAACATTGGTCATATACCTAATGAAAATAGAATATCAATTGATAAAAGGATTCAGACTATTTTGGAAAAGGCGTGATTGCCCAGTTGAAGAGGTGCGACCAGCATGCTGATTCAAAGGGTGTGATTATGAAAGGATGTGTCTGTCCAAATTAATGAGATATTTAAAGTGAAGATTTGAATTGGAAGTGGGTGTATCTCGGTGGATAAAATGTAATATTTTGGTGGATATTGTACCTTTGACATGAACCTTGTGTTCATTCAAACCACATTCAAATAGACTGGTGTCTGTAATCAGGTTGGAGCCTGAATGAGGATTGTATTCCTCTTTACATGTTGGGTCATGTATACAAGCTGGGTCTTGTAAGAGAGCAGGGTCTCTCAATCTAGCTGGGTCTAGATAGTTCATGCTATGTGATGTAAAATTTCATTTAATAAAAATACATTTGACGTATTCATATGTGTTTGTTATTTCATATATATATATAATTGGTAAATGTTATGACTCATTAAAATGTCATTTTTTTTTTGGCAAGAGATTTTTAAGTTTTTAACAGACACTGATTCACCCCCCATCTCAGTGTCTAAGACCTATTCTACAATTGGTATCAGACCCAGTTGTCTTTGAACAACTCACTGCTGGAAGGTTGATACTAAGGGAAAAATAGGTCCATTTAAAAAAAAAATGCCAAGCACTATAATTAAAAATAAGTGGTAGAATCAACATTTTAAAAGATGGGTGGAAGTTTGAAAACATTACTTGAACCAAGTATAGATGTTAAACTTCCCTTATCTGATGGAGCTGATTATGTCAATTGGAGAGAATATGTGAAGAAGAAATTGAAGTCAAAAGGAGCACATGTGTGGGATGCTGTAGTAAGTAATAAGTGGTACTTGAAGAACAAAACCAGAATGTCAAAAGATGATCAGAGATTCAAATCTATTGCTTTGCAAACCATCAAGAAAGCCTTTTCAAATGATGTCAAGATAAATATGGGTTTCTACACTGTTGCCAGAAATCATGATGGCTCAAGTTATAAGAAACATATCAAGCAAAAGATCAAAAACCAGAAGAAGACAGTAATAAAAAATCCAATGAAGATAGAAGAGAATATTTGAAAGATGATGAAGAGATAAATGGTACTTCAATCTACAACAGTTCTATTAGTGAAAACTCTCATGATGAAGGAGATGAACTCATAGAAAACACTAGATTAGAACTTCATGAACAATCAAATTGAAGCAGTCATGATGACATAGACATATTTAAAGAAAAGTGGGAAAACTTATCAATCCTTAAAAATTAGGTTACAATTACTAAACATGAGGACTTGAAGAAATTGAAGGAAGAATTCCTTACTACAATTGGAGATGCAAAGAAGAAATTAAGTTTGTATCCTGAAATGTTTTTTGATAAGATTGAAAACAAGTTTATGGTCACTCTAAGTGAGCTTGAAACTGTTTTCAAGATCAACGAGTTACTTTAAGGATTGTGGATCGAATCCAAGAGTTCTAAAAGACAAAATAATCATCCAGCTGAAACTGAAGAAAAAGTTGAAAGATTAAAAGCTAAAGTTTTGGATCTAACAAGAAGATGTGAAGGGAAGCTAAGAAAAAAAGAACAGAAAAAAGAAGTCTTGAAGTATCAAGTAGTCAATCTAACTGAACAAATTAGGGCTGCTGAAAAGACATGTTCTGAATAACACATCCAGCTAGAAATAAAGGCTAAAAGCTTTGAGTGGCAAGAAAATCTGAAGAAACAACTTGAGAATCAGGAAGAAGAGATCAAGAGTTTAAAGACCAAAGTAGATGACCTTAATAAAGAAGTTAAAATGTTAAAATATGTTGGAAACACAAAAATCTATGCTGGAGAACTTGAAGGGACAAGTGAAATAATTTCAAATCTGAAGATTCTAATTGAAGAAGCCAAAAGATTTGAAAAGATTATGAAAACTCAGTTAAGTAGCAAGGAAAGTTTCTGTAAAAAACTCAAGCCTGAAATGGAAGAGGTCAAGAGTGAGGAAGAATATGCATGTCTCACGAGAAGTGAGTTAAAGAAAAATTACGATGGCACTCTTAAAAATATATTCACAAGAAGTGAAGGAAGGAAAGCAATGGATTATCCTCAATCCAAACACATTTCTCCATAAAAAGGAAATGAGAAGAGCAATTTGTATAATACCACAACTATTTTAGATTAAATTTGGAGTAAGCAAAGACTAGCCCATGATAGAACTAGTCTTGGATACAAAAAGGATAAAGAAGTTGAGGAAAGTTCTTTCTCTTCAGAAAAATAGAGTGCAATTACAAATCAAATACCAGATCAGAACTCTGCCATCAGAAGGAATTATGGAAGACAAAAGCTAAATCATAAAGCACATCAAAAAGGCATCTTATCATATCATACTAACACCAGGTATGGTAACATTTTCAATAACTTATGCTACTCTTGTTACAAATATGGACATAGAGCTGTGGAATGTGATGTCTTTGAGAAGAAAATTCAAGAGAGTTCCTCTGAAAAAACAAAATGTGGGAGATGCAAGCTTGTTGGGAATACAACAAAGTTTTGTCACTCCATAATATGCTTCAAGTGTGAAGGATTTGGGCACAAAGCACAAAATTTCATGAATCCAAAGACACAATACAATCAAAAGGAGGACGCTCCAAAAATTCAAGGAAAGGATTTGAAAAGAGACAACATCCAAACTCAAAAAGACAAGATGCCTCATGACATGTCTTTAAAGATGGAATCCAAGCAAATCTATAAAAATTCAAGAGAGAAAGTCCAAAAAGTAAGATAAAGAAAGTTTGGAGACCAAAGATAGGAGGTTTTAATTCTCATGTCAAAACAGGTGACTCTTATGAAGAGGAATCTCTAGAAGAAGACACTCACTCTAGAAATGATGATCACACTATTATTGAAGAAAATCCAAGTAATGAAGAAGAAGACACTCATTCTATAAATAGTGATCACACTATTGTTGAAGAAAATCCAAATAATGAAGAGGACTTGGAAATGACACTTTTACTTTGTTATAAATCATTTGTTAGATGTCAAGTTCAAATAAAATTGTCAAAACAAAGTGCATCAGTTCAGGGGGAGACAGCTTATCAATTTGGGAGAAGCACGGTGATAGGGGGAGTTCATAAAATACATTATCCAAGATTATTTTTGAAGAGTCATTACAAGAAAGTAAAGAAGTTTTTAATAGAAAATTATTCACCCCCCCCCTCCCCTCTCAGTGTCTAAGATATGTTTCTATCGTTTTCACAATAAATCTTACTTTTATCTTTATTTTTTATCTTTTTATTTTTTTCATTTATTTATTTACAATTTATCATCCTACTCTATTGTGAAGAAAATAATATCTCCTTCAAGTGTAGGAGTACTTCCAGTGAAACCATGTGCGTAACAGGTGTAAAAATATGTTTATACTTGTGTTTGAAAGGTAAAATTTAATGTATAGCATAGTATAAAAGGACTATATGCTTTGATGATGATGCCAAGAAGTAATGAAGAATGAAGGACTGGTGTGAGATGATAGTTGTTTGAAACCAACATTCAATGAAGCCACGATACTCCTAGTTCACTTGTTCATTTGAATCACCATGCATGTTCTCTTCTACCATGCCATGTAGATATTCTATTTTTGGATGATTAGCCTCTTGTGTGCATAGAGGATCTGTTACTAAGCATGTAAGGAACTCATCACTCTCTTTTTCTAATGGTTGCTCTCCATCCAATGGGGTACATGATTCCTTGGTATCCTGTTTTGTTGTTGTCACTCTTCCTCTTTTATCACTTCTTGGAGTGCAAATATATTCTTGATTGTTATCAATATTTACTCCTCTTGATAGGTAGAGATTCAAAATGTTGCTAGGATCCGAGAGAGCTATTAGAGAATCATTCTTCTCTTCTCCACTAGTTCTTGAAAATTTATGAAGCCTTCTTTGTTAAATAATGATCCCTGTATTGCACATGGATTAGTACCTCAAGAAAAATGGATAAGTTTTCAAAATCATATTCTTCTAATGCTAGAAACTTAAAATTCCATAATTAAAATTTAATCTACTGCTAAATCTACTCTTCTTCTTATTCTTTCAGGAAAAACATGACAAACATTTGGAATATCATCACCAATGGTACCAGACCATGAATACTTACCTTCTTTTAGCAATGGTGGTGGCATATGTTCTTACCTCTCATCTAATTACTTGTTCCTCATCCTTGTCATAATTGTAATCACACACATCTAACTCTCTAATATATCCCTTTCCATACCATCCTCGACAATGGTGCCAAAAATGTTAATGAAATTATATGGCCAATAATTTCCTAATATTGAATTTTCAACCTAGGACATAAACTTGTGACATATGGACACTATATGTGCAAAGCTAGTTTGTCAAGACATTAACCATGTTATCTAACTAAAATATAAATAAAAATTAATGATTCCGAAATAAATTCATTCACACAAAAAGATTTAAAATGCAAATCAAAGTAAAATATGCATTCAATCCAAGTGTTCATTGTCCATTGTTCAGGAACTGATGATATTGTTGCTGGAGTATTGCTTATCAACACAAAGCTTCATTGATCAAGTGGGAAATATTATGATTTTGGAAAATAATAAATCAAACTTGTTGGACTAACAATCCCAACTACTCTATGGTAACTGGTCTCATCCAGGTATATGCACTATTGATCTCATGCAAAAAATGGTATGCTCAATAACGCAGTGCTATGATATTGCCAAATTTCTTTGTTCTGAACATAACTCAATCTAATTCAAAATATTGAAATTAAAAGTTGAGAGAGAATCTAAATTATATTAAGATCTATCCTATGATAAACCAAAAAGATTCAAATCTAACTAGTGTGCAGAAATAATAATATTTTAACCCAAACTTGATAATTAAACAAATTACAGGATTTTATCCCTGTTATGACAAAATCAATTCCATAATTTTAACAAGCCAAATCACACACTGTAAATAATCTTTACAACAATCAAGGTCAAATCTAAAGTATTTACAGAAAATACAATTAATAATTCTATATCTCTTGAATGGGGCCCTTCCTTCATAAGGTACAAACTACGAACTACAAATATTTAAAGATTCAGAGCATCAAAATGTTATGAGATCATGCAACATATCGATGAATGCAATAGGTGAGCAAAGCAATATTCTCGTTTCTTTGATATTATTTTCCAAAAAAAAAACCTCATATATGAGTTACAACACAATATTTAACATCAGAAATACATTGAACATGATCAAATCAGATCTCCAATGGAGAATCTGATTTTTTACAATTTTAGACAAAATCCCCAAATTCTAGAAATTCGTGATTTTGGGTATATTTTCCTTATTCCCCACTGATATATCCCAATTTTTTTTAATCTTGAGAAACTGATTGACCTTGACCAAAATTTTCATACTGGGATAAAAAACCATGTCACTTATTTTTTATATTCTCCTTCAGCTTCATGCAAACCTACGCGGAAGTTAGCAGTTTGGAAAAACTACTGCTAAAAATCTGGGTTTCTTAAACAAGGCTTGGAGGCTCACATGTGTGATCTGGGTGTGATATAATGGACATAGAACCATTTTGGAGACATATTTGACCAAGTCCAAGTGCATATTTTCATTTGGAAACCTGGAACCATCTCAAACTACTCCAATTACAAGTTTTCTGGAAAACTTGTAAACACTACTAGAAAACTTGTAAACACTACCAGAAAACTTGTAAGCACTAAAAATATTGAAATAGTTTTTAGTTACCATTTATGATTAGAAAATCTTACTCAATTAATTAAATATAAAGAACCTAACAATAATTAGACCTTACATATCTTAAAGAAAAAAATCATTAAGTTTTTATGAGTTTTGGGGACTTGGAATGATAAAAAGGGTAAGATATGACGCAAAAAGGACAAATCTATTAACACAAGCAATCAAAACCATTGTGTAAATAAGTCAATTTGGATTCCTAACAGATTTCACTTATAAGGTTGTAGCCTAAAATATACACAATCACCCTCCTCAAATTTTCTTTCACTTCTATGTTGGTATGTTTGTTTCTTCATCCTACTCTAGTTCATTTGAAGATTTTCTTTAAGGATTTGTAAAGTTTCTTTAGTATTTTCCATATGTGCATCGATCGCTTGTACTTTGGAATGATCTTACAAAAAATATGTAATAGTAGGAGTTGGATAACCATAAAGATATTCATATCGATTCATCTTTATAGATGTGTGATAGGTGATATTATACTACCATTATGCTAAAGGAATCCACTTGACCCATTGAGGTTGCTTATCTGAAGGGAAAAAATGGAGCTAACATTTTAAACATATGTTAACAATTTCTGTTTCTCCATTTATTTTAGGGTGATATGCTAAACTCATAGCCAACACTGTTCCCATTATCTTCCATAAATCTTTCCAAAAATTTCCTATGAATTTTGGATCTCTATCATTAATGATTACGTTAGGCAATCCATGAAGTCGTGAACACTTTAGCCACTCAACTTGTATTATATGTACTTTGAATTCCACAAAATTGTGCATATTTTTCAAGTATATCCACAACCACAAAAATGGCATCTTTAACGTGTGATTTTGGTAAACCTGTAATGAATTCCATTATGTCTCTTCCCAGTTTTTATTGGGTATGTGATAATTTTTAAGTAACCATGGAGGCTTGATTGTCTCAAATTTATTTCTTTGGCACTCCTGGCCTTCTCTTATAAATGTTTGAATATATTTATTCATTCCTTCCCAAAGAAATTTTATTTTTGGATTTTTTGATAAGTTTAATTAAGGAAACCTAAATTTCCTTCCATCAAGGAGTTATGATACTCCCTTTATATTTTTTCTTTCAACTTTTATTGAGGACATAAAAACATTCTACCCTTTTACCAAAGGATATCTCTCTTTCATTCCCAATGTTCCATAGAGTTATCCCCTTCATTTAAACATTATATTTCTACCTAGTATTATTATCTTTTTTCCATTCATGGAGTGCTTCTGCCAACAATACAAGAATGGAAGATGCCATGCAATATATGTTCTAGGATTCTTCTATTTTGAAAAAGGAATATTTTATCACAACTTCCTTCCATTTTTTTATAGATTATTTTAAAATCAAATCCTTGAATTTTCAATGCCCACATTTGTTGCTCTTCTAATGACACTCTTTGTTCCATTTTTTTGAGAATTTCATGATTTGGATTGAATTTAAAGTGTCTCCAATGAGATATTTTCCTCATTCTTTCTACTCCATTCAAAATTACAACCATTTCTTTTTCATATGTAGATTTAACTATGTCATTTCCCTTGAATTTTTATTTTGAAAATACAATGGTATCGCTTCTTGCAGAAATACTACTCCAATTTATTGTCTCGATGCATCACAATGGAATATGAATGTTTTACTAAAGTTAGGTGTTTCTAATAATGGTTTCAAAAAGATAACATCTTTTAGGAGTGAGGATGCCAAGATATCTTCTTCATTCCATACAAATGAAATTTTCTTCAAGAGAGATGTGAGTGGACCTAGAATGTGTGCATAATTCTTAAAAAAAATGTAATACCTTGTAAAATCCAAAAGTACTCTAAGACCCTTGATGTTCTTAGGAATATGCCATTTTTTTATGGATTCAATCTCTTTAGAGGATCTTCCTTGACTCCTTATCTTGAAACAATATGACCCAACTACTCTACTTCTTGCTTCCCAAAAGTACATTTGGATGTTTTACATACACTTGATTATTCCCAAGAATTTGTAGGGATTAATCCACATGTTTAATATGTTATTCCCATGTTTTTCTATAGATAAGCCTATCATCAAATAAAACCAGCATAGTTTTTGAAATATAAGGTTGAAACTTTTGTTCATATGGATTTGAAATGTAGGAGGAACATTAGTTAATCCAAAAGGAATCACCAAGAACTCATAGCTCCCTTCATATGTTCTAAAATTTGTTTTGGGAATGTCTTCCTCTTAATCTAATTTTATGGTATCCCAATTTTAGATCTAAGTTTGTGAAGTAAGTCACTCCATGAAGCTCATGTAATAGCTCATCAATATTTGGAATGCGAAATTTATTCTTAATGGTGATTTTGTTTTATCTCTGTAATCAGGGCACATTGTGAAAGCATTATCTAATCTTATCACCATTACTACAAGTGTGTTGAAAAGGACCTCCTTCTTTGTTGAATAATACCTAATCTAACATGTCTTGTACCATTTTGTCAATCTCTCCTATTTTTCTATGTGGATATATATAATATCTTTTATTAGAAGGAGTAATTCTGATAATGACTTCAATTTGATGTTCATGATGTCTATATGTATTTTTTCCTTTAGGAATATCTTAGAAGACTCTATGGTGCTTTTCCAAGGTAGATTTTAAGTCATCTAGAATATTTTCATTTGCATTCTTCACTTCCATAGAGTAAATTCTAGAAACAACTCCACTACAACCCTTTTTAAGGAGCTTTTACATTTTATGAGAGTTGGTGATCTGAGAGGGTGGAGATTTTTAACAATTTAATTTCATCTTGAATTCCTTCCAATTCAAATATTATGAATAATTCATTATATTTTTTAGAAAATGTACCTAAGGTCCTTAGAAATTGAGTCCCTAGAACAACATCTACTCCTCCAGGAATAACATACAAGGGGATTTATAGATTATACTCTCCCATACTAAGTTTTATGTTATGTAATTTCCCTCCACAATCAATAATCCCCCCATTAACAACCAATACTTGAATATTTGCCACTGGATACACAAAATAATTGAGGCACTTTGTTCATTTTTTATCAATGAAGTTATGTATACTTCATGGATCGATTAGTATTATGACCCTTTACTTCTTAATATAACATGGAAGCTTGAGGGTTTGGGGTTCTAACATGTAATATCCCTCGATTTATAAACATTATCTGTAATATTATTTTTCCATTGAATTTTTTGATGAGTTTGGATTATTGAGAAATTCATCCAAACGGTCCCTAGAGGACAATTGTAACCGCTACATTTTTCCTTTAAGGAAATTCTGAATGAAAGGGACCAACCACATTAAAGAGGATACTATGCATGAGAGAGGAGGAGATGTAGAGAAGTAAACCTATGGAAAGTACACCAGGCACCAAAACTCCTTAATGGCGTCGAACAGACCCTAGAGAAATCAAGGCGCAGTGGTTGACGAGGATTCAATGGAGAATGGACCATAGTTGCGAAATAAGATTAGACAGACCCTGGCGCAAATTAGGGCACTGTGGTTGACGGGGATTCCTTGGGGAATGGACCGTGGCTATAAAGTAAGACCTAGGAAACAAAAATATAAGAGAGAATATGTGAGGAGGCAGGACGTTGCTGAGTATGCTGGGAAAGAATGAACTCTTATTGTGTGAGCACTCTGTGTTAGGCAAGAGTTGAGAGAAATACTTGCTGCATGGGAACTCTGTGTTAGGAAAGTGATTTCCTCCTGGAAAACTGAACTGAGTTTATCTTTCTCAGCTCTTGGCATGTATAGTTTAGCTTGGGGGTGATTGAGGACAGAGAAGATATGTGCCTAATCTATGGTTGGGTGGAACGTGGATGATACCTTTCATTGTGTCTAGCGTTACAAACAGGTTCCATTGCTGGGTTTATTTTCTCCAGATATATTGATCTTACGCTATGTATGTACATGTGTTAATATGTATTCAATGTTAATGAAATAATAAATACCAGTTTTAGGTTTATTGATGAAATGTTGCTTATGAGCTGTTGTATACTCATACTCTATTTTGAATGACTATGATAAGTATTTTGTAATATGGTTGCTCAAATGGGATAGTGTTGTTTTTGTAAAGAGTTACTAGGATGATATATGATTCTTTGTTAAATCCAGTCTACTAGGACCCCTAGTAGGGAAGCCAATCAGGGATGATTTTAAAGAACCATACTTATTTAAAAGTGTATAAATGTTGGCAAATCTTACCAATTCTTAAAACGCCAACTATAAAATGTTTGGCGATATTTTTAAAAAAATATTTTAATTTCCAAGGATTTTATATCATTTATATAATAATTTGGCGATTTTTAGGGTGAAAAAATTTTACCCCATCAAAATTGGGCAAAATAGGGCTTCAAAAAATGCAAAATGGTGAATCTTTTTTTGGAAAAAAACATGGAAAAATAACCCATGGGCTAAAATTCGCCCCTAAAATCATCCCTGAAGAGAGATTGAAGAACACAACTAGCCTATGGTTGGGTGGAACATTGCAGCCACATAGCTAGTTGCAGGATAACTCCATCATCCAAAATAAGTATTCTCTGTTATTCTTGTTTATGTAATGTATTTTCTTATGGATGACTATACTGGTTATGTAGAATGCTTATGAATATGAATAATTGATTATGTTGAATGCTTATGGATGGTTAAGTAGAAGTTATTGGTGTATATTTTCCTGCATTTTACTCCTTCTTATGCCTTGTGTTTTTACAATGCATTTTTCCTAAGTTCATGGAGGCTAAAATCCTGTTACAGAGTCATAATGCATATGACTTAGTGTTTCCCCCCTTGGAATCCTCCTAAGGGAGGCAGAAGGAGAAAATTGGGAAAAAGGATAGTTGAATAGGGAAGAAAGTTAGTTTTTCACACCCTGGGATCCACCTGCAGAAGGAAAAAAAGAGGAAGGCACAGAAGAAGTGAAAATTCCAAGGAAAATTCAGGTTTCTAATTTTCGATCCCACCGCAGAAATTCGAAAGGCGGAAATTTCCAAACCGGGAAAATTTAAAGGAAAAGGTTGGTTTTTCGCATCTTTAAGTCGGCCCACAAAAAGAGGAAAGCCGAAATTCGGAATGCAGGAAATAAAGGAACAAAGGTGGTATTTCTGTGGACTTTCGCATTCTGAAGTTAGAAGATAGAAAGTGGAAGTACGGAAGGAAGAAAGTGGAAGAGTGATAGGTGACTCTGACAAGGTTTTATTTTCCACATTCTGAGATGATTTTAGGGGCGAATTTTATCCCATGGGTTATTTTTCACCCCTGAGATGGGCATGATTTCCACAAGGAACTAGGGAATAGTAGAATCACACATAACCAAATCATAACACACACGGTCAATACAACATTCAGTTGGGTTTATCAAAGTATCCAACTAAGCCAACACCAAGTTGGGTTTATTGGGTTGCACACTTACAATCCATACACTGTTGGGTGTATAAGGCTTACTCGGCCAATAAATCATATAGTTGGGTTTATTAAACTATTCACAATCAAGCCAACATAACCAAATGCACAACAAGACATATCCAAGCCAAGAACCAATTGGGTTTATCAGGCTTCCCAGCCAAGCCAATATACAATTGGGTTTCACAGGATGTCAGCCAAGACAATCTCCCATGGTTTTATCAGGATGCTAAGGTAGTGGAAAGGTAGAATGAATAATCTAGTGGATCATTCAAGAGCTAGGGACACCTCCACAATATATCTGGCATGGGAACCACATTACCTACACAACAACACAAGGAAGCATCCCTTCTCTGCTACACAGTCCCTCGGGGTATGCCTTCCCTTCCAATGCTCTTCAGGGCATGCATAGGAAATTCACCAGCCACTCTTATATTTTCATGAGGTTCATATCTACACTATGTTTATCAATCCCATTCCTCATATATTCCACTCATCATCCTTGCATACAGTTTGGATTCAACCAAGGTGCACAACACAGCAAATCACAAGGTAAACACAGCAACACAGGCTCCACTCTGTAACATAGAGAAACACTGTAACACCACCATGAACTACACTAATTAACCACAATTAAGGATCCCTAATGAAAACACTGAACAACCACAATTTAAATGGAATGAACAAGGAACCACACTGCTCACCCACAAACAGAAAACTTCTCCACAACTCAGGAAGTGAACAACGCATAATTGATCGGATCGAATCATAGATTGTTTGAATGAAAAAACCAATTAGGTAAATACTGGGAGGATATATTGGGCATGAAATCACGTGTTTTACTTGCTTCAGAAGAAATAACATGGGGTATGACTATTAAATTATGTATTTACATGATCTTCAAAATCTCTGTCCTTGAATAGCACAGTGAACCAGAGGCATCAACCTTGATTACCTATACACAAAACACCAAATCACTAATATGGCCTTGGCCTTGAGCTCCTTTCCATGATTCTCTTGATATATACATCATGTACATTTTAAATACCTTTGGGTTAAAACAGGGGCATTACATTCCCCTCCCCCTTGGGGTCAAAACTGAGGTGTTACTTTCCCCACCCCCTTCATTACAATTGTCCTCAGTGCTTTACAAAATTGAACAAGGATGGATGTGCCAATTGCATGGCATCATCTAGCTCCCACATAGCCTCTTCGGGACTGTAGTGTTCCCATTGCACCTTTACCTGTTCGACGGCTCGATTCTGGAGCACTATGACCTTCTTCTCGAGGATGTGCAATGGCTTAGTTTGTAACTCTCCATAGGGTTCCACCTGAATCACATCGCAATTTATCACATGGTTAGGATCATGTACATAGTTCTTAAGCAAAGAAACATGAAAAACATTATGAGCTCTAATGCTAGCAGGAAATGCAAGCCTACATGCAACTGGCCTTATTCTTTCAAGCACTTCAAACGTCCCATAGTATCTAGGTGACAGCTTGGCACAACTTCCAAGATTCAAGGAACTCTTCCTTTCCCTCACTCTGAGGTATAATGATCTCCAAAACTAAACCCCCTATGCACTCTATGCTTGTCTGCATATGTTTTCTGTATATCCCATGTTTCCTTCAGCTTCTTCCTGGTATTTTCAACCTCTTGCTCCATTTCCTTGAGCAACTCTGGACCAAGAACAATCTTGTTCACTAGATTATCCCATGTTACTGGTGTCCTACACCTTCTCCCATACAAATATTCATACGTACTCATCCCCAAGGATGCTTGTTTTCCACTATTATAGGAAAACTCTACCAAGTGTAAATAATGTTCCCACTTGGATGGTTTGTCCATCACATGCATGCGAAGCATGTCTTCAAACACCTGATTTACTCTCTCTCTTTGTCCATTAGTCTAAGGATGGTAGGAAATGATGAAGTTTAACTTTGTGCCCAAATATGCAAACATACCCTTCCAAAAATTGGGAGTGCACTTGGGATCCCTATCAGAGACTATTTCCTTAGGCAATCCATGCAATCTAAAAATCTCCTTCAAGAATATTTTTGCAATGGAATCAATCTTATATGTGGAATTGAATGGTATAAAATGTGATTCCTTTGTCAACTTGTCCACCACAACCATGATGGAATCATGTTGTCTCCAAGTCATTGGAAATCCTGTAATGAAATCCATGGAAATAGCTTCCCATTTCCATTCTGGGACTGGAAAAGGCCGCAATAAACCCGCTAGGTATTGATGCTCAACCTTCACCTGCTGACATTTCATGCACTTTGAAATATATTCAGCAATGTCCTTCTTCATTCCTGGCCAAAAATACTGCTTTCTAGCTGTAGCAATTGTCTTCTGATATCCCGGGTGACCAGAATATGGAGCTTGATGGATCTCATCCATAATAATTCTCCTCAAATATGCTACATTTGGAATATAAATTCCTATTTTATAAGTAAGAATTCCATCTCCTTCCAATTTATATCCCCCATACCTTTTCTCAAGAATTTGTTGCTGCAATTTGTCCTTTATCTGCACATACATTTCATCTTCAGTAGTATGATTAGCAATCTGTTGTCTCAAATCTGTCTAGAAAATACTAAGAGATGCCACATGCATTTCATGCACCTTTATGTTGAGTACATCAGACACTTTGTTCTCTTTTCCTTTTATGTGTTTGATTTCAAAATCAAATTCACATAAAAACTCCAGCCATCTAGTTTTCCTAGCGTTTATATTTGGCTGATCAAACAAATATTTTAGACCACAGTGGTATGTTCTTTACTCAAATTTTATGTCCATTAAGTAATGCCTCCACATCTTGAGAGCATGTACTATGGTTGCAAGTTCTAGATCATGAGTGGCATAGTTCTTCTCATTCTCTTTCAACTTTCTTGACTCGTAGCATACCACATGGTTGTATTGCCTAAGAACTCCTCAAAGTCCTTGATTACATGCATCTGTACACACCACAAAATCCTTTTTTGGGTCTGCAATTTTCAAAACTGGTGCACTTGTAAGAAGATGCTTCAATTGTTGGAAGCTCCTTCACATCTTACTATCTATTCAGACTATATTCCCTTATTTTTCAAAAAAGTGATGGAATGTGAAACCTTGGAGAATCCTTCAATGAATCTTCTATAATATCCTACACGTCCCATAAAAGACCTTACATCTGTCACATTTCTTGGAGTAGGCCAATTCATAATGGCTTCAACCTTCTCAGGTTCTACAGATATTCCTTTATCTGAGATAATGTGTCGCAAATAATGAATTCTATCTGTATAGAAGTCACATTTGCTCATATTTTCATATAGCTTATGCTCCCTTAATAATTTCAAAGTCGGGCTCAAATGTTCGTCATGCTCTTCTTCATTCTTAGAATAAATAAGAATGTCATCAATGAAAATAAGAACAAAATTGTCTATATACCTGCTGAAAACACTGTTCATAAGACACATAAATGTATCTAGTGCACTTGTGAGACCAAATGGTACCACTACAAACTCACAGCGTCTGTACCTTGTTCTGAAGGTTGTCTTATGAATGTAACCAGACGGTAACCATACCTCAAGTCAATCTTGGAAAATACATTTTCTCCTATGATTTGAACAAAGAGGTCATCAATCCTAGGAAAAGGGTATTTATTTCTCACAGTGACTTTTTTCAGCGGTCTGTAATCAATACACAACCTGTGTGTACCATCCTTCTTTTTCACAAACAGAACTGGTGCTCCCTAAGGAGACACACTTAGACCTATATACTTCTTTTCCAACAAATCTTACAGCTGCATATTTAGCTCTAGCATTTTTGGTGTACTCATCATGTAGGGTGTCTTGGACACTAGTGCTACTCCTGGCACAAGTTCAATTGTGAAATCAATGTCCCTCTTTGGAGGAAGCCCTAGAATTTCATCAGGACAAAAATACACGAATTCCTACAACACATGAAATTCCTCCAACCTAGGAGTTCCATTCTCTACTGCCTCCACAACATGAGCTACATACACTATGCAACCTTTCCTACAAAAATTCTTCAGGTGCGTTGTTGAAATCTTCCTAACAGAAATCACCTTTGGAATGCCTCTTACAACTCTTAAGCTTCCATCTTCATCTATGCACTCAAAATTCTTGTTGCAACAATCAATATTTACTCTATGTGATTCCAACCAATCCATTCCAATGAGAACATCAAAGGAACCAAGTGGTAAAACATTTAGATCTACATAAGTGATCAATCCATCCAGGACCAATGGAAATTTCTCTGCCACTTCACTAACCTTTCTCTTAGTACCAGTGGCTAGCTAAACTAACCATGATTTTCTATGCTTTAACTTATTAAAAGCACAAATCTCAACAACTCTAGGAGTAATGTAACTGTGAGTAGATCCAAGGTCAGTCAAAATAGAAACAGATTGCTTAGCAATCTTACCTACAACTTCAACCATAGTTGACTGATGATATTCCAAACGGTCCTCTAACGCTGCATAAATTCTAGGGATAGTCCTTGCTACCTGACCCATAGTTTCTACTTCCTGAATGTTGTAAGATGGCCTTACATAACCTTCCTCGTGTGGATAGTTCTTGTGCATGTGGTTTTCTCCACATCTCCAGCATTGGAGAGGTTCTCTGATCTCTCTTGGGTTTCTTGACCTATCATCCATCACTTTGGCCGGATTAGTCACAGCTTGTGATGGTTTCTTTTGATCCTTTTGGAAATTAGAGGGTTTGAAGCCCTTCTTCCTATGATCAAACTTTTCCTTCTTCTTATCCTTCCAAAAATTATGGATATCGGGTTTTCTTTTGATTTTCTCATAGAAATACTTAGCTTTCCTTACTAATTCTTCCAGATTTCTAGGTTAATAGAACTCAATTATATCTTTGTATGCTTGAGGTATCCCACTAAGAAAAACACCAGATTTTTACCTTATCATCCTTGATGTATCTGACATACCTCAACAGCTCCAAGAACTTGTTTGCATACTCTTCCATGGTCTTCTATCCCAATTTCAGCTCATGGAATTATTTGATCTTATCATCATAGTACTTGTCAGAGAGGTACTTATGCTTGAAATACTTCTTGAACGGTTTCCACACAATTTTTATGTCATTGATATTCTTTACCTGCCTGAGGTGCTCCCACCATATCGATTCTCTTCCATTCAAATTAAAGATGGATACCCTCAGAAATATTTCTTCATCCCAAGAAGCCAAGCTTCAACTTCTTGTCCAGTATTTCAGCTCATGGAATTCTTTGATCTTATCATCATAGTACCTGTTAGAGAGGTACTTATGCTTGAAATACTTCTTGAATGGTTTCCACACAATTTTTATGTCATTGATCTTCTTTACCTGCCTTAGGTGCTCACACCATATGGATGCTCTTCCATTTAGATTAAAGATGGCTACCCTAGGAAATATTTCTTCATCCCAAGAAGCCAAGCTTCAACTTCTTGTCCATTATTTATCTTGCCATTAAAGGTAGGCGGTCTTTCCTTTTTGAACGCGTCACATGAGCTATTTCTGTAGTGTCTCTTTCTCTTATGCCTGGGAGATGAAGAACTCGAACCCCCAGTGGATCCCTCAAAGTCAGATGATCCACTACTAGATATCTTTCTTCTTCTGGCACTGCTTTTACTTCCTTCTGGATGTATGACACGATGTCCAGATCTCGTCTGCATTTGGATGTCTGTCAAAGTCTACAACATGGATGCATTCAATTGATTCTACTCTTCCTAAGCTTTAATTAGAATTCTCATAGTGGCTGCAATATCTGGGGGGAGTATCTTGATATCTTCTACCATTAGACTTTGTCTCAACATTTCCAACTCGAATGTTTTCACCCATGGCATTTTACCTGTGCCCATAGGGATCCTATGCATCATCCATGTTGTAGGTCCTCATGGCTGAGCCAAAAACCAACTTTTCCAATCGACACTATGACTCTGCAAAAATGTTTTAATCAAACACACTATTAGACAATCTTAGAATTCAAAAATACTCACCAACTGTTTACTTGGCCCATCTAGGCCCATTTGTGTAACCAATAACTCTGTTAACTATTCAACTTGGCCCATTTAGACCCTAGTGTTGCAACCAGTAGCTCTCCTACCAATCTGTAACGTCCCCATACCCCATAACGTGGATAAATTAAAAAAAAATCCTCAAGAACCCTTGTTCTCCATTCGAAATAGAGGGCATGGATGTTAACACCCTCTTCAACCTTCATTCTCAGGCTTAGAACCCATTGTGACAGTGTTCCACCCTTGATAGATTCATTCTACAATCGAAACAATCATTTCCGCACTCCTTTTGCCTTCCACCGGAACATCGGGAGACGAAAATTCAAGGTTTCGACGGGGTGAATGGTCCAACTTCTGCCTTCTGCAATTCTTCTTTCTGCCTTTCGACTTCGAAATGTAGAAACTCAAACCTCGGTGGATTCACCTGTCACTCTTCTGCTTTCTTCCTTTGTACTTCTGCTTTCCGTCTTTCGACTTCGAAATACAGAAGTCCATGGAAAGACCACCTTCATTCCTTGATTTTTTTCTTTCCAACTTTCATCATTCTACGAGCCGACTTTGGGATGTGAAAAACCAAAATTTTCCTTTAAATTTTCTCGGTTTATGAATTTCCACCTTCTAACTTTTTGCTTTCCATAGTGGGCTCGAAAATCATAAAATTGACTTTTTCGTTCTTTTTCTGCCTTCTGCAGTCGAATCTCAGGGTGCGAAAAAATAACTTCCTACCTTGTTCAACTGTCTTTTTCTGATTTCTGCCTTTCGCCTACCTTAGGAGGATTCCAAGGGGTCGAAACACTAAGTTGGATGCATCTGACTTTGTAATGGGATTCTATCCTCCATGAACTTAGGAAAAATGCATTGTAAAAAAACAAGGAATAAGCAGAAGTAAAATGTAGGAAAATATACACCAATAACTTCTACTTAACCATCCATAAGCATTCAACATAATGAATTCATCATATTCATAAGAATTCTACATAACCAGTATAGTCATCCATAAGAAAATACATTGCATAAACAAGAATATTAGAGAATACTTATCTTGGATGATGGAGTTGTCCTGTTACTAGCTATGTGGCTGCAACGTTCCACCCAACCATAATCCAGTTGTGTTCATCAATCTCTCAACACAACTGCCACCCCCGAGTTGGGCATTATTTCCACAAGAAACTAGGGAACAACAGACTCACACACAGCCATATCATAACACACACAGTCAATCCAACCTTCAGTTGGGTTTATCAGACTGTCCATCTAAGCCAACACCAAGTTGGGTTTATCGGGATGTAGGCTTACAAGCCATACACTATTGGGTTTATCAGGATTACTCAGCTAAGCCAACATACAGCTAGGTTTATCAGACTATTCACTGTCAAGCCAACATAACCAAATGCACAAGAAGACACATCCAAGCCAAGATCCAATTGGGTTTATTAGACTACCCAACCAAGCCAATATACAATTGGTTTTCACAAGCTATTCACCAAGCCAATCTCCCTTGGGTTTATCAATATTCTAAGGCAGTGGAAAGGTATAATGACTAAGATAGTGGCTGATTCAAGAGCTAGGGACACCTCCACAATATATATCTAGCCTGGAAACCACATTACCAGCACCCAAACACAAGGAAGCATCCCCTTCTCTGCTACGCAGTCCCTTGGGATATTCCTTCCCTTCCAGTGCTCTTTAGGGCATGCATAGAAGATTCACCATCCACTCTTATATTTTCATGAGTTTCCTCTCTGCACTAGGTTTATCAAGCCCATTCCTCATTTCTTCCACTCCTAATCCTTGTATACAGTTCAGATTCAACCAGGGTGCACAACACAGCAAACAAGAGGGGAAACACAGCAACACATGCTTTACTCTATAACACAGAGAAACATTGTAACACCACCATGAACCACACTGAATAACCACAATGCAAGATCCCCAATGAACAATGCTAAACAACCACAATGTAATTGGATTGGACAACAAACCACACTGCTCACCCATGATCAAAAAACTTCTCCATGACTCAGGAAGTGAACAATGCATAATCGATCATAATGAATCATATATTGTTTGAATGAAAAAAACGATCAGGTAAAGACCGGGAAAATAGAATGGGCACGAAATCATGTTTTTTACTTGCTTCAAAATCAAGAACACGGATTTTGCCAACTACAGGTTTGTTCAGTCATGAAATCGACTTCCATGCCTTGTTCTTCCCAAGGCATTAACTACCTCAACCAATTTCCTGCAAGAAAATTGAATGAGCGAGCATATGGACGAACTAGAGTGGATGGTTAACGAATGGGTAACTTTTGAATAGTTCATGGCTGAGATCAACCATCAACCAGATCAACGGTGCACAACCATTTCACTAATTAAACTAGCGTGACTAAACAAACTCTTAATGAGCACAAAATTCCAATGAAATTTGCTTCATCAAGTTTGGAGTCCACCGTTGATATAGTGGGGACACAGATCCAATGGTCAACAAAAATTCCGTTGATTCAACTAGAAAGTTGTTTAACATCATCTAGAGGACGCAAAATTTCTATCCAAAAGGATTTAATTTTGAGATCACATCCGCATGGGTGACTTGGACAAAAAAACTGCGAAGTTCTTCTCTGCTAATTATACTGGGTTTTGTGAGGATTTAACCTATAATCACTCACCTGACATATGTTGTTGTATTCCCTCTTTGATCCTCTGTGAAATCATTCCCTCATCTCTTTCACGTTGCAATGCATAGCTAGATGGGGTATAATTATTAAATTGTGTATTAACATGGTATTCAAAATCTCTGTGCTTGACTAGCACAATGAACCAAAGGCATCAACCTTGATCACCTATACACAAAACACCAAATCACTGGTAGGGCCTTGGCCCGGATCTCCTTTCCATGATTCTCATGATATATACATCATGTACAATTTCAATACCTTGGGGTCAAAACCGGGGCATTACATTCCCCTCCCCCTTCGGGTCAAAATCAGGGTGTTACACCAATTCGCATTTCGCAAGCAGAAACAAGGTCAAAAATACAACAAATATAAGGACTTTCTGCAATCTAAAATCTACATTGCAAAAAGAGGAAAGTGGAAGTCAAGCTGTAAAATATTTAATTATTTCCACAATCCACATTGCGGAAATCAGAAAGTGGAGGGTAAAACTGAGAAGGATTTGGAGGTTTCCGCAACCCGCAATCTGCATTGTGGAAATCAGGTAGGATAAGTCATAAAAATTCCAAGGTCTCCGCAATCTGCAATCCACATGGTGGAATGCGGAAAGAGGAAACTGGAAAGGAAAATATAAAGACACCATGGGGTTACCGCAATCCAAAATCTGCATTGCGGAATGTGGAAAACGGAAAGTAGAAGAAAAATATAAATAAAATATGGGATTTCCGCAATCCGCAATTTGCATTGCGAAATGTGGAAAACGAAAGAGAAATATAAAGAAAAAATGGGATTTCTGCAATCCGCAATCTGCATTGTGGAATGCGGAAAGTGGAAAGAGGAAAAGAAAATATAAATAAAGTATGGGGTTTCCCCAAACCGCAATCCGCATTACGGAATCATAATTGCAGAAGGGACCTTTGATTTGCAAAAGGGACCCTTTTTATTTTGTATGCGGGATGACTGTTGCAGAAACAATTAAGCCTAGGAATTAATGTTAGAGTAAGATTCATGACCCATGTTTTATGGGAAAGAAAAAACAAATTATGTATTTTAGCAAGTTATTTGGGTATGTTACATATGGTATCAAAGCTGCAGGTTTCAACCCTGTAGCCTTTTGGGAACATCTAATTCTGTTGAATTATGGGAAAAAAAACACTTTGCTCTAATCATAACAAGTTGTGTTGGAATTTTTTTTGCACATGAAAAATTGTTCTGTAACAGGGTACAACAATGGCCTCACACAGTGATGATGCGGATCAACCTAAAGAGGGTGCATCAGCACCACGCACATCATAACCAGACAAAGAACACTCTGAAGCGATTCAAGTTATGGAAACGATGAGGAACTTGACCATAAAAATACAGAGATTCAAAGTGGACAATGAGCATATAAAGAAGGCTTAGGAAAGGTAGCAGGAGATTAGTGAGATACCATTGCAAAGTATGCAACGGAAGAATAATGGGGAAAAACCCCAAATAGAGATTGGGAGGAACCTCGAAGTTCCAGAGAGCACCGAAAGAAAATACAGTTCTTCCAATGGAACTAAAAAATCTGTAAATCGAACCAAGTGGGTTGGCAAAAGAAAAATCAACCACTTGGAAGGTGAATTTAAAAATATCAAGCGAACCAGCTTCGACGGGAAATCCAAGACTGGAGAATAAGCATAGGCTTGACTGCTATACATTATGAAATGCTTTCAAATTTACAATTATTCTAGGAACATGAAGGTGAGAATGGAAATCTACAACCTAAAGGGAAGGGCTAGCATTTGGTGGAAAGATATCAAGATTTCCCAAGGAATAAAAGAGAAGAACCTAGAGTGGTCAGAGTTCAAGAATTTCTTAAAGAAGCAATACTTTTCAGAAAGCTACTATCAAAGAAATACCAAGGAATTCTATGAGTTAAAGCTCGGCCAAATGGATATAGAAGACCTCATTAGCAAATTTCTAGATATGTTATGGTTTGTGTCGTATATTAAAGAGGAAAAGATGAAAATATAGAGGTACTTGAGTTGCTTGACGCAGTCTTATAAGGACCAGATTGAATTTGAGAATCCCAAAACCTTGGATGAATCCTTAAGAAAGGAAAGGTTGTGTTTTGAATAATACAAATAGAGGAATGAAATCTCCAAGGTCTGGAAGGGTAAAGAACAGGAAAATTTCAACCAACTAAAGAAGGGATTCCAACCCCCACCCTTTAGGAACATGCCAAGGAATCCAGAAAGAAATTCCTACAACAGAAACGAACAGCTTCCACAGAAGAACTATAAATCTATGAACCTTGGACCTAAGGGAACTGTCAGAGCCCCTAAAGAACCCTTGAAGTGTTGGGAATGTGGAGAGACCCACTTGCGAAGAAAATTCCCATGTATCAACCAAACTAACAAGGTTGTTCACAACCTGCAAGAGGCTTCCACCATTGGGGAAGTTAAGAAAAGTTACCACCAGATTAATGCCGCCCTGGAGAATCGTCAAGCAGATTATCAATATGCAATTGTGAAGATTGAAGGTCCTATCTCTAACCAAATTATTTATATACTAATTGATCCAAGGGATACCTTAAGTTACATCACTCCCAAGGTGGTGGAGGACTGTCAACTCGCTAAGGTAAGGCATGCGAAACCCTGGCCAGTCCAACTGCCTACTAGAGCCAAGAGAAAGGTAACTGAGTTTATTGCTCATTGTCAAGTTAAAATAATTGATCATGTGAGTAGGATTAATATGAATGTTTTTCCTTTAGGGTCATATGATATGATTATTGGCATGGATTGGTTAGCAAAGTACAAAGTAAAATTGATTTTTTTTATAAAACCTTTAGTTATGTGACTGAGGATCAAATTGTTAGGAAGGTAGAAGGTGTCATTAAGCATGTCTCCTTGAGGAAAATATCTTCCATGCAAATTAAAAGGTGTATGAAAAAGGGTTGTAAGTTGTATGTTGTAAGGGTTGTTGACCTGCTCCTTAATGAAGGTCAAACACAGATAAAAGACCACCCAATATTAAGTAAGTCTATGGATGTATTTCTAGAAGAGATACCAGGACTACCCCCTCAACAAGAAATAGATTTCTCCATTGATATTATGCCTGGGTCTGCACCGGTATCTAAGATACCTTATCATATGAGCATCCCTGAGTTAACCGAGTTGAAACTTCATTTACAAGAGCTGCTAGATAAGGGTTACATCAAACCTAGTGTGTCTCCTTAGGGAGCACAAGTTTTATTTGTTAAGAAAAGGGATGGGACTCTAATACTTTGCATAGATTATAGAAAACTGAGTAAAGTAACAATCAAGAACAAATATCCTCGAACTCAAATACTTTGCATAGATTACAGAAAACTGAGTAAAGTAACAATCAAGAACAAATATCCTCAAACTCAAATTAACAATTTGTTTGATCAAGTGGGGGGAGCTAAAATATTCTCCAAGCTATATTTGAGATCTAGTTATCACCAAATCAGGATTAAGGAAGACGATGTAAGCAAAACAGCCTTCAGGACCCGATATGGGCACTACGAAGTCATAGTGATTCCCTTCGACTTAACCAATGCCCCTAATACATTCATGTGCCTAATGAACAATATTTTCAACATGTACCTAGACCAGTTTGTGTTGATGTTTCTTAATGACATTCAAATCTAATCCAAGATAGAGAAGAACATCAACAACACTTGGAAATTGTGCTACAAACCTTAAGAGAGAATCAGCTATATGCTAAGTTCAAGAAGGAATTATTTAAGAAATAAATTCACTACCTAGGTCATGTCATCTTAGAAGACGAGATCGCAGTAGACCCACAAAATATTAAGGCTATTTCTGAATGGCCCAAGCCTAAGGATGTTGCTGACATTTGGTCCTTCATGGGACTCACTGGTTACTACCAGCGATTTATCCAGGGATTCTCAAAGATAGCCTATCCCATCACTTCCCTATAAAATAAAGGAGTAAAATTTGTGTGCACCTTAAAGTGTCAAGAGAGCTTTGAAAATCTAAAAAGATTGTTAACCATGGCTCCAATTTTAAAGGTGGTTTTCCCCTATAAATACTTAATAGTCTGTACAGATGCTAGTAAGGAGGGATTGGGGGAATATTATCTCAAGAAGGACATGTGGTATGTTATGAATCTCACAAATTAAAAGAGCATCAACTAAATTATGTAGTGCATGATATAGAATTGGCAGCATTAGTGCATGCCTTAAAAATGTGGCATCATTACCTGTTAGGGAAAAGGTTTGTTTTGTTGAAACACAAAACCTGTGTAAAGAATATGTTTACTCAACCGGAGATAAATGACAAACAAGCAAGATGGATGGCCTTATTAAGTGAATTCAATTTTGAAGTAAAGCATGTCAAGGGTAAGGAAAATAGCGTGACTGATGGACTTAGTTGACGAGCTCATGAAGTATATGAGATTACTATGAGCCAACCAGAGAGTGATATGATGAGCAGAATAAAAATAGATAGCATCCATGATGCTAAATATGAAAATTTACTGAATAAATTGTTGAAGGATGAGGTAAACTTGAATTTCAAAATAGACTAGAAATGGTTGATTTGGTTTAAAGGGAGAATATGCATGCCTAACATTAAAGATTTAAAATTGTATGTTCTAAATGAGATGCACAGACACCCTTATGTAGGGCACCCTAGTTACAAAAATATTATCACAACCCTTAGAAAGCAATTCTTTTGGAGGCATATTTAGTGGGTTATCTGTCTAAATCTTTGGAATGTCAACAGGTGACGAATGAACATCAACATCTAGTAGGTTTGTTACGAACGTTTCCAATTCCTTAATGGAAATGGGAGGTAATGTCTTTGGATTTTATCACGGGTTTTCTATTAACTCAAAAACAACATGATTCAATTACGGTTGTAGTAGATAAGTTAAGAAAGTCTGGTGATTTTATTCCTGTGAAGTCCACTTACAAGGTTGTCAATGTTGCAGAAATATTTCTGAAGAAAGTATTTTGACTTCATGGAGTACCAAAGATGGTAATTTCTGACCGGGATGTCAAGTTTATATCAAAATTTTGGAAATCATTTTTTGCAGGGTTAGAAACCAAGATAAATTTCAGCAGTAGCAACCACCCTGAAACAAATGGACAAACAAAACGAACAAACCAAGTCATTGAATACATGTTCAGGATGTATGTCATGGAAATCCCACTAAGTGGGAAGACTAATTGCATCTAGTAGAATTTGCATACTATAATGGTTATCCAGCCTCAACCAAGATGAGCCCATTTGAAATCCTATATGGGAAAAGTGTACTACCCATGTTAGCTGGGATATCCCTATGGATCGGCTGATAGTAGGACCTAAAATGTAACAAGAAATGGAACAGACTATTTGAAAGGTACAAAAGAACTTGAAAGCATCGTAGAATCGCCAAAAGAGTTATGTTGACTTGAAGAGGAAGCATAAAAAAATTCTGGTCGAAGATCATGTTTACCTCCAAGTCAAGCCCAAAAATATATCCCTGAGATTGGGAAGCTATACCAAATTAGAAACATGCCTATTCAGCGCCTTTAAAATCTTGGAAAGGATTACATACGTGGAATACAAACTTTCTCTTCCAACACACTTAAGAATTCATAATGTTTTTCATATTTCATTACTGAAGAAATATATACATGATTCCACTCATATCATTGACTGGAATGTGGTATAGGTGGAACCAAAAGGAGAATTTCAAGTGGAACATCTGCGCATTCTGGACAGGAAAGAAACAACACTTTATAACCTGTTCTTTGCTCAAGTTAAGGTGCAATGGAAGCACTTTATCCCAAAGGAGGCAACTTAGGAACTAGAGGAAGATATGCAAAAGAAGTACCTAGGTTTATTTCCAGAAGCTGTGGAGGAAGACTAAAAACATTGTGGACAGTGTTACAATAAGGGAGTGTAGATGTAATATCCCCCGATTTATAAACATTATCTGTAATATTATTTTTCCATTGAATTTTTTGATGATAGAGAAAACCGTCCAAACGGTCCCTGGATGACAGTTGTAACCGCTACATTTTTCATTTAAGGAAATTCTGACTGAAAGGGAGAAGCCACATTAAAGAGGAGACTATGCATGCAAGAGGAGGAGACATAGAGCAGTAAACCTTAGGAAAGTACACCAAGCTCCAAAATGCCTTAATGGCGCTGGACAGACCCTAGAGAAATCAACTCACATTGGTTGATGGGGATTCAATGGAGAATGGACCGTAGCTATGAAATAAGATTCAAAACAGAACTTGGAGAAAATCGGGGCACAGTGGTTGACTGGGATTCCTTCGGGAATGGATCGTAGTTGCAAAGTAAGACCTAGGAAACCAAATTATAAGAGAGCATATGCGAGGAGGTAGGATGCTGCAGAGTATACTGGGAAAGAATGAACTCTTGCTATGTGAACTTGTTGCGTGAGCACTCTGTGTTAGGAAAGTGATTTATGCTTGGAAACCTAAACTAAGGTTATTTTTCTCTAGTCTTAGCACACATACTTTAGCTCAGGGGTTACTGAGGATAGATAAGATCTATGCCAAATCTATGATTGGGTGGAATGTGGTTGTTCCCCTTTCTGCATTGTGGCTTGCATTAAAAATAGGCTCCATTAATGTAGTTTGTTTTCTGCAAATCTATTGAGCTCAGGGTATGTCTGTACATGTGTAAATATGTGTTCAATGTTAATGAAATGATAAATACCAGTGTTAATGTTAATGAAATGCTGATGAGTTGGTGTATAATCATACTCTGTTTTGAATGATTGTTATACTTATTTGGTAATATGGTTGCTCAAATGGGATAATTTTGTTTCTATAAAGAGTTACTAAGATGTTGTATGATTCTTTGTTAAATCTAGTCTAAGGGACCCCTGGTAGGGAAGCCAATGTGCTCTCTTGTGTTTAGCCCTTTCCCTATTTAGAGAATCCCCTATATAATACCTTAAATTTATAAGGGAGGGTAAGGCTATGAATGGGAGCTTCGCTACTGAAGTTCTTAGGATTTGGTCATTGTACACCACCAAAGTATTTAATCCTCAGCTGGTCTAAGTAAATAATTCAGCTAAAGCTGTGAGTCCATCGAGGGTTGGAAACTCCTTAGTATTGCCAATAAAAACATAGAGAATGTAGGTGAAAACCTTGGGGCCGAAAGTCCTGCAAAAACTTAAAAATATATAAAGAATCCAAGTGCCTCCGCAACCCATAACCCACAGTCTACGTTGCAGGAGCAGAAGAAGAGTATAATTTATAGGAAATTGGAGTGTTTTTCGCAACCCGCAATCCGAATTGCGGAAGTAGAAAATAGAGTAAAAAAATCATAAGGAAGTGGGGTGGTTCCGCAATCCACAATCCACATTGTGGAAATGGAAATCACAGTAGAATTTATAAGGAATGTGAGCATTTTCGCAAACCGCAATCCACATTGCAGAAGTGGAAATGGGGTAAAAAATACAACAAATATAAGGACTTTTCACAATCTACAATCCGCAGTGTGGAAAGCGAAAATTGGAAGTCAAGCTGTAAAGTATTTAAGTGTTTCTGCAATCCACAATTCACATTACAGAAAGTGGAACGCGGAGGATAAAACTAAGAAGGACATGGAGGTTTCCGCATCTTGCAATCCACATTGCAGAATGCAAAAAGAGGGAAGGATAAGTCGTAAAAATTTCAAGGTTTCTGCAATCCACAATCCGCATTATGAAATGTGTAAGGAGGAAAGGAAAACAGTTAAAATGTAAGGAATATAAGGACTTTCTGCAATCCGCATTGCAAAATGTGGAAAATGGAAAATGGAAAGGAAAATATAAAGAAACCATGGTGTTACCACAATCCGCATTGCGGAATACAGAAAGAGAAAAGTAGAAGAAAAATATCAAGAAAATATGGGATTTCCACAATCCGCAATCCTTATTGCAGAATGCAGAAAGTAGAAAGTGAAAGAGAAATATAAAGCAAATATGGGATTTCTGCAATCTGTAATCCACATTGCGGAATGCGGAAAGAGGAAAGTGGAAGAGAAAATATAAATAAAGTATGGGGTTTCCGCAATCCACATTGTGGAAGTGGAATTGCGGAAGGGAGTTTTGGAAGGGACCCTTTTTTATTTTGCATGCAGAAGGACTGTTGTAGAAACAGTTAATCCTCAGAATGAATGTTAGAGGAAGATTCAGGTCCCATGTTTTATGGGAAAGAAATTTGTTTTTATGAATTTTAGCAGGTTATTTGGTTATGTTACATAACAAACCTACTAGGGCATGAACTAATATTTCAAATCTGTATGGATCTACGTTGTTTATAATCTCTTCATATGTTCCTTGTTTTTGTTTGTTTATATGTTCTTCCTTACCAATTTTTATTGGTTCATCTATTTCCTCCTCCTCATTATTTTCCAAAGTGAATAATTTTGTTCCTTGACAATTACGCCCTTTAAGACATTTTCTATTACAACCAAAACATACTCATTTTTCTGTTGTTTCATCCATTTCCTTTTATAATATTTATGTAGGTTGAGGTAGTGTTTCCTTATGAAGAAAACTTATGTATGTACTTCATGCATATGTTCCAGTTGTAAACTTTTGTTTATCCTTACTTTTGGCTTGAATATGGGGATAATATTGCATATCTTTTATAACATTTTTAGGTTTTCTAAGAAAAACTTATGTTTAATGTCTCGTTTTAATCCACCTTATAAGCTTCTAACAATTTTTGGTCACTTATGTTTTTTAAACTTGTGGATAATACTTGAAATTCTAAACTATAATATTCCACATTAGCTAAGTGCTTGATTCATTTCAATTGACTAAAGTAATATTGTTCCAAAACTTTACCATATTCAATTTCTAGGTCTCTTCTAAATAGGCTACAAGTATCATGATAAGAAGAAGGATTCATTTTAACTACCCATTGATACCATTTATAGGATTTTATATCAAAATAAAATGTAGCTAAGGTTATCCTTTGCTTATCATCCACAATATTATGCAATTCAAATAATTGCTCTATTTTGTTCATCCATGTAAACACATTTCTTCCATCAAACTTTCTTAATTCGAACTTAAGAATGAAATAGTTTCTTGGTCCCAAATTAAACCCATGATGATGTGGATTATCAATTATCGAGGACTCAAACTTCCTATTCTCCACTTGTTTTTCAATTTCATCAATATGTGGCTTGGACAATTCAATATTTTTCTCCTTATTCTCTCTGTGAGGAGATGAATTAGAAGAATATTCGATCCCATTCAAAATATCCCTTTTCATTTTTTTGATATATTCAATACTAGACATATTTTTGCACATGTTTAAATTCACTTGTAATTTTTTTTTTTGCATTTTCCATTTGCAAATTTGTTAGTAATCATTCACTCCCATTTATAATGTTTTCCTCCAATTTGGATAGCCGATGAAACATATATTCATTTGTTCATATATCATGCTTATGCTCTCTAGGGGTTTGATTGGTGCATTTTTTTTTAAGAATGTTTTACCATGTGATCCCAAACTAATCTTTGCATATAATTATATTTTTTCCTATATATCACCCTTTTGATTCACCTAAAATAAATATTCCAAACAAAATACGTTACACAAGTGTCAAGTTAACATACCTTGTGAAACCTAGTTTGTAGGTTGTCTTGGTGAACGAACTTGCTCCTAAAATATATTTGAATTTGGCCCTTCTAAATGTAAAATGTCTTCCTGCATTATCCTGATATGACTTTTTTTAAATTCCATAGGTATGTCTCACTTCTAATGTGCCAAGAAACAATTATGGTAACTTTCCTAAAACTTGTTATTTTTGTCCCTTTTAGAAGAGAGAAAGTATACAAACTACCGCGTATCTAATTTTCCATATCAAATTATAATATTTCTACCACAAATACCATGGTCTATATTCTTTCTGATATATCAAATCTCACTCGATTTGGATCTCTGAAGCTTCATATATAATAATTTTACCCACGACACTTGTTTAAGACTAGTTTTTGGACTAGTTAGAAACCCAAACTTCCAAAAGGTATCTAACTATGTATTTGTAATGAATCATGACATGAAATTCATACCCCGGATATTTCAATATGTCCTCTACAACTCATCCACATTTTTCTCTCTGAAACATCCCCCGAAAGAATTTTTAGCCAAAATTTCAAGATGACTAGTTTTGGAAGTTTCCAAGCTATGATACAAATATTATGTACCAAATTCCAGAAAGAACATAAAATAACCAAAAGAGTGTAATCCACACCTTAATAATGAATGAAATATAGGAATAAGAATCCTATTAGTGGGGGAGACTTCCTTATACAATGTACTAAATACATAAGAGAAGATGAGATGATGATACAAATGAATCTCCTTTATTATAAATAGGAGATAAAATGATCATTCTATGACCTAATAATGAGTCGGCCTACTAATAGCTAATATAATAATAATTAATTATTTTTAGAGCCTTAAAAAATAATATGTATCATAGTTTCCATATCCACATATGAAACAACATAATACATGTGTATTCATTCATTGTGTCTATTGGGTTGTGTTATACTTTTATTAGGTTGTATAAGGTAGATGCCATTCTTTTTTATTTTTATAGTGGTTGGATGTCTTGAATACCTTCTATTTTCTCTCTCAATTCTCCTTGTTCTCATCCTTCCAATTCTTGCATAAATCTTATCAATGATGTGCTCATTCCTTACCATGGTTATAATTATGAATTGCTTCATCTAATGTCCTAGACTCTATGATTTTGATACGATTTGAATATGAAACATGTGACCCATTGAGGAAGTGGTTTATCTTCATATCCTCATGTTTTTTTGGGTGTGTGTGTGATATGATTTGAATATGAAACATGTGACCCATTGAGGAAGTGGTTTATCTTAATATCCTCATGTTTTTTTTGGTGTGTGTGTGTGAGTGCACACATGCATGTGCATGTAACCCTAAAAAAATCCATTAATTTTTTCTCATATTCTCATATTCATTGGATATCATTACATGTAGATAATCCTTATAATGTTCAGAGAGATATAATTATATCCAATGGCATGTCTTAAATTAGTTATAGGTAGTAATCATTTCCTTAAATATGGTTATTATTAGTGATCTTCCCATAACAAGGAAGTCTTATGCAATTGTAAATTATTGTAATTTCCTTCATGTTTCATGTATAGTCATAGTATTAGAAATGCTTTATTAGGAACCATGATTTTTCTTCATTCCAATATTCACTCTCTTGTTAAAAATATGTGGATTTTCCTTAATAAACTCTCTCTATAGGTGGGACCATTTTCTATTTTGTATTATGATTCACTCTCTTGTTAAATATGTGTGGATTTCCTTACTAAATTATCTCTATAGGTGGGACCATTTTTCTCTATTGTATTCTTCTAGATGTATCATAATATTATTTGTATACTCTCTATGTAATCTTTTAGTTGATAAATGTATCACAAAATTATTTGAAGTTCCAAGTCACCATGTTAAAAAATTATAAAGTTGAGGAAGGATGTTTAAGAGAATCAAAACTTCATTTAATTGTATTAAACCTCTTTATAATATTTAAGAGCTTTAACCTCATATTCTATATCCATATTATTAGTTTCCTTCAAGTGTCTATTATACTTAACTTTATATAGATACTTAACTTTATATATTAGTTAACATCTAAATTATTTGATTCATATTTCTAATCATTCAAAAACCTCTTGTATCTTTCCTTCCAAAGATGTAATTTATACCTTCATTTCCTTGATCATTCTAAATTTATTGGGAATCCCTTAGCTTATATGAAAATTTCATTTAATTTAATTTATATATATGATATAGGTAAATATATTTAATATAGACATGTTCATGGTATTTTTGATCATATTGTGATTCATTCATGTTATCAGTATATTGTTTAAAGTTAATACTACAAATTAGTATATATCCATCTATATTTGGTTCTTCAAAAGTGTCGAGAGGGTTCAAATATACAAAAATTTTACTATACTAAAATACAAGATGAATCATCTTGTGATTCATCCACAAATAAGAAAATTTGTGGAACAATGTGTCAAATAAATTGTCTTGACCTCCACATGATATCAAATACTTTCTATTGATGTTCTTAGTTCAATGATGGAATATGTGATTTTCAGAAAACTTGATTGCAAAAGTATTTTCAATCATTACATGAGTAAAATTAATCTATTTATCTTGTAAATATTCAAGTATTTTCCTCATCCACACAATCTCCTTTTTTTCTTATACTACAACCACATATTCTTCCTCTATTGTGTAATCTATTGGAATAGATTATTTTCCTAGTCTCCGGGAGTAAGTTGTTGATCCAAGATTTGTGAGTTAGAATGGAGAATACACTCCATTCTCTTTATCACCATCAAATTTTGAATCATAATATCTAATCGAATTCATCCACCTTAATAATATTTTATTCCAAAATATTGAGTCCCCTTCAAGTAATATTTTAGAACACTCTTTTTGCAATAGAACAATGTCCTTCACAAAGTTTTTGCATGAACTTGGAAAGAATCCCAATACCAATGAAATATTTGGTTTAGTGGTGGTAAGGTAGATAAGACTCCCCACAAGCTATTTATACTTGGTTACATTATGAAATTCATTCCATTCTTTTGATGTGATATTCAAGTTCATTTCTGTTAGAGTAGAGAGAGGGGTACACTATATCATGCCAAACTTGTTCAACAACTCTCTAATGTACTTCTTATAGGATATGAATATGTACTCTATATTCTAGGTTACTTCATTTTCCAAGTAGTATTGAAGATGTCCCAAATCTGTCCTCTCAAATCCTTTCGTCATATCCTTCTTTGTGGATGTAATGTATCTTTCACTATTCCATGTCATCAATAGATCATATATATACACTCAACATATACAACAGATATTCCAATTTTCTTTACAAACAATGTTACATCGTCAATATTGAAGTGTTTGAAATTTAATTTCAAAATACGAGTCAGATAGATTTTCATACCATGCACAAGGTGCTTGCTTCATAACATACAATTCCTAGATGAGTTTGAATACCTTTTGGTATTGTCCCTTCATAACAAATCCTTCTATATGAGACATGAATACATTCATTTTTATGTATTCATTCAAGAAATCAATATTCACATTGATTTGGTAAAGTTCCCACCCATTGTGTGCATCCAAAGGCAATAAAGTGTGGATAGTATGCCATTTTTCTATGGGGTAGAATGCCTCCTCATAGTCAATTCCTTCCTCTCTATGAGTGGGAGATGACGATGCAAAAGGATATTCCAAATATTAATCCAATGTAGGTACCCCCCCTTCAAGATGTGAAGTCTCATTGCCAACTTCATAAATGTCATTGCATTGGTAAATTTATCCACGTGATCATTTTCCTCTCAATAGACTTGTCATTTTTATTCATTTCAATAAAAATAAATTCTTTGGAGAGTATAAGACTATATGACTTGGTGGTGTTTGAGTACACCAAGAATATGCACATTTGGTCTTGCTTCTTTGTTAATTCATAATTACGACATAACAAGTGGAATAAAAGACCCTGATATGCCTCACTAAATGAATGCAACCATATTGTATTTTATGTGGAGTATTATTACCAAGAGCATGAGTTGGACTTTTGTTTCTCAAATAAACCACACATAAAACTGCATCATCCAAAACATCAATTCACATTCTTGAAAAATAACACAGAGCATACCATATTTAGGAGTTTCATGTTCATTATTCTACTACACCATTCTATTTAGGATTATATGGAACAATTGTTTGATCCATAATCCCATGCTGATAAATATAGTTTTCAAAATAATTAGAGGTACATTCTTTTCCATTATTACTACAATGAGTGTCAATGTGAGATTGTGCTTCATTTTCAATCTAAACATCAAATTTTTTAAATGTTTCATATGCTTAGTATTTTTTCTTTATTAAATAGGCCCAACACTTCTTGATGTAATCATAAATAAAATTCATGAGACCTTCATTACTATTTTCAAAAGAAATAGAGATGGGGACACACAAGTTAGAGTGTATCAAATCTAGTTTTCTACATTCTTTAGAATTTGACTCATGGAAAGGTTGGTTACTATGTTTTCCAAGAATACAAGACTCACAGTGATTGTTTCAAATTATTTGGAATGGTGGGAAAACCAAAAAAACATTATTTTTCAACATTTTGAGACTATTATAATTAATGTGTACATATCTTATAGAATGCCATAGAAGACTAGAAGATAGTGTACCTTCTTCATGTTGAGAGAGGCAGGAAAAATTTTGAGCTCTTGTAGATGTTCCTTTCAGCTTCAATAGTTTCTCTTCTCCATATCTAGTAATGATGACTTGGTTGTTATAGTATATACTTATCTTATCTATCCCATCGAACATGTGGATGGAATGATCTTGTTTTCGAATGTGCAATGGGAAACAAGTTTCTGTAATATAGATAACATTATGCAACAAAAATTCAAGAAGAATAGGCAATTTGAGCTTGATAATACTAATTCCTTTTGGTTTGAGGTTGGACTCATTCAAAAAATATACTATTCCATCTATATCATCATTCAATTCTTCAAACAAATATTTTCTAGATGTGATGTGGTAGGTTGCACCATCTTCAAGCAACCAAGTATCTCTCCAAGATGCAAATGAAGTATTGAACATAACTCCATTTATTCAAACATTACAATGTGCAACAATAAAGTGAGAAAATGTAGGTGATTTACTAGACTTGTGAGCTTTACCTTCATCTTCTTTCTTCTGGTTATTATTTTCTTTGATCATCTCCCATGGATCCCAACAATGTTCTACATCATGTCGATTATGGTGACAATGGCCATGGTGAAGTGACCAGACTTCCACTATATTGTTGTTAGGTGATATTCAATGTGCATTCACTTTCTTTAAATACATTTTCATGAAAACATTGTAGAATACTAGTGTAGGTTTGATTTTTCTTGAATTCTCTACTATTGCGTTGAAATTTTTGAGATTGTGAAAAAAAACTAGTGAACTTGATTATAGAGTTGATTAGGTAATTGTGTTCATCACACACAAAGTTTCATTAAATATGGGTACATTCAAGAATGAAAAGTGAGTGTTCATGAACTATTCTTAGTATTGAAAAATAATTTTTCATCTTGTTAATAGTCTACTTTCCTCATTTTTCCTAATTGAAAGAGAATTCACTTTTGAAATCATTTTGAAATGTAATTTGAGTAAAAATAACAAGGATCATTTTCTTTCTAGAAACCAACAATAGTATAGGTATTTTATCACTGGAGTCTGCACCTAGACTACAAGGGTCCAAAGTACAAGCAATCTTGAAATTTTCAATTAGATGAATAGGTTTTGGGCTTATGAATGTCTTCTACAGGTAAGTGGAGATCAGGAATAAGGTAATCAAATAAAAAAACAATATATATGACTGAGCAATGAACAAATAAAAGACTATGAGTATGAATTACTTAAAGAGAGAGATAGAGTTTCATATCAAAAGTACATAATAAACATTTAAACCCATTCATAATAATTCAAGGATAGATAACATTTATCAAAGAAAAAAGTTAGGAATTAGGTGTTCGTACTGAACATAAACATTTATCATGACAAACAAACAAACATAGGTTCATCTCGAATATAATATCATTCCAAGACAATATTTATATAAGCTATAAAAATATGACATACATGTCCGATACATATGATAGCAGTCTGGTCTCCAAAACCACTTCCTATATCCTTATTCTTCATTGTCATAAAAATTGTATGGATCGAATTGACTAACATTAAAAAATACAATTCATATTCTATATATACTTATGAATCATAACATAAATTTTTCCACTTAACACTAACAACTGGAAAATGATAATGATTAACATATCAAACAAAATCTACCATCGAATATTCTAGGGATATGACCTGAGTCCTAAGCATGAATAGTCTTTAACAGACTTTGAGTTGTATTTTGCCACAAAATGTCACAGCTTCCTAGTTGCTTCAGCTAATATTGTGAGTCCATAAAGTGCTTGTGATCTTTTTTGTAACCGAGAGTGTTCTGCATCCATTGATTAAATATTGATTTGAAGTTATTTATTTTGACTTATTAGCTCTTCATTACGTTGTTAAGTGGTTCTCTTTCTCCTTAGTACTACCTTAGACATTATTATGAATTCTTGATAATTAGCATCGATCTCTTCCAGATCTTCCCTCATCCTTATGTTTTATATCATTAAGTTCTCATTGGAATCATTTAAATATATATATTGTTCCTTAAAGTATTGTAAATATTTATTCAATACTTTGACTTATGACAGTGATTTCGTAACCTTTTGATGTGCAAGGTCTTCTTGTTCTTTTAATTCTTTAATATCTAAGGGTTTTGAACAAGTACCTATTTCAAATTCAAAAACTTTTTTTTTACCTTTATATTTTCAAGCTTCTTTAGGAAAATTTGGTGTATGCCTCAATTCTTCCTGAATTTCTTCAAGGGGTTGATCCTACTGTATGATATTCTTCATCTGCAACCTGTTGATCTTCATCGTTGGAGGAGTCCTCTATGATCGTTACAGGATCCTTTTGGAATTTTGGATTAAGGATGGCCTTCATATTCATTCTTAGTTTGTTATTTGATCTGGTTTTTTGTCTCCAACTTTTTCCCAAATTGTCTGCAACAGGGGTTTCATCATTTTTTAAATTAGATGAAAATTCTTGAACCATAGAATTTTCTCTAACATTGTTTGAAGTATCAGGAGAAGCGAACTCTTCCTTTTGAAACTTTATAATCAATTTCTTTTGTACCTCTGTTCTAGAAATTTATGACACAGATTTATTTACATCATCGAATTCCTTTCTTGATTGTTCATTTTCATGTTCAACCCGTCTCTTTAGTCTTTTTGAATCTCAATGTTTCTTCTCTATTTCTTTATCATTATTATGCATCTGAGATTATGGCTCAAAACCAAACCAAAATAGAAAATGTCGCTAGGATATGTTCATATTCTTTAATTCGGTGGCTATTAATAGTTTGATTAGATCGTGATGAAACACAGAGTGACTGGTATGGTTAGGGTGATCTTTTACCCTTGTAACCATTGTTTCTATGCTTTTAAACAGATAATAAGGAATATTTAGCCTATGTTCTCCATTCAAATGCAATAAAAACCTCAAATTATACTTGAATATTGTTTCAAATTGTCCTTTTGTTGATGCTTGGAAAATTCCCAAGTACCAACGACAGGGATTCTCCTCAGTAATCGATCCCAATTATATCATCTACCATTTGGTATGGTGAACCCGTCCGGTTAACGATCCAGCTACCGTATATTAATGTGTGTGTAAAGGTTTTATCACTTACGGATCAATTCACCATTTATGTTGTTTTCTTTAATTAAATGATGAACTGCAAATGCCTAATCTAAATGCATGTAATTTGTCACATACCCAAAATTGCAGTAACATTCTATGATTAAGAAGACATTAGATTTTATTTTATTGTAATGTTTATGACTATTGGCCAAGTGGGATCAAGAATGATTGTAATTAATTATGTTGAATATTTTATTAGTTAATAAATAAAAGATGAAACAAAAAACCTAAGGGGGTTGTTGAATGAGTGTCCATTGTCCCAATAGGAGGAATAGAGTGGGGTGAGAGAAAACTAACACATGGTAACATCCTCAACCACTTCTAGTTGTTGCAGGGGAAACTTCCCTAGATTTGTGGTCATGTTCCCCAAGAAAATGGAACAAGAGAATGTGGCTCATTAAGTGAAAAAATGACCAAAATAACTAGGCATGCATATATTTATCCATCAAATTCAGTAGGAGGTTGTTCAATTTTTACCTTGTGAAATTTCTAACTGCTGAGAAAGAAACACAAGAGATTTTATGAGGGGAGAGTTAGAAGTGGTTTGAGTGTTAAGACTGTTTTCAGAACTAGTGCAGCTTGTTAGTTGAGTTCCTTACTACACAGGGATGAAGTATTGTTTTTAATTACTTCTGTGGAGTAGCAGGGGTATTTAATCCCATACTTTAACAAAGTGCTTTCATCCTGGTGGATCAGTGGACAGGCTCGAGGTTCCTAAGACAAGCAGTTGAGCTATCTTCAGGAATAGGTTGGTTGGAATGGGCTCCTTGGGTTGTTTGCTTCTTTACAAGTTACTAGGTTCTACTATGTTAATTTATTTACTTATGTCCAAGCAAGTTACTTAGGTGTATGTAGTTATGTTTGGTTTTATTTACTTAGGTAATCTTTGACAGCTAGCAGAATGTTAAAATTAGTAAATTATTTAGGAAGGTCTATTTATCAGCATAAGTGAGTCTTTAATTAGAAAAGGAATATTTATGATTAAAATTTCCTTTCTGTATTTTCCCACTCATCATTTGATGAAGTACTCTAGTACAAAAGTAATAATTAGTTATAGATAGGAAATATTTATCCGTGGATGAAAGGAACTGAAAACTCTATTAACATAGAAATCTTTTACTATTATTTCAACTATTTATCCTATTAATTCATTTTCTTTAGGGCCTAATCTTTTATATAGAAATAACTCTCAATATTTTTACTTAGAATCCATCCTAATGAGTTGTTTATAATTTATTCAATAAATTGTATAGGGTTAAATTCATTTGTAAAGATTGTAATATAATCCATTTATTTACTTTAGTAAAGATAAACTATTTGTTTTCTTTATTTAAAAATCTGAATAATAAATAAAATACTTTTCACATAATGCAATGCAGGTATTCAAAACCTAGTAAATCAAACAATTTGTTTAACACCATTATTTAATGGTAAAATGTCTCTTAAAAACCCAAATTATAATGAAAGAAGTTAACCAAACAACTTAATACAAAAACCCTAAGTTAATATTTAAGAAACCGTATACACAAAGCAAGAATTGTAACCATTTTATTAATGGCTTTTCCCCAGTTTTTATCGAAAGAAATAATTGCAACATAGATAATCATTAACAGAAAAATATTCACAAACTTTCTTACATTGCAACTAAAAATCTACTAGGATTAACCCATATTCACGCTCAGGCCACAGGCTCTGCCCATTTTAAAGAAATAATGGTAATAAAAACAGATTTTTAATTTAACTAAAACATTTAAACAATACATTCACTAACTTTCAACCACATATGAGCTTACAAGAGTCATAGCTCTAGGTGAAAACCCTAAGGGTTAACACCAAAAGGATGTTATGGCCTTTCTATTTTCGCAATTAAATTCTAACTAATTTGCAAACTATTGGATAAAAATACAAAACCCTAAGATTTTCACAGTTTTATTACATTGCATATACAAATCATTAAGGAAGAAAATAATGCTAAACAAAGATTTTACTAGAGTCGTAGCTCTATTTCTTTTTAATAAACAAAATATTTATAAACAGATTTCCAAATTAAACCCATTAGTCACCACACGAATTTACTCTTTAAAACAAAACGCTTTAACTTATTTACATCCACGAAAGAGCCTTAATGGCCGAGTTGTTTAGGCCAAGTCTTCCAAACAAATAATTACAGTAATATTTTAGTTTACATGAGATGTATCACTTTTTACAAAACCCCCAAGGGTTATAAACAAGAAAAACGGCCTTATGACCTCCTTACTAACCCAAAATTTAAAAACAACAAATTTTTCGTTAAGCATTCTAAACACAACGAAATAGTCCACAAGTACCACTGACACCACCACATTGTAATTAACAAAGGCACCCAAGGATGAAACCAAGGCTTACCAATCCTGTTGAGCTCAAACCCTTTAGCTTTTGAGCAAATTTCTTCCATTTTCGACGACGCGGTACCAAACCCTATCACCTCCAACACACAACAAGTGCTAGAACTGATAGTAAAAAAGTTTCATAATTTAGTTAAATAAAAAGAATTAAAACTTTGTTGAGAATAGTCGTCACGACTTACCAGTATTTACACTAAACTCGTTGTAGTTATGAGGAAATAAAATCCTTCAACCTGCTGAAACCATGACCGAACAAGAAGAAGACAATGTGGCAAGGAAACCAAAGCTCAAACCCTGCAATTGTTGCTGTAAAACTTTTAGCAACCAACGATGAGCTCACAATGTGGTTATGGTGAAGATGATAAGACTACAAACCTACTAAGGCCATGAACAACTGCAAAATGACAAACGTTGTAGAGACCGAGAAGGCCGAGGCCTCTCGGTTCTTACCTCCACCCAACACTCGAACTGTTGGAAACAAAAACCGTGTTTTTGGGAAACTTGGGTATGTGTTCCTAGGGTTTATGTCAAACCCTTCTTCCAATGAGAAAACTCCACATGGTTTCCACTACCAAAACAATACTTTGGGTCTCGTTATAGTTTGAAACCAACACTTTAAAACTATATTTCATTCGAAATCAAAATACATTTACCTTGTAAAAATATGTTAACAAACCATAATATATATACGTTGCCAGCTAGGTTAAAGTTTGTTTATGTGTGATAAAAATTATAGTAATAATTCTATGCAATGGTATATGTTTAGGATAAGTGTAAGTGTTGTAAATCATCCTTATTTGCTTGCATAGTTTTAAAATCAGGTCATAGTTACATGCTTTAATATTATACCAATATAGTATATTTTGTTATATATCATTTATATATATGTGCCTAGATTGGTTGTTTATGTTTTAGTTAGTTTCTAACTACTTTTCTTTATTATTACTAATATTTTATGCTACGGGTAAACTTTAGGATCATATAGTAAAGACCATAGTTATAAAACAAGGTGCATGTAATCCAGTATCGTATCAACTAAAAGTATGTTAATACTTACATACAATCCATCATATAAATTTATCTGTTAAAACTTTTATTCATCACTACCAGCTCCATGTTAATACCAAGGTAAAGTAGTCTTTATTGTAAGCATAGGAACTCTCCCACTTTGATAGCTAGGAAGTAAAAAGAGTTAAAGTATTCCTTCTAACTCACTCTTTTAGTCTTCAGAGATTTAACATCCTAACCGTAACTATAAGAAATTTTACTTGTAAATCCTGTACAAGTTTCGAATCTGCATTAGCTTTGAAAAAGATAATTAAGCCTCAGGAAAACCTCAAGCCCCTTCAATAAGATAAGAAACAACTATAATAATCATGCACATGCTACAAAATAAGCAATTGATATGAATTCATTAAGTCTCTAACTCTTTAACTTTCAATACTAAAAGAAAATCGACACAAATTGAATGTTGTTAGTAGCAGATGTATTATAAGATTAATAAGTAATTCTGAAATCTCTAGTTACAGTTAGTCAAGAATTTTAATTGTTGATTTTTTCTTCTTATCGTATCTTGAAATATATTTGTTAATTAAACTAGAGTTAGTTGTTAAATTAACATTTTTAGGTTATGACTCAACATTAAATGTCACACAGAAAAATTTTAAACTTTTGTGATTTATGGAGTGTTACATAATTGATAAACAAAAACCTCACAAGTGATGCGTAAGTTCTTACCATTCCTATTTTCTCAATTACCTTCTAACTCTAAGACTAATCTAATCTATTATATTCTAGCTTACTCTATCCCCAGAGGGAGCATATTCAAAATTAGAGCAATGTATTGTAATCATTCATATCAATCTCACAGATAGTTGTTTCAATTTCATATGCCTATTTACAACAGAAATAATATCAAAGAAATATCTGACATAATAAAACATTCATTTCTCATTTCATACACAGACATTTACGTAGAAATAAAAATCATTCATAATGAGAGAAAAAGTTCAGAGAAGTTAGAACGATCTCACAATTGTATGGAAACAAGAAGAAGTAATTCCACGTTTTAAAATTCCACACATCTCAAGAAAATTCATGTGTAATCCTTTCCCAGTAAGTAGGTCCTTCTTTATTAGCAGAAAAATGAGTTCTCTTACAAAATAATCCAGCCCTTCTTTGTGCTAGCAAAAATTCCATTAACTCTAATCCCTATCTCTATTAATATTACATATACAATTTGTCATCTAGTGGCTCTTTGACTACCCTAACCCTAGGGATTCCAAAAATTCGTCTTCTAGAGATTTACATTAAGAAAATGTCAAAAATATACAAACGACAAAACTTTCAAGTGGGCCCTGCCAAGATGGAAACATATTCTCCCCATGCATTGGCCTCTTCTACAATAGTTTTGTAGTTTATTTGATCTAGTACTTGCATGGTCACTTCGTGCATTTCTAGTTGTGTCTCCATGCATGTCACTTTTTCTAAGGCGGATCTATACACATATTCTAAAATGTAATTGCTGATAGAAGCCTGCCCAACCCAAGTGTTAATATATTCTTCATTGACAACTTCTATTTTCTGAATGTATTATATATCTTCTTGTAGTCTGCCTTGCAAATCCATCATATGTTGGTCCTTGCTTGGAAGATCAGTGATCTTTGCAACCAAAGAGAGTTGAAATTTCTTGTGGACTTGATGTATATTTTTATAAAAATCCTCACATTTTCCAAAGTTTTGGCCATTTCATTGTTTAACCTCATGGAGGCTTTCCTACAAAACTCTAGAAGTTCCATTTCTATTTTTATGCCTTCGGTTATTTTTTGTGGCAGATTTTCTAGAAAATTTGAACTAGCCTCTATCCAGGTCAACTCGATTTTGACCTTTTCTCCGACCCCCATCAGTCCTTTTCCAAAATTCAATGATTCTGATGCAATCACCTTTAGCCTTGTCATTATCAACCTTACTTTATAAATCTCACCTATGAGATTAACTTGATCCTGATGTATCTTTCTTCAAATTTTGCAAGATTGGTCACAAAAAGGGGTGATGTCCCGCTTCTTCTCATTATCTATCTTCAACTGATTTTCTAGAGATCACTTCTGCTCCACCAATTCTCATTAGAGGAATTTTGGGGTCTAAAATGGGCCTCTAAGGAAAATAATAAAATAATAGTTAAAATAATAAAATAATAGTGAAAATAATAAAATAATATTTATTAATTTTGGAGGAAGAAAGAAAAAAACTACATTTTGTGTTCGTATTTTCGACATATCTCCCTGTGTTTTTACTCAAATTTCGATCAAAAGAGCTCATTGGATGCGGAATTTGATTCCGCATCCAATGAGTACGCACACTGCATGCTTTTGGTGGACCCTGCTACCCCAAAAACAAGAAATACCTGAAAAAATGTGATGATGATGTCATCATCACGTTTTTTCAGGTATTTCTTGTTTTTGGGGTAGCGGGGTCCGCCAAAAGCATGCAGTGTGGGTACTCGTTGGATGCGGAATCAAATTCCACATCCAACGAGCTCTCCCAATCGAAATTTGAGTAAAAACACAATGAGATATGTCGAAAATACGAACAAAAAAAGTAGTTTTTTTTAATGACAAATATGTCAATTCAACCATTATGGTTGACTTATTTTATTGAAATTCTATTGGTTCTTGAATTCCAACTCACAAAAACTTATTTTGGCACGTTTTCTTATAAGGCCCATTTTAGACCCCGAATTTCCTCTAATGTCTACTCGAATTTCAATTCTTCAACGTGTCGGCTTGCCTCAGATTCTCTTAACTCTAGTTGGGAGATTATGGCTTCAAAATAATTTCTCTCCCCCTCCATTATTACTATTTTGACATTCATTGCTTCCTTCTCTATCACCAAAGTTAGGTACTCTCTTTGGTGTCTTTATTTTTCTAAGAGGATGGCATCATTCTTTAATTTTTAAGTATATACCCTATCCTCGTAGATTCACAACACTACCTTCAACTTAAACATATTCTCCTTGTTGCGCTCTACATCTTCCATCAATCGATCAATGTTATCTGCACTAGCCTGCACAGCTGCTGTATTTATTGAGGCCATGAATTTGGGGTCTTTGTGAGTACCCTCCATTATGGTGTATTTAGTGATTGTGACCACTTCATCTTGTGTTCCCATGTTTAACCGCATCTCTGAACTTTGTGTAATGGTCTTCCTTGATTTATAAAAAATGATGGTATCTAAGCAAGCTATTGTTGTTAGATTTTTATTATTTAAGATAGCATTAACTTAGGATCTTAACTAAGAGAATAACAAGCACAGCAATCAAACACATGAGACAATGAACACAAATATTTTTCCTCGGGGAAACCATAAAGGAGAAAACCCCGTAACTTCCTCAGAGATAGAATCAGCACCAATAGCAAAGCCCCAAAAATAGTAAGATGATTTCTTGACAGCAGTAGCCTCTTTCTTTCTAGCCCCAACAACTTCTTCTTCCTCATCTATGCGCTAAAACTGAGTGTGAGTGAGTGTATGATAAATAGAGAGCCTCACTCTCTATTTATACTAATTCCTGACTTGACAATGACTCACTAGGGCCGACTTCTCTAGGAGAGTCTAATAACCCTAGGGCCCTACAACTGCGGGGACTTTAACCCTTGAACAATAGGAGGGTTACCCACAATGAATTGACATGACTTGTTTACATTATAGAACCTCCTGATAGGAACATCGAGGCATGACATGACTCAATTACATTACATATACTTCCCAGAATAAACATCGGGGTACAATACATGAAATATACAAGTGAATACATTCCGAAGTTACAAATACATCAACAATTGTGTGTTACTTAGATGGAGTAAAAGGAGTAATCCCAAGCTCTACAAAAGGAGTGTGACCTCCTGTGATTGTTCCACTTGATGAAGTAGGAGGTTCTGGGTCTACTAGGTGATTCTAGGCTGCTTCTTGATCCAAAGCTTCCCTAATCCTCTCCTCTTCTTATTTTCTTCATAGTTCTTTAGTTGCTTCTTCGAGTTACTTTTGGTCTCTTTCTTCTTATTATTTATTTCATTCCTCTTCTTCTTGCCTCTTTTGGGCTTCTTTTGCTTGCCTTATTTTGGCCTCTTCTTTGTGTTTTTTCTTTGCTTCTTCCTTCTGTTTTCTCTCTGCCTCTACCTTCTGCAACCTTACAGCTTCATGTTTCTACAACTTCATTTCAATAGTAGTGTTGTCATCTTTGCTTCTGACGACACCACTCTTCTTTGTAAAGTGTTTGCTCAACTTAGTTATATTGTTGGCCCTTCTGAATACCTCTTCATCCTTGTTGAAGAAAAGGCTGAGTATTCATAGTGAATTTTGATGGTCACGCAATGTTCTGTGACCTTTCCTCTGCTATAATTTCTTTGAAAAGTCTCCAACTCTTTTACAAAATCAGTGAAACATTTTACCTTGGATAATTTGTATCCTTCGATGCAGAAAGGTAGTGGGGGGGACAATTCCTTCTTCATATCATGCAAGAAGTTACTGAATCTGTTTAAGAACACTTGCCTTACTGCATCTTTGTGGACTACATAGTCTGTGGCATACTTTGGCAGTAGGGATGGGACTCTGTAACATCCATACATTCTAAGGTATGTTCCTTCATGCGAGAAATAGTAGTCTCCATACTCAATGATAACCTCCATGGCGCTATCAGATAAGCAGTTTGGTTCTTTGAGGAAAATTAGATCTTAAAGATGCATAAAAAATTATTTGCATATGAGTTTGTAAAAATCTGCATACTTATGTGACCAGAGAATTTGATAAGCAACAAAAACAGGAGACTCGGTTTGGGTCCAAATGCACCCAAGATTAGAAAAAGGATTCCTACACAAAATGCAGTCGATAAGGTAAGATGACATGTAAAATCCAGACCTCTTCTAGGTTATACCCCCCTGTGTGGCTGATATACAAGATGATAGGTTGTCTGATATGATGTTCTCCGAGTTAAAAATTATGCCCTCAAAGGCTATGTAATATATTCAAGGAACCCAATTCAATTTATACATGGTTCCATCGGATCGACCAAAAATTATGTTCAACATCAAAGCTATGGTCTTGAACGGTGTTCGTAGGCTTTCAGACTCATAATCCCCACTTTATTTCTGGGGCAACTATTTCCCTGACATGATCATTTTCTTTGCACATTCCAAAGGGTCAATATTTATCCCTTTAACCCAATCATTTGTCATCATGACTTGGGCATGGGGTAGTTTTTAGGAAAATGTTATGTAAGATAGATTAAATGAAGAAACAATATTCCACTTTAATGTTAGAGATTATCCTTGAGGTGGGATTTGTCTAGGGCAGAATCCACCCGATAACCTCTGAGCAAGGAAATAGCTCTGGGCGAGTAGCGGCTTTGGTGATGCCTGTGTTTCTTATGTTTTGGTATATGATCATTTCTTTGAAACTAGAATCCAGGAAATTTTGGTATCTGATAATCAGATAGAGCCCTCCCCTTTTGAATTCAAGAGAAATTGGTGTGATAGCCTTTGTATCCTCAAATTTAATTTCTGTCCTGGAGATGATCTCCACATCTGAGTCTGGTTCGCTTTCCCTTTCCTTCTTCTTACCACCTTTCTTAGGCATTGTGTGATTTTTTTATTTTAATATCTGGTCTCAAAAAGATAATATTTTTTAATGAGAATAGAACCTATGATATACATGCATGAGCATAATTAGAAGTGATTTATCAATACCACAGTTGTTTTGAAAAGTGCATCATTGTACTGAGGTATCTTATATTGAGAAGAAAAAACTACTACATTTTTAATCAATCTCAGAGGAAACCTACATTGGACCTCAAAATCGGAGCATGCAATCATTATTCAATGTTAGAAAAGAGAAGAAAACCATAGTTGCAAATCCATTGCTAGCCAATCAAAATGCAGTTGTGTATGATGGAGAGAAGTGTTCCACTCAAAGTTTCTTGATCACTCAATAAACTCATGGTGTAATAAAAGGGCGAGAAATTACAAGATACAAATGAAATCCTATCAGTGCATATGTTGTTGTGTGAGCTATAAGCCTATTTCCAGCCCCTCCAATTTTCCTTCCTCATCTTAAAGCAGCAGTAATTTACCAAAACAATGTTGTAAGTAGGCACCTAATTGTATGTTTTATTATGCATTTTCACTTGCAAATATTTGTTGATTTTTTATAAAGGTTAATGGATTTTACAAGCTCGATTTCCAACCTATTATTTATTAACTTCAAACTTGTGGAGGAAAAGAGGCTCCTACCCGCTACTTTACTTAAAGGCGAAGGTGTGCAAAGAAAACTAGGTGAAAGCACTATACAGTTGCAACATCTCATTTTATAGTGGTGGAAAGGTGGACTCTCAAAACTTTGAAAACCTTGTGTTCCTTTTAGTTTCATCCAATAAAACCAAGTGATTTCTATGCAACAATCCCAGTATCCTCTTTACTCAATTGAGTTTACAGGGTGTTTGTCGTTCTTCATAAGCATCTGCAAATAAAACCATTGGAAAAATCACTCCTCATGAGAAGAGAGTTTTAGGAACAATCTGGAAACCCCAAAATCAAGGAAACAAAGATGAACTAAGTATTTTTTATTGGGAAGGTATCTTCATTCTAGCCCTAAATCAGCACGAAGTAAGATACAAAAATTTTCTCATAAAAATGATTTTGTTAGAGCTTTGATAAACCGACTAGGAAAAAAGTTCGCCCTGAGAAACTCGAACGCGTAAACAGTTCCTCGATGGGCTATCCATGAAGAAAAGAAACAAACTGTAGGAAAAAGATCCATGAAGGATGGGCCAAACACTTATAAGCATAGTGTTTCTAAATGACTATCTCGGAAAAACCTTTATGCCTTAAAGAGGTTCATTTTTCTACCGGCTAAGGAGCAAAGATGGTCGTGAGGCCAAGCTCAAATAAAAAAAATCAACCTTAGTGGCTTCGAGCTGCATAAACCAAAACAAAATTACCCTAAACTATGGCAAAGACGTCGCATACAAATGTTCCACCAGGAATAGGGCTGCAGAATGGAGAGGAAAATACGCTATCAAAACAAAAAAATGACTGTGATACATCTTACCCAATTTTCTACCACATATATAAAATATTAAATCTTTATAAAAAACACAAGAGTACAAAACGAAATGTACTACCTATCAACTATCGAATGGTCATGGGTTGGGTTGAATGCAATGGCTCCAGATGTCTCTTTTCGATTGGTTTCTTTCCAAAATGGAGTTTCATGGGATAGAAAGAAAATAAAATCATCCGTTTATATAGACAAAACGAACAAAACTTTCATTAATGTAGTTGTTGGTTGATTTAATGCGACAGTTGGAGAATTGAATACGATGGTTGTCGCAACGTCATTGGCGTGAAACTCGGTCAATCATTACAAAAGAAAAATTAATGGCAAAAATGTCGATGATATTTTTGGAAAACCCTCTGATACTATCAGTGAAGTTTCTCCTTCTCTCGCAACTATTTCGACGGGAAACATTGAGTCTCCTCCGACCATATCGGCAGAAACTTGCCTAATTCCTATGGTTGGCTTTGTTGATGTTCACTCTATTGTCCATTTTACTTTGGACATGACCATATCAATGGAAAACATCAAGTTTCCCCAAAAAACTTGGTAACATTTACTGATCTCTTCAATCGTGTTGGTGGTAATTCATGAGTCACACCCGACAGTGTCTACGATTTTCCTTGAGTTATGATGAAACAGTGTTTTACAAAACACTTATTTTTCCCAATCCAACCGTTACAGAGAGACTGGCTAAGTTCCTCCGATACATCAGATAAATTGGCCAAGTTACTCCTATATGTCAATGAAAAAATGTGATTTTAACTTAACCAAAACTTATTTGTTCAACTTTTGGAAAAAAACTAAGTGTGCAAGATGGACTCCCTTGAGCTGGAAAACTAGTCTAAGTAAGCTTTCAATCAAAAGTATAAGGAGGGGCCCTAAAATATAAAAAAAATGGGGAAGCATTCGTAGCAAAAACACCTTCGATGCCTTTGTATTCCAATCGAAGCCCCTAGAGTCAAGACTAGTCAAGACATTTTGTCCCCAAATTCTGCCTTTGTTTGGATTTTTTTAATATGGGCATTACACTCTCACCAGTAGCGCAGCAACATAGCATGGATCTATCTAAGATAGTAACCTTGAATTCCTTCAATTATCATGAATGGAAATACAAAATTGAGATACTGTTGCATAGAATAGGTCTCTACAGAGTTACTATGGCCTTAGAAATCGAGCCAAATTCAGTTGTTAAGAAAGAAAAGTGGCATAACAGGAAGGATGAAGCTTATGGATTGGTTTTTATATCTCTCCCTCTCTCCAGGACTTCTTTTTCATCTTGATGTCTTAATAGGACCTAATGAAGTGTGGGTCAAACTTGAATCCCTCTTCGAAAAGCAAGATGATCTTAGAGGACATCAATTGGAGAATGGGTTGACCTCATTGAGACCAAGTAATTCGAAACACTTGAGGAATTCAAACCAAATTTAAGTAAGTCATGATTTTTCTCAAGCAGTGTGGGATTTATAATAAATAAGAGAATTTAAAACTCTCCATCCTATTAAAGTTGGGTCCATAATACTCAGTTTTTGTGTCAACATTCCATGCTACTAAGCTTGCAGTTCAAAATTGGAGGGTGTCATCCCTGGATGCATTCATAGATTCTCTCACTCAAGAGAAAGTCAAGGTGATTCAAATGGGGACTCTCAAAAAACAAAAGAATCATGCGCTTGTATCTCTTTAAATCAATAATTTCAAGTCCAAAGGAAAGCTGAAAGTGAAGGAGAAGAATACAAAGTCAGAATCTGAAGATGAAGGTTCTTACTCTACTGATGAAGGCTCGAATTCCAAGAAGAAGGGAAGCAAGAAAGGAAGATAAAAGTGTACCTATTGAAGAAAACCTTCCCACAATGAAAAATATTTTTTTTAAAGAATATGGACATCATGACTCAGTTTCTCGAAAGGAACACCATTAATGTTCCAGATTTTGCGAAAAAGAAAGGGAAAATTATGTTGATCCCCAGGAGCACTGCCACACTATGCGATTCAAATGTAATGATTGTCATGATTTTGTTTCCAGAATCAAATATTTTCCTGATGTCTCTGATTTTTATAGTCATTCTGATATATCAGAATCATAAATATCTTTTCCTCCCTTCGAAAAGACACCTATCAATTCCCCAAAGCCATCTCCTCTCAATACTAGTTTTTTGTCACTAGTTTTTTACTTGCCTTCATACAACTCTTCCAAAATTCATTCATATTATTATTTATATGATTTAGAATATTATTTACAGGATGATATTCAAGTTATGACATCCTTATCCCATCCATCTGATGCTCAGAAGGCCCTACAACTCCATAATTCTCCAGTTGGTAAACTAGATAATTTCATGGTTTCCTATACTGTATCAATGGTGCAAGTTGTTATTATGTCGTTGTTTTCCATCATTGGTCATTTTTCCATATCATTGGATATATGTGGGTTATTGTTACATACATTTGTATCTGATATAACCTTTATTAGCTCAAATTTTAGATCCTTATAATCTCCAATTTTTCCCAATTGTCAATGTAGACTAGTTGCACCTAGTTTTCCTACTATGACTAGGCCTAATTTTGGAGCCATTATACCTCGATTGTTTTCTGCTCCATATAACTTAATTTCTTATATTTCAAAGCCTCATAAGCTCTATTACAGAATCATAAAGGTTTCACATCAATTTGGAAAGAAGGATTATGATTGGGTTCACCATTATGCAGCTACACTAGAAATCAAACCTATCGATTTCATTGATGTTCTTTGGTTAGGATACGATTGCACATATTTATTTTCCATATCTAATTTTATGTTAAGACCTGATATTTTATGTTGTCACATTAGGAAGAATTCATATGATGCTCCTTTATCGCCAGAAGATGAGCTCCAAGGGGTTTCTCCTCATGTTTTTTGTCTACACAACATTGGAAAATTGATACATGATCAGGGCATCTACAGTAACTCCACAAAATTTTTCACCGAGAAGAAGTACATTCATATTATTCAAGTTAATAACAAGAAAAATTGAATATATTCATTTAAATTCTATGCCATGTCCATTTTTTAGGAAGGATTTTCGCCATGCAGTTTTTCCTTTTTCCTCTGTTTACATGGACAAATTTTTTTTTACATTTAGATTGTATGGGTGACCTTTTGTCTTAGTTATTAGGTCCCAGGTTGTCCAAAGTTAGTATTAAATGGGGGTGTAATTATTATTATTAATCCTCCCATTTACCACATAATTCTATTATTTTATTTCCCTATCTTATGAGGTCTTCATCACTTCACTAGTGCATGGGGGACACACCTAGTGGACATCTACCACTTATTGCACATGTCTCCATGAATTTTGGTGCTCCAGTTATGCTATGATTCCCATCAATTAGTTCACTCTCAGTCTCTCTAATGCCATTTTGCATGATTTAAGGGAGGCAGGGAGAATTTACTCACATACCCTCTTCATTTAACTGGTTGTGAACTGTTTTAGTGATCCGGAGTTGCACTAGTTAGCTATAGTGGTTATTTTCCCACACTAAGTTAGCTCATGAATCAATCTAGGTTGGTAGATTCAACTATCTCTTCAGGTATTCGAAGTATTCCTTTATGTTGTTTATATATTCACCCATAATGATGAATAATATTGTATGTAAGATTTATCATATTGTTCTTCAACTCATTGTGTAATTGCAATTATTCTTCTTCTCTATATTTCTCTTATGCAATCCAAGTGAATATTATTATTGTCCCAAGATCTACTTGTCAAAATCTAATATTCCTATATTGGGAGATTGTGGTTAGTGTTACCACATGGAACCTTCCAAAATGCACTTACATAATCTCACATACTTCAATTATGTTCCACGATTGGAATTATATGCCCCAGGTAGGGATTATATATGTCTCCCTAAAATCCTCTAGGAGGTGAGTTTAAACTAGCCATAAAATGATATAGTGGCTATATGAACCATTGACTCCACTGGAACCAAGGCATTGAAATAATTCTAGGGGTGTACCTCTCCTCTAGTTCCATGTCCCAAAGATCATCTTTTAGTATGATCTTAGAAACTAGGGTGTCTCTCAGTAAGGGACAGTGCAATTCTTGCACATAATGGAATTCCTTGACTGGGAAATTTTGGTTAGTGTTACCACATGGAACCTTCCAAAACACACTTACAAAATCTCACAAACCCCAATTCTGTACCATGTCTAGAATTATATGCCTCTCATAGTGATTATATATGTCTCCCTAAAAGCCTCTAGGAAGCTAGTTTCAACTAGCCATAAAATGATGATCATGGCTCGGATCGATGAACCATTAATTCTATTGGAACCAAGAAATCGAGATAATGCTAGGGGTTCCCCTCTCCTTTGGTTCCATGGAACAAAGGTCGTATTTTAGTATGGTTTTGGAAATTAGAGTTTCGCTCAATAAGGGACAGTGAAATTCTTACACATAGGGGTTAAATTTGTAAATTCCTTGATCAAGAACTTCTACATAGTGTTACCACATAGAACCTACCCAAACACATTTGAAATATCTCATGGAACTCATTTCTACACCATGGTTGGAATTTTATGCCCCTTACAATGATTCAACATGTGTCCATGAAAGCCTATAGGAGGCAAGTTGCAACTAGACATAAAATGATGGCCATGGCTTGGATCTATGAACCATTGATCTTGTTGGAACTAGGACATCATATAACTAATAAGTTTTCCCCTCTCCTCCGGGTTCATGGATTAGATATTGTCTTTTAGTATGGTTCTGGAAACTAGTGTTTCACTCAGTAAGGGACATTGCAATTCTTGCACATAGGGGTCAACTTTGGGAATTCCTCAACTGAGCTTGTGGCTAGAGTTACCATGTCAAACCTACCCAAACACACTTGCAGGGTCTCATGAAATTTAGTTATTATCCACAATTGGAATTCTATGCCCTTTATAATGATTCAGCATGTGTCTCTGAAAGCCTCTAGGAGGCGAGTTGCAACTGGCCATAAAATAATGATCATGGCTCATATCGAAGAATGTCGACTCCATTGGAACCGAGAAATCAGATTAATTCTAGGGTTTCACCTATCCTCTAGTTCCATGTATCGAAGTTCATCTTTTAGTATGGTTTTGGAAACTAGGGTTTCACTTGGTAAGGGACAATGCAATTCTCACACATAGGGATCAACATTGGGAATTCCTTGACTGAGAGATGGTGGCTACCATTACCATGTGGAACCTTCCCAAACAAACTTGCAGGATCTCACGGGACTCATTTTTGAACCACAGTTTGAATTATATGCCCCCAATAGGAATTCAACATGTGTCCATGAAAGTATTTAGGAGGCAATTTTCAATTGGCCATAAAATCAGGATCATGGCTCAGATCGATTCGAGTTGTATCTGTTGGAAACAAGACATCATATTAATGTTATGGGTTCCCCTCTCCACTTGTTCCATGTCTTGGAGATCATATTTTACTATGTTTTTGGAAACTAGGGGTTTTCTCAATAAGAGACAGTGTAATTCTTACACAAAAGGGTCAAATTTGGGAATTCCTCGACCGGGAGCTTGTGGATAGAATTACCATGTGTACCTAACCAAACAAATTTGTAGTATCTCATGGAACTCATTGTTGCACCACAGTTGGAATTTTATGCCCCTGGCAGGGATTCAACATGTGTCTCTAGAAGCCTCTAGGAACCGAGTTTCAACTGACCATGAAATGAGGGTCGTGGCTTCGATAGACAAACCGGTGGCTCCATTGGAATTATGATATTGAATTAATCCTAAGGGTTCCACTCTCCTCTAGGTCCATGGATAAGAGATCATATTTACACGATTTTGGAAACTAGGGTTTCGCTCAATAAAGGACAATGCAATTCTTTCATAAAGGGGTCAACTTTGGAAATTTTTTATTATGATTCTAGATATAGACACTCAAAGAGTGTCACTCAAACCTACCACATTGCACTCCAAATATGTTTATATGTCCTTAGTGTGCCACATCCATTGACATGTCCTTAGTGTTCCACTAGATTTTCATTTTGATAAATTAATGGATTTTTTAAGAATTCAAAGTTCCATATAAAAAATTAAGATGATGTTTCATCAATGATATCTATATAATCCTTACTAACTTTGTCACTTTCCTGACTCGTCCTTGTAGTTTCTTCGGAGTCACTTGCAAAAAAATCTTTCCAAATCAGTTTCCTTTGAATTGGACAAGTATTCATTAATTGTAATTTTTTGGGGGGTATCCAGTTATTCATAAACATGGTTTATTGTATGGCGTTGATCATGAATGCACTCTAGGTGTTTTTTTGTAGATGATGATTGTTTCTTTTGTATTGATATCACGCATCTATGCAATCTTTGAAAATTTTGTGTTAGAGCGCTATGTCTCATTAGAGATTGAAACATAACATGAACATTTGTACTTTAATCTCTTCATTATTACTTGCATCATAGAAAAAAAGACTATTGGTATTATCTTCAAATATACTTTAAATAGGCATGATTAATATTCCATGGGTTATAAATTTGATTATGATGTTTGATTATTAATGAATTAGTTTAAAGTCTTGTTCACAAATTTTTTCACAATACATTCACATTTTATGAAAATATGAAGGGTTCACATGAGCTACCAACTATTGTTAAGACACCCACACTTTAAATTGGACAATGAAGACATTGATGCATATTTTGACACTTTTTTCTTTCATTTCAAAGAAGACCATGTCTACCTAATTTACATTTCTTTTACAAGAGAGTAGGTTTTCCACATTTTAAAAAAAAAAGAACATTTTGGATTGGTCTTGAAAATATAACCACGTATGATTGATAGGCCATGAAAACACTCACATGATTTCATTTAATTAAATTGTGTTCAAAAACACTATAAATGTGCATTGATGGCAATACAATTTAGCATTGTATATGCAATGGATTGTGCTTAAGAACATTGTAAATGTGCACTGGGGTTCATTGTGAATTGTTGTTATTGTGCATTAGTATTTTCAGTTCTTCATATTCCATTAAATAATTACTCAATGTTATAACTAAGATCTCCATGCAATTTTCCAAGCTATCAAAAAATGGGATCATTACCTATAAAAAAATTACTGGCCACACATGTATGATCACACTAAATACCATTGTGACAATGTCAAGAGAAATTATGAAATATATTATGCCATGCAATTTTGAATAAAAAAAAAGTAGAAGATTCTTAGATGGCATGTCAATGTACATGTATTAAAAAGTACAACGATGGACATGTAAATGAAAGTACATATGTCCTAGACGATACCTTAAAACTATAACTTCCTCTTGTTTTTTTCAGACTCTATTGCATCTTTGCTCTAGGACCACTGTGCATATCTAGAGACTGCAAGTCTAATATCAAATTTATTGATCAACTAACTAAACTAATACCCAAGCACTACCAAACCTTTTTTTTTAATTGTGACTCAATTACTTATAACAAACACTCACTGAATCCATTCGAGGTACAGATGATTGTGGTGTCCTCCTCCTTGTTAAAATCCCCTCTGCAATTGTCCTCTTCGAATAAAAGATCCTATGTTAATCAAATCAACAATTATCAACATGTATGCATTTACAAATACACTAAAAACTTTGTAATTAATGAATATATCACCAAAAAATATGATTTGGGCCAGAAGACTAGGTTTCTTGTGTTGCGAGTGGAGCAATAGGTCAAACATCACCCTCATTGCACACACTACTTGACTAGAGGAGTGAGACTACATTCACCAAATTCTAAAATAGTTAGGCATCATGCATGAATACACAATATAACACACGAATGAACTATGTAAAAATATTGAAGTAGATACTTCTGTGTGAATTATTTCAATCATAGATGTTGCATTAACTGTCGCATCAATGACCCCCTAAGGTATTGCATGGAAGAATCTCAACATGATGCTATAAACATATGAAAAAAAAATTAAGAAAAACAAGTTGTGGGGTGAATTGAAAGTTAATCAACAACTATCATCGATGGCTATACATTACCATGGAATCAGTAGATCCATGATCATAGACACCTAATCTATTTATGGAAGAGGGTCATCTAATCTATACATGGCCCTTTTCTACATTTGGACCGCAAGGAGAGACAAACCAAAGCGGTGGTGTTGGGATTTGGATTGATCCTTGTAGTCACATAGTTTTGTTGTAGGTAGAGATGCACATGAATGAAATAATATGTATTTAATAAATTACATGTTGTAATACTTATCTCTATCTAAGACACTCCTCCCTCATGGGGGGGTTCGCTACTGCAATTCCTTTCCCCTTTATAGAGCCTAATATTGCCTGCAAGTTTAAAAATTATAAATATTAGCAATCTATAAAGGAGTACAGTAAGGACAAAATAATTTGAACAAAATTAATTTATTAACCATGTACTTACATTCCTAAAAAAATTCATAGAGGCCACTCTATGGGATATCACTAAGATCAATGTATCTCTCATCTTGCTGAGAATCTAGTGCCTACAACTTAAAAAGTTGTAAATATTATACCATCTAACATTAATGGACTAACATGTATTAACGGAATGAAATGTATTAACAATATGAAATGTTGAAATATGACCTTAATGCCAATTGTTGTCGCCTTAGATACAACAACACCAGGTACACTGACACCCCTTACAAAGGCATCAAGGTCTTGCAAGATTAATAGTTGTATATATTAACAATCTTAATATGTGTACAATATGGAAAAATTATATTAACGACATTAGTGTTAAAACCATATACTTACCTAACCGGAAGTTGTCGTAGGGGTAGCATGTGTTGGTGCATGACCATAGAAGGCTTGACCACATGTCGTGCACACCTGTGGCTCAACGTAGGGCTCATGGGAAGTCAATCTACCCCCACCTCTAGATGGTCCTACATCACTGGGAGCTTATGGTTTTACCCCACCAAAGGAAGATGGCCATTCCTGGTCAATATTAGTGTTATGGAAGACAGTCACTTGAGTTAGGGTCAGAAATGACTCATGTGCCTAGGGAACCATCTAATGTGCAAGAGAGACATCTAGTCTAAGTAGTGGGGTGAGGTGTAGGTTTGGGACGATTGTCATATCAAAGCCTGAAATTGGGTTGGTTTTGGGGAATCCCCATACCAACACCATGGAATGGCAAGTAATCAAAATAATTCACATATTTATCCATCATGAATTCAATATATAACTTCTAGGGGAAGTATAGTGGTAGTTTTCTGTTGTTGTGTGGTGGAACATAAAAAACCATGTACCATTGATCCGTCCAATGCTCTCGGAATGATGGATGTGTACACCACTCAATCAAAATATGTGCTTTATTTGTGTTTTGAATGTTATTTGTTTCAGTGACTCTAAACAATGAAAATATGTGTTCTTTTGTGATATTTAGCTTCTTCACATCGTTATAGCTCAATCCATTTGTATATTATTTCCTTTTTATTTCTCTGTACGGTGTGATGTTGTACAAAGCATCATTAGAGTGGCTAATCGTGTCTACAATGTCATCCAAATATTTTTCCAATGAGCGGGAGAGTTGGTCTCCATCCTTACATGTGGTACCTATCTCTCTCAGGTGGATAATCTCTAGCAAAATCTTTGTGTTTGGATCCACGGTAGTCACTACAATTATAAATGGAAAAAAAATCATTAGAAAAATACACATGGTATAATGACATCTCTAATAAATCACAGATGTAAAACTAGTGTACAACAAATAATGACACAAACTAAATTTATAATTGAAAAATTGCACTAACAAATCAGCATAACATTTTCCCATCTTAAATTTATGTCGTATATGTGTATTAATTTAGATTTCCAAATGTGTTAATGTCCTATGTGTATATGTCATATGCTATAAAGTTTTATTTACATTATTTTCGATCTAACATGGTATTTGAGCATGTTATTTAGAATCCTCAAGATCCAAGTGTGGAATGCATTATTACTTGTGAGAGCAAGTTGTCAGAAGAATTTTAAACATGTTTGATGCTTGATGTTCATTGAGGATGTTTGAGAGTGGTTCCAACCTTGTCGAGCTTCATATGGAAAAGGTAGAATTTTATATCCCATATAGAATTCAATAGACTTCCACTAGATGCTATCATACATGTATGATGGTATGGGGTTGGCATGTGATCAAGCACACCAACCTCCCTATGTACCTTGATGTTGGCAGTGCTTATTGTTGAAATCCTCTATCTTGGCCTTCACAAAAATGTACCCTTCACTCAAGTGAAATCACTTATTAAGCATGGGAATCTTCTCTACCTTATTTTAATGCTTGGATTAGGAAGTTTCAACAAAACTATAGGGTGTCCGGTGTCCTTGGAAGACTAACTTCAAGATTCTTGGTAGAGGCAAGAACTAGATCCTAGAGGAAGGGGCACATGGTTTTATTGGAAGACTTCCACTAGATTCTATCAGACATGTAAGATGGTATGCGGTTGGCATGTAATCAAGCACATCAACCTCCCTATGTAACTTTATGTTGGTGGTGCTTATTGTTGAACTCCTATGTCTTGTCCTTAACAAAAATGTACCCTTCACTCAAGTGAAATCACTTATTAAGCACAAGAATATTCTCTAACTTATTTTAATGCTTGGATTGAGGAGTTTCATCAAAATTGTAGGGTGTTTAATGTCCTTGTAGGACCAACTTTGAGATTTCGGGTAGAGGTAAGGACTAGGGCCTAAAGGAAGGGGAACATGGTGCTATTAACATACTTGCACTAGATTCTATCATACATGTATGATGATATGGGGTCACTAGGTAATCAAGCACATCAACCTCCCTATGTATCTTGATGTTGTTGGTGCTTGTTGTTGAACTCCTATGTCTTGGAATTAACAAAAATGTACCCTTCACTCAAGTGGAGCCACTTATTAAGCATGGGAAGCTTCTCTAACTTATTTTAACACTTGGACTAGAGAGTTTCATCAAAACTACAAGGTGTTGCCCAATGTTCTTGGAGGACCAACTTCAAGATTCTAGGTAAATTCAAGGGCTAGACCCAAGAGGAGGGGGCACAAGGTGCTATTGATGTGTAAAATCCCAATATAGGCAAGGATTTTGATATGTAAATATTTGATGTAGCATGAAATTTTTTGGACTCTATAGGCCATGTAGCCTCATTGTTTATGTTTTTCGGGGTAGATATGAACTCCACTTGATGTTTTTTTTTAGTTGTATGCACTCTTACTATATAAAAAAGAAACTTTTCATATTTGTGAATAATGGTTTGGATTCAAAAAGATTCTCATGAATATATATGTATCTAGTGAAAATGATTTAAATTTTATGAGGATTGGGGTTTATTTTTTTTTGGCATACAAATGACTAAAATTATGGTTTAAATTTTTTTAAGGCGTACAAATGACTGAAAATAGATAATTTAGAAGGAAGGATTTTGATGAAATTACCTAAGATGGAGGAGATGGACACCTTTGTTGGAAGATTGGTCTTCAAGTATCCTTATTGGCGTTCGTGATTTGCTCTACTAGATGGTCGTGACTCGCTATTTATCGGTGTTGTGGAAGAAATGATGAAAGTGAGTTGATTTGGGGATTAAATATTGCTTTAAAACTACCGTACACATTTTTTTTCTCCAAAATGGGTACATGGTTTGCTTCTCTAAAATGAGTATGCATTTTGTTTACCTATCCTTCATAGCCTTCACCGTTGGGCTCGGGATTGCTTGGGACTAGATGTGGTAAACACATACTCATTTTTCTTTTCTATAACTTAAGCGAGTTTCTTGAATCTACCATTGCATCTAAAATGTCCCTCAACTTTATGCACTCTCCCTCAAGTATTATGTGTTTGTTATAGGTTTCACATTTTTTCATGGACCTAGTGTTACCTATTTTATTCATTTTCTATTGAGTTGAATGTAGGGATATAGTTTATGGTTGGATAAACCATATGTTGTGGATATCGATGTGATTCACAAGGTTTCTAGGTTGTTGCGTAAAGAGTGAGATCCTATAGATTCTATAGCAATGCATGATATGAGGGTCAAGGAATTTATCCAAAATATGGAACATGCCATGGAACATGAGGACCAGTATGTTCTTATATTACTAATATAGAAGTATGAGTTTCCACTCAGATTTTAATAGGAAAATTTTTCCGTAAGTGTCACAAGGATTAATTCCCTATGGGGTATTGTTTGCAATAGAATATGCATTCTGAGTATTAAGAAGAGTTGAGTGAAGTATTTGTTGGAGGATTTTATCGATTACGATGATTTTATAGAATGGAAGGATCCTCAAGGGAGAGAATATGATATTGTGGTGACAATGACATTTCCATCCCCAAAGTTTAGTATTGGCGGCATAGTGTAGACAAGGAAGTACAACATAGTACCAATTTGGTATTTCGGTGTTGGTATATATAAATGATTCAATTTGCATCTGATTCATACTATATTCCCCCATATTTGGTAGATAAGTATGATTCTACTATGAGTTTTTAAGTAGATGCTCATAATGTTTTTATTTCACTGCAAGCAAAACCTTCAAATAGAACTGATAATTTATACCATTTTGCATTTTGGAAGAAAATATTAAAGAAGCTATGGAAGATTGGCCTGCGAATTTCCAGTTACAACCTGATTCATATGTGGAAATACTAAATACTCTACACAGTAAGACAAAGAAGAGGTCAGAAGTCATATGTGGAAATACTAAATACTCTACAAAGTAAGACAAAGAGGAGGTCAGAAGTCTAAGGTTATACTAGTTTGACAGTGCGTCGGTCTCCAAGGTTAAGTTCAAAGAAAAAAGAGCATAATAACTTCAGAAGAGGAAGAAGCATACAATTGTTTTATCATCCTCTGTGTTTGAACAAGAGAATTCCGAGAGGAAAGAAGGAACAAATTCAAAATCATAGGACCACATATCATCGCAAAGAGGTCAGAGGGTTAAAAGTCAATTTTTTTTAAAGGAAACATGAATCATAAGAGTTGATACAATTAAAGGATACCCTTATCACTATTGAGATGAATATTGATTCACAACATGTACTTCATTTAGACTCTACTCAATATTTGGCAAAGTGGAAATCTAAGTTGAAATTGGGGAGTTCAAATCGAGGCATATAATATATCAATATAAATAATATTGTGCATGAGTCTAGTTGAGTATATAAAAGCTTTGTAAACAACTTGTAAAGAAGAGCTATATCAATGTAGATCCTTGTGTGGTGGTGTATAAGGAGATGGAGGGTTATTCATCGCTAACATCGAGTTGTTCTATATTTGAATTCAATCTTTCACAATTTTCTTTCCAGCAATTCAGGAGTATATTGCAGTGACTACAAAGGAAATGGGAGCATGACATTTGGGTTTGAGTAGAGCTTATAGTGATATACAACAAAAGCATGACAAAGAGGTTGTTGAACATAGTTCGTTGATAGTTGTAGCTGAATATTTATGTTTAGTGTTTTGTTAAGAGGAGAATGAAGATGTTGCACATAGTACAGGTGAAGCAAATTTGTGATGAGATAAAGACATTAATTTAGGGTTTGCAAGCACAGAACGTAGTATTGAAGGATTAGATGTCTAAAGTAGAAACACCAGAAAAATTGGAGTTAAATAGTCATATAGTCCAAGAAGACAAAACATTTGAAAAATCTAAAATACAGGTGAAAGGTCTATCAAAGTTGGTAGATACTAGTTTTTTTTGTTGTGGAACCATCTGTAGAAGGCTATGGAAGTTTGTGAGAAGGAGAATCATATTAATTCTTGGGAAGAGAAAGTGAAGGAGAAAAATCCAGTCTCTAATTACTTGACCTATGTATACTGATATGGACGTCATGACAGAGATTTATATCCTTACTAGAAGATTGTTTTGACTAGAGTGGAGAAGTAGCAAGTTACCAATCAAGTTATGCAGTTTCAGGAAAAGACAAAGAAGCAGTGTTTATTTGGGAGAGATTGTGCGATTGTAACCACATTATGCTACATTGGAGTAACTTGTTGAATTTTAGAAGGATTTTGAGTTGTTACAATTAATGGAGCAGTTGGATATTCAATTATCAGAGTTTACAGAGCAATTGAAGCAAGTCCTTCATTTAGTCCAACATGTTATTCCTAAAGAGTTAATATTAGCACGAGGGAAAGCCAAACATAGTGTTGTTGGCTTGTTGGCGCCATGATAGTGGAATTTTCCTAATTTTAGTAAGTGAATAACATATTTTGCAATATGTTGTGCAGTATGTTTATCAGGGCTTGTGCAGTAAAATTATAAGATAATTAGGTCATGATTAACTAGTGTTAGTTACAAGATAGTTAGTAAACCTAATAATTGTATGTCATGTTGTATAAAGGCTAAAAAAGATGGGATTGTTTTAGGTTCTTGGGAATGGTATTTTGAATTATATAGTTTTGATGTATGACAAAAATTAATGAAAGATGTAATGTTTTCAATATCAATAGAATGGCCAAATTATTTGTTTTGAATTAATTATGTATGATGGAAACACCATCCATGGATTTGAATTTGTGTATGTTATTATGTTGAGTTATTATGAATGATGAAGCATATATTAATGGAAAATTCTTATCAAACCAATATTTTCAGTCTATGTAATCCATGTGAGAGTCTCGAGTGAGGATTCTCCTTTCTTGGGTAATGACAATGCTGATTCTCATAGTGATAGGGGTATTGTTGGTTCATGATTTAGAAACTAGGTTTTGAGTTTATTCCAATAACTATTGATGTAACCTTTTCTACTGGTGCATTTGGATCTCAATCTCTAAAATATGGCTTTGACCACCAAGGGATGTTGTTAATGGTGTTGTTGGATCAACTTTTTCTAGTGAAGCTATTGCTACTGGAGGATATGAAAAAAATGGTGTGCCACTTGAAACTATATCTACATGTGCTTCTCCTCCTATGACTGGTGCTATTGTTGTTGGATCAAACCTTTAAGGCCCCTATAGTTTAGTTCTTGGTGGATCAAGAGGGGGTAGAATAGTGTGGTTGTTAAAGGCTGCAATTCCAATTATTTTACTATTTTTTAAGGCTTTAAGAGAATATTAGAACACAATAATATTCAACATAAATGCCATTATATGATTATTAAGGGAATTATTCAAAATAATCGAAGGATCCTTTGGGAAGCAACACATTAAACATGGAATGTGATTGCAGGCTTTGCAATGAACTTATGTGCATTCAACTGTGCAACACTATGAAATTGTCTTTGTGCTTGGTCTATTGAAGTTCCAGTTAGATCAAGTAACATATTTTTCAATTGTGGATAATATTAATCACATGTCAAGAAGCCTAATCTGGATGTGAAAAGGGTAAATTCTACTTTCTAGCTATTTCAGATTATCATAATAAGTATTAAGCACAACTTCGTATTTTCCCTTTGAAAACAAACAAGAGAGGACAAATTAGATAATAATAAAAACTTGAATCTTCGTGCTTAGGACTTGTATAGATGAATAGAATGGAGAAGATGAGCCAACTCCCTTTTTCTTGTTTATAACTACATGCGTGACATTGTGAGCCTCAACGACATTGTTCATATCTATTTCTTATTTTTTCCATTAGGTGCATCATTTTTTCCTATGATATGAACAAAGAAATAAGATTTAATGGGCTGAACATCCTCAATTTTCCAAATTTGTTTGATATGTGCAAACACGTAGTGATATTATGTAATCTCTCCAACTAATAGAAGCATAATTGGTTATGGGATTTATCTTCCATTATCCAGATAAACTTTGCAACACCTATGGATAACTTGATGCATGTCATTTTGTCTTCCTAGCCTACTCAATCCACTGTAGCTAACTCTTTGAAACTACATCACATGAATGACACGTTGAATATACTATATATGGATGGCTCAGTGATTAAGAGCAGTTGTTTGGCCTCAACCAATAGTTCGACTCGGTACATCAAAATCCCAACAATGCTAGCACTTCTCCACCATTTCTCTCTTTTCCATAGGTATTGCTCTTGTTTGGTCAACTAGGTTTGAAACTACTTGAAGTTCCTCTATTTATGTCTTTGAAGTGACCTATGCTCACGCTATGTAAACTAGACTCCCTTCTTTTTCACTACTGATAGATTTTTCACAACAAACACAAATCTGTGTAAAACTTAACCATGCTTCCACTCTGCAAGATCCTTTGAACATATATATCAGATAGAGATTGAAATAATAGGTAGAACAATGTAGGCATTTGTATTCAAGCAAGAAACTAAACTCCTAGTCAAATTAAGGTATAAGAACGTAGGGATTTGTATTCAAGCAAGAAACTAAAATCCTAATTAAATTAACCCCACGTCAATGTTCAATGGATTTCTTCAACAAATGACAAAAATATTTTTTGGGGTCGATCTCTATTCCTTAGTTGATTGTTGGGACAATTCTTCTGAGATTGATTTTTTCACTCAATAATTCTCGAATCTTTCCAACTGGAATGAATTCTACAATTGGATTGGTTTATTTTGTCTTCGCACTACCAAGTTCTAGTACCAGGAGTTTGTAGACAATCCATCTACGGCGGTCCTCCAACAAACTTATTTCGTTCAATTCGAACAAAACCCCAATATTCCAAAGAAAGATTATAAGTTTAACGACTTCCACCATTGGCATAATCGATGTGACAAGAAGGATGTTGAAACATATGAACAACACACATTGTATTTCCTGGTCCTAATGGATCTGGTTCCTAGTCTCAGTTCTTGGTCCGGGTTATAAGAGATCGCAAGGTCAAAACTTGTAACTGATAAAATGCAGAAGTAGTAGTAAAGACAATTTGAATAGAAGCATCGAGGGCTTAGCCAGGGTTCTCATGCAAATTCCAGATGTTTCACACCATGATCTATGCAATGGGGCCTTAGCCGGATTCTCATGCAAACGCTTGATGTTTCACACCATGATCCATTTGGCCAAAAAAAGACAAACGCTACATATCCATGGTTTCTCTCTCTACAGCTTGATTTTGGGAATTTTATCTAATCTAATTAGTAGTATCTTTAAAATCCTGTGTATTTCACAAGAAAGGTAAATAGTTTTTAAAAGGACGCACAAGGAGCTTAAGTTGTGGAAGCATAAGTTCCCATTCTTTAACAATATTGTGCACATTTGTTAGAACTTAGATTCATAATTGTTAAAAATATATATTAGTCTTTGATGTGAAGGCCTTATATTTTGATTTTTACATCTTTATTTATTAAATAAATATTTTCATCAATAGTTATAAGACCACTAAATCTTTTTTGTATTAGTTAGTTTTGCCTTGATTTGATTTAATATATTCATAATAAAATTAGTGCATGTGGATTAAGGAACACACACATAAAGTAAAATCCTTATATAACTATTTCATGCAAATAAAGAATAACTATTTTACATCATAATTAATTAATTAATGCAAGTTTTGACTATTTGTAAGATTTATGTGTTATCATTTATAACATGATTCCTTGTTGGAATAGTTGACACCTAAACAATTATAATGGAAAATATATTAGATTATGTATGAGTAAGTTAACCAGTATAGATTCATCTTAGCTTTGGATCTATCAAGCCCTGAGAGGGATCAAATCTCTTTATGTGAAAACCCATTTTAGAGTGATAAACTTGAGAAAAGGTTTCCACCACAAGGGATTTTATCCTTTGAACATTTGATAGAGCCAAAGTTAAGATGGATCTATGCTAGTATATTAGCATTCAGCATTTTTTTAGTTAGTCCACCCACGCAAAAAAACTCTTCGAGGTAACTCAACTAACAAAGTTGGTATTCCACCTCAAATGAGTGGGTGGAGGCATCATACATCCCAACATTGAAAGCTAGAAGAGCAAGCAAAGACACAATTCACAAAGGATGATAATTTGTCAAACCCTAAGTTTCTAAACATACACATGATGATGTTTCAAATACAATCTCTTTCACAGAAGAAACCATTTCTTTTAAAATTATAGGATGCTTAGCATGTAAGTGACATAGAATTGCCCTACAAAGAGCAGGAAAAATAATGTGTGTGAAGAGTGGTTCACATAATATTACAAGCAAGCACAATTTTAATTAATGGAATGAAATGAGTGACAATTAATGGGTTTATAAATCACCTAGAGTACGTATACCTCAAACCTATATTTGGTTTTCATTATTCTCTACATATATGACATAATATTTTCATATATAATTTACAAACTTGTTTTGGAGAGATTCCTACTCCCAAAGTGTATAAAATCCATGAGGATTCTCAGCATTATAGCTCTATCACTTCTTTCCCAATGAACAACTAATGCAATTGTGGGTCGTGTGTGTTGGGATAGATATCTACACAATATTCCCACCTACATTACACTCACTTCCATGATTCTCGTCACATGGTAAACTTCAATCCTATTAACCTGTCTTACTCTCATGTTCCCACTCGTATTATTCTTTGATCTTGTTTTTTTGGTTAGTTTTTCAAGTCTATGTTAACTATCCTAGACTTGCACAATAGATCTACTAACTAACTTTGAAGTTTGAGAGGGATGAAAGGATTTGGTCAATTAGTAATAGAGATAAAGTAGAGCTGGTGAAAAAGTGATGACTGTGAAGTGGAAAGGTAGTTGTGGCAAAGGGATATTAATGCAAGAATTGAATTGGTTTATGTGTATCAAGTGATCCAATAGAATAGAAAAAATAAAAAGGAAGAGAATTTTTGTAACATCTTCAAAATTGGTAAAATAAAATAAAAATAATAATTTACTACATGTAATTATAGAATTTCCTAGAAATTCATAGATGTTATTATTCATATTTCTTATAACTCAATCACACTCTTTTATCGAGTCTATGATCTTTAAAATATAATCTGCATACTTTATGTATCTTATGATTAAGTCTTTATACTACCCTCTGTTTGATAGTATATGGTGACAGTAATTTGTTTTGAAAGTTATATATTGTTTATCGTCTTTTTCATATTTTTTTAAGAGTTATATATTGTTTATCGTCTTTTTCAGATTTTTTTAAGAGTTATTTAAAGGGTCAAGGTTCATGGTCATAAAGGCCACCAACCGTGGACTTTATTTTTGTCTTCATTGAATATTAAAAATCTTTTAAAGATAGATTTCGAAACCCCCTTGAATCCAGTATATGAAAAGAAAAGGTTTTGATAACCTGTAATTAACCCATGAGGGTTCCGTCGTTGAGTGCTTCCTTTTCAATTCTCTCAAGGTTTAAGGAAAAGAACAGAGAACTACATGAACATGTCTATGCTTTCTTATTGTAAGTAAATCGAAAAGAACGATACTGGTTCTCTGTGGAAAAGTCTATTCTTAAAGGATGTTAGTTATAAATTATAAGGATAACTGTAAAATTCTTCTATAAGCAAATTACTTATGGATAACAATGCCAAAATGGCCCTTAGCCTGAAACAGGGCTATGGCCAGTTGTTAAACTCGACTTGGTGTTAATAATATTAATAAATCTAAAGATCGGGTTATGTTGTTTTTTGCAAAAAAAATGGTTCAGTTTGAAAGGTTTATTTTCTTCCTACTGTATTTTTAGTTGTTAAAAGGGTTGTAATTCGGTCAAACTGAAATAGGCTAACCAGGTCTGAACAATAGACTAAGTTTATTTCGGTTAGAAAAGTTTATTTGCATTATGTTCAAACCCTAACTAGTTTACAGGGCTATTGTGAAAAGTTCTATTATTAATATTAATTATTAGACTATTGTAAGATTATATATATATATATTTATATTCTTATACTTACTTCTATGCTTATACTTATTTCAATTAATTAATGGTTCGAGTTTACTAAGAAGTAAGGTGTTTAAATATTTTAAATCTTGAATTCACTAGCTGCCACATACATATTAAATGTATACCAGATTTTCAGATAGTGACCGATTATCAAACAATATATACATACTATCACCTTTATTTTTTTTCCTAGCACACCAAACTACCCAATATATTCCACTATTTAGTACTCAAACATAATTTGATATATTTTTGTACTAGAGTACATCACTTCAGTGAAAGGAAAAATACAGAAGATAATTTTACTTCATTTCTCTATCAATCTATTTTTTCTGCAAATACTTTAACGAATAATCATTGAGTAAAATATTAACTGACTATAACCTCGTATGAAAGTAATTTACAGCTTACTTACATAGGGTAAAACACTAAACATAATACAAATATAGAATTTAACCATGAATAATTTAAATAAGTTGGAACCTGGATGTGTTGCAGAGAAAAAGGGACTAACACCCAAGGGAGACTGTTCCACCCAACCTTTTCCTGAAGCAGCCAAATCACTTTCTTAGGACCCCCGAGCTTGCTCACTGCACCACTAAGATGGAGATCTCTGCCACACAGCAGACTTCTGCAACTCAACACTCAGTAGCATACTTAACTCAACAAAACACTTTAGCTATCCCCTCATCAAATTCTTTGTGTGCCTGACTTTTCAGTTTGCAGCAGTCACAAAGTTCATTCTCTCAAAAATCAGAATGAGTGATGAGCCTCCTGCTCAGTTTGATGGTTTATAGAAGATTGCCTAGGTCTTTGATGGTTTATAGAAGATTACCTAGGTCTTTGGGTCAGTTTTGGAATTTAATGAGCCACCAGCTAAGTTCCCCCTCTCAATGAACATGACCACTTCTTTAGGGATTATACTCCTACAACAGCTAAAAAGTGAATGCTATTGATGCCACTTGTCAACCAGCCTTCTACAATTGCTCTTTCCTTCTAATGGTTAGTGAACACTCATTTAAAACTCTCCTCTGAATAGGCGTCTCCTGTAATTAATTATTAAAATAAATAATTCTTCAATTACAGCCACCTTTGACCCACTTGGTCATAAACTTCACAATAAAAATTAACATAATGTTTTTACTAAAATAAATAATAAATATATATTTTTCACGGTAAATGACAATTTTAACAAACTACAAATCTGGGACAAAATTCAAATTCTAAAATCCATCCTAAGTTAAAATACAGAAGAAAAACAATTAAGTGTTACAAACAAACAAAAATGCAAACCAATAACGAATCATCAAAAAAACACATGAAGCAATAAAAATGAATTTACATTTAATAAATAAACAAAAATGATCTTAAAAGTTTATTATAATTATTAATAAAAACAAAAGAGTTGAAGCGATGAGAGTAACAAATGATGTCTTTATTTGGAAAAATAAATCTACTATTGAATTTAATTATAATTAAATTTTATTTTAGGTGTATTTATTTATTAGATTTGTATAGAGAGATTGATATATTTTTAATAGGTCATCAAATTAAGAGCTAGTTATTTTGTAAACAAGTGTTTCATGGCATCGTAGTCTTTATTGGGTAAAGTTTAAAATTGAAAATTCTGAAAGGATGAGTTTTTTGGTTTTATATTTGATTGTTGGTTGTAGTAGCTTAACATAGAGATGAGCTTCTTGGTTTTATATCTGATTCTTGGTTGTGGGTAGGTTGATAAGTGAATTTGAAAATAAAATAGTCCCAAAACAAATTGGCGCCCAAAAACAAGTTTTTTAATAATGATAATAACTTTAACACTAATTTTTTTTCTTCTTTTTATTTGTATCATTGCTCATCAAATTTTGGAAGAACTAGCTGCTAGAGGATGGGGAACGTTTTATCCAAACTAATAAGATAAAATTGGTTAGATATGTGCAAGTACTAATATGATTGCATGGAGTATAAAAGTGCCATTTATTATCATTTATCTGCTGTGTTATTGCCAGAAGAACTTCAAAATATTTTTAATAGAATGAAGTCATTGACAAAACCAAACGTAGAACAAGTGACTGACATACGAGGGCTTCTAGCAGAGTTTTGCAGGTCAAGCGGGTGGATTTAAGTGCAAGGTTTTATAAGTACTAGTTAGGAAACTGATAATCGGTTTCTCCCCACCGAGGTCTTGGCCATTTATAGGGATGTTGCTCCAGGTCGAGGATGGGTTGGGTGAGCTCCCCCTAGTGGAAAAGCAATAACAAAGGAACTTATTTTCCATTTTTTACTTCATTAAAATAACATGTTAGATTTCCAAAGGATGTGTGAGTTAGAAACAAGTAGAAAATGCATCCTAGTCAATGTTATCCTCGCCTGGATAGGTTATTTATAAACAAATTAATTTAAAACTAGTCGAGAAGCAAGACGTGGAATGTAAGAAACAATGCATTGTTAGACGCCTATTAAAGAAGATGAAGCAAAGTTAAAGCATTCTCGAAGCAGACAAAGAAGAGTTAAATCATGGTCAGATGTAGGAGCCATTCCCAATACCCACATCATCGATGTTGCAATAATGCTTAAAATTATAGCCCAATCAACGTACATATAAAAAATAAAAAATAAAAAATTATATAATTGAAAAAATATTAGTTTGAAACTTAGGTTAAATGGTACATTGCAATGGAGTCAACGCAAACTAATATTGGTTCAATGACTATTGAAAACAATAGTACAATGGCCTTCGACAGGAACTAATAAACCTCGCTTCCTTTTCAATATATCACATTCCAGTATATAGCTTCAAATTCTTATTCATTTGTTCTTATGTGGAGATTTAATATACCACATTACAATATATAGCTTCAAAATATTATTCATTTGTTTCTTATGTAGAGATTCATTTACTATTTAGGATAAACATATATTTCTACATGGTATTTTAGTGTTACGTTTTGTATGGAGGGGGCACAACTATACACAATCTACGAGTTTCGATCATGTGGAAAACATAATATGGTGGCGTACAACTGCAAAGGATAATGGCCAAATCCTCATGAGTGGGAAAGAAAATAACTTTGTCCCTCTAAATTCTAAACATTGCGATGCCAGACTGTATCTGTTGTTTCGTAGGCCATGCATATTTTAGAATTTTAATTGGAGGACAGAAAAGGTCCATATCCAGATTGTTAGTTCAACTTATGTATATATTCTTATTGTTACCAAGGACTTTCCTATATGCACTACTTTGTTTTGTGGTCACTGGAAGATAGTCACTTTGAAGCATTTCTTTTTTAGGTTTCTCGACATCTTTGACACCTTCAACTCGTACCTCCATTTTTTTCAAAATATGTGACATCCAATATCATTATGTCTGTCTACCTAGTTTAGCATTGTGGGGGGGTGGTGCAAACTTCCTTAGGTGATTGCTTCTGATTCACCATTTTGTTTGAGATCCACTTTATTCAAAGTGATCCCAATATATAGCATTTATTCCTATTTTGACTCAACAATTGCAACAACCATGCACTAGACATAATGGATTGGTTTCCATTTTCTCAATTATACCGAGGACCTAATTAGGACTTTTGTATCTGAAGTTATTTTAGTCTCATTTGTAGTATTCACTAAGTTGCACTTAAAAGGGGAAATGGTTTGCATTATATTCAACAACCATGCACTAGACATAATTGATTGGTTTCCATTTTCTCAATTATACCGAGGACCTAATTAGGACTTTTGTATCTGAAGTTAGTTTAGTCTCATTTGTAGTATTCACTAAGTTGCACTTAAAAGGGGAAATGGTTTGCATTATATTCTCATTGCCTCGGGAATTTCAAATTTGTTGATTGGAGTTATTATGTGGATATTTTATGGAAATTCAAATTTGAGGTAATTTATCCCTCTTTAGAGTTTTATCCATACTTTATGTTTGGATCATTCATCCTCCACATCACTCATTGCTCTTTTGATGGTTGATGATGGTTGCTTCAGTTTGAAGCCTTTGTTCTAGTCCCTAACCAACACTTTTTTTAAGCATCCATGTGGTAGTTATCAATGTTTGTCATTCTTATGCCTTTGCAACCCATCATATTTTTCTTATGAATTAAATCATGTTCTTTGAGTTTACTTAACCCTCATTTCCAGAGCTTCGGACATCAGCAATGCTCGCGATCTTGTCATTCAATGCATATGTGTGGATGTTGGCAAAAAATGAGGACCAAGTTTCTTGTGTGTGGGCCAACAAAGGGGCACCGTTGTAGTCTAGTATACTGGAATTTTCAATCCCCTTAATGGGGAAGGTCTCATCTGAAGCATAGCCAAGGCCCACGTAAAATCGGGATTATTTAACTATATGGTTGTGATCGGTTTTTACAGCAGCGAACATTATAACAACATTCATTACACCGCAACAACACTTAAGCATATTCACCATTCATATATTAAATGGGGCCAACAATCTCATTCATTGTATTTATGGATCTTCATTACATCGGCAATATTACATCCTAAGCCTTATGTTCACTATGGAATTACCATTGCGTGATACATATTCATGTTACAGAACCCGAAAATACCATTACAAAACTCATGCCATGGAGTTATCTATCTCGGTCTATAGAGGTTTCTTCTGATACTCGGGTCTTCTCGGCTCAGGTACTTGCATGGATGTTCTTCTTCTCTATGGGTTGTCTCTCTCTCTTTTCTTCATCCTCTACTTCCTTTTATACTTGTGCTCTAGGTCCAAAACATGTCCAAAATGATTACGGTTGTTATCTTGATTGTAGTTGTCCAAGATCATACTTCAACAAATATTGCATATGACCTCTCTCACATCTGCAATGTGAGCCTCTGTCTCTTGACTCTCTCTCGAGTCACTTAGACAGTAGCAGAAAACGCATACAAGGTTTTTTATTGTGAAACTACAAATATAATGCCATTGGTTTCATCATTGCAACGCCGTTCTATGATCTTCGATTTGGTATTGTGATATTCCTATAACATGTACAAAAGTATAATAACATAGGATGAATACCATGACCGATCTAGCGATGGAAATGGGATTCTTAATAATAAAAAATTCAAAACTAATAACATCGCATTCATCTATTGAAATGCCTTTTCTTAAAATTCACAATCATAACTATAATGAGACAAGGCCGGATTGAAGTTAACTAAAATAAGACAAGACCATAGAACCTAATTGAAGGTTGGTGTATCAATAAATTCAGAAACAATCATAAAAACACTTAACCATAAATTTAATTTGAATCATCCTATTGTTGAAGGATGGGTTTTGATTTTGAAATATAAACGATTAAGGCTCAAATGTAAACGTGATAATTATTATCCATCCACATTTTCACCATGAGTGATGAGAAGGTCATTGGTTTTTAATTGCATATTTTTGTTTTCTAAAGGATTTTCACAGGGATTCACCTTGTTAGCAATATATTATCAATATATATTGTAGGCCGAAAATAGGAACCTACAAACATAGGCCTATATAATCAAAGGGATAATATACATACCTAAAATTACAAAGCTCAAATTTGTATGTATCTTAAGTCCCATATTTGATATATTAAAGAGATACATGGTATAGCTTGGCATCCTAAAAGCACATGAAACTCAAAAATTTAGATGGATCTATCTGATTGTCTATATTATCCAACTATAGGTACAATTACCAAAAACTTATATCATACAACTATTTTTAATTGCATACATATCACAGCGCTGTTATAATAAAGAGTATATCAGCAGCCTCCTATCAGATAGTTCATCCAAAACCGCTACTACAGACCAAAAAAAAAACTAGAAATTGGCAGTCTGTCAGAAACCACTAGCTCTCTATCTGCAAACTATGGAGTTAATCCTATTATTACTTGTAATATGCATATTTTTCGTTCAGAATCTTGGTAATCCCCTCACACAAAACTTGTCAATCATCACCTCCTCTTCGATTAGTGTCTGGGTGGTACACTACTACAGCTTTTTTCAGAGCAACCTTTACATTTTCTGGACTTCCTAATGGAGGAAAAACCTGCTTGGTAACATCTGGATGAGGTCAATTCTCATAAATATGACTCTCAGCTTTTATCCCTCTCCTCCTTCACTGCACTTATCTTTTCCTTCATTCTTTCAGTACAGGCTTTGCGTTTTTCTGCATTTTCTCTATTCTCCTTCTCCACGACTTCCTCTTGATGTTTTATGACTGCTTCAAAAGAACATAAGTATCAATCTGCACTCGCAATCCATGTAGACATTATGGTAAGAGAAATCCTAACACTTTTCATGTGATAAGGATGGGCACCCTTGATCCATTTTCAGAACACAATAGACCAAGTAGGGATCTTAAGCTACATTAGTTTTCTTAAATGGGTGTGTCTAGCACAATAGACTAAGTAGTCAAGGAAAAAGATCTTAATTAAAATTTAACCATCTTTGTCAAGGTTACCAAGAGTCATACTCACATTAGTAATAGGTTAATGTGAGAAGGATGGAGCAAGGTCTTGTTAGATGTAGAAGAAACCAAATATATATGCAAATTTAATTCATTCTTAAAAATCATCTTGTATATAACAATATTAACATTTAAGTGCATCTTAAAATAAACTTTATAAATGAGTATTTAAATATAAGTTTGGACAAAGTAAACCAAGGAGTTGTTTACTTAATGGATGAAACTTTAAAAACCATTAGTGCTTAGATGCCTTGGGGAATCCCCCTTACTAATTGGATCTTAATCCAAACACTAAAGTGAAGAGAAGTTGTTGGTTAGGTGACAGTGGAAACACTTTTAAAAGATACTCTTAGCTAAACCCTAGTGAAAACATTGCACTTTAGGAGTGCTAGCTTGTGTGGCAACATGTACCTCATAATCAAGCAACCCACTCCCCCACTTTGTGCACCCAATGATTATTCAACTTGCAACATAGGATAACAACCTCCTAGGTAAGTGTACTATGCTTGCACTCTATTCATGGTCAAGTATCCACTCTAAATAAGCCATCAATATGTCAATCCAACATTACCAACATACTAGGAGACCTAGCACTCTCCTAGCTAGGTTCTATTGTATTTTTGGAGTAACCTAGCAAAAACTTTTAAGCATTATAGTTTGGAAAATTGTAACCAAAAAATCTCAAATGGATTTTTCCCAAGCAAGAACTCTTCCCTGTCTAGATCTCTGCTAGAAAGGAACTCTTCCTTATAGGAAGTACGATCGACAGTGTAGGAACTTTCATATCCTCGTGAACTCTTCCCCCACAGGAACTTTTCCCTTGTTGGAACTTTTCCTAGTAAGAACTTTACTCGACAAGAACTTTACTCAGCATGAACTCTCCAACTAGAAATCTTCTTGACAGGATCTCTACTTAGCGAAAACTTTCATCGATAATAACTTTACTCGATTGGAACTCTACCTCGACTGTAACTCTACCCCGATTGGAACTCTTCCCGGATGGAACTTTTCCCGATAGGAACTTTTCTCGGCAGGAACTATGCTTGAACTTGAACTCTTCCCCAGTCGAAAATTTTCCCAGCAGGAAATTTGGCCGACAGTAACTTTGCTTGGTAGGAACTCTGCCCCGGTTGGAACTCTGCCCAGTTTCTAAATAAAACTTTGCTTGGCAGTAAATATTCCCCGACTAGATGTAACACCCCAATTTTGACCTCATTTGCATTAAAATGTATATGATATCTATATTATATTTAATCATGGTGTGGAGCTCAAGGAAAAATCCCCACCATCAATTTAATGGTTTATGTTTCGGCGATTAAAATCGATGATGATGGTATATTGTGCTAACTAGGCACGTTATAATTTTGGGCATCATGTACATATGCAATTTAATCAAAATACCCACAACCAGCTATTTCAATGCAACATTAAAATATATGGGAGCATTATTTCCTAAGGATAAGAGAGCAGGAATATTCAAACTTTGAGCCAATGGGGAAAAGCCAAATGTCAAAGAGACAACCCATCAATCTGACAACCACCTTTCTTGTCTTATTCACTAGCCACTTAGTTCTCCAAGGAGTTAGTTGGGGCAGTTATTACTTTCGGGATTGGGAGGTATGTGCAGTCGTAAATTCTGGGAAGGGTCGTCGGCCTTTGACCACATGCATGCCCAAGGGGAGATATTTCACTCATTATCCTCACGTGGAGGGAGGAACCACAAGCACTCAAGCAGGAAGCCTCAAATTCTTCATGCACTCAGGCAACTAGTTTTCCTCATGCAGGCACATGCAGCTGATTTTCTCCTCAATCCTCCATCCTCCATCATCCCCTGCACGTTTTTGTAGTTTGCTTCAATTCTCCCATCGCTGGAGGATCGGTTTTGGCAATTCCCAGCAGATGAATAAGGAACCATGATTTCTGGGCTGTTGTTGAGCCGTTTTCACCCACATGAATCCACGAACATTGGTGAAATCAATTTTGGGTCCCCAGGGCTATGTTTACCCAATTTCCATCTCTGAATTTGGCTCCCGTGATGTTTTCCTTCAATCCCAAAACTGTAATTGTTGTGTATACATCTTTTTCTTGGTCTGAACTGGTTTGGGAGGGAAAATGGGCTCTGAACTAACTTGCTAAACCTAGTGTAAGAAGTAACCTCACAGAGAGATCTAGAGGGGTTGGTTTCCTTGTTTGTACACCCTGAATAGCACTGGAATGGAAGACATAGCCTGAGGGACTGTGTAGCAAAGAAGGGGATTATTCCTTGTGTGTATATGTTTTAGAAGCTAGGCAAAGTCTAGTCTAGGTGTCCATAGCTATGTGGTTGAGCTCACTAACTTAGCAGTCAGCCTTCCCAACTCCTTAATATCCTAATAAACCCAACTGTGTTTGGCTTGGCTGAATTTTGTTATATCATTGGCTATGTGTGTGTCTACTAGTGTTCCCTTATTCCTGGCAGGAATCATGCCGAGCTCAGGGGTGGCAGTGCTGTTGAGAGATTGATGAGCACATTGGCCTATGGTTGGGTGGAACGTTGTAGCGACATAGCTGGTTGAGGGACAAGATTCTTCCAAGATAAGTATCTCTTGTATTTAATCTCTGCATTTGTATTTTCCTAATGAAATATGATGAACATGTTGAATGCTTGAATGTGTTTGCCTCCGCTGTAGATTGCATTATGCATCTATATATGTTGTTAGTTCAATGAATTTTTATCATGTGTATGTTCATAGCATTTAAATTTCCTGAATTAGATAGCATCATAGTCGCGTTCCCTCTCTAATAGACTGGAGGGGACGTGACAACATGGTATCAGAGCTCATGTTACAGCTTTGGACCTCCAAGGGCCATGAAGAAGCAACCTCTGTGCAAAGAGGCAGGTAGAGAAAAATTAAAAAATTTCTAACTGTTAAGAGTATTCTCCTTTGTCAGCTGAGATAGTTGAAGTCGCGGAAACAGTGTTAGCTGCGAAATCTAAAGACGAGCTCAAAGTGTTGGCTGGGTTGGAACATTCATGTCGATGATGCCACAGCAACAGTATTGTTGTGAAGGGCAAAGCCAAGCCGATACGTCGGTTGTGTTGCCAAAAAGAAGCTGACGAGTTGAAGCGTCGATGTCGACGAGGGGAGTCGGGTGAAGCCGAGCCGATTCATCAGCTGTGTTGTCTGATTTTCATCGACAAAATGGATGGGGCCACCTGAATTTCATTGACGGCAAAGAAAGCCGCTTAAGTATGGGAAAATTGGCAGAATTTGGAAAATTTTGCCGATGCATCGACTGAGCGTATCGAAAGAAAGTTGGAAATTTTTCCGACTCAACGGAAGGATCCATCGGAAGAAACCTTGGAAGTTTTCTGATGCATTGGAAGGCTCGATCGGATGGAAGTCAAAAAAATTTCCACAATGGAAGAGGGCTTGGCCGGGAGAAAGTCGAAATTTTTTCCACTACGACAAAAGGCTCGATCGGGAGAAACTTGGAAATTTTTCCGACGCGGAAGAAAGACAGATCGAAAGGAAGTTTGAAATTTTTCAACGCACCGAAAAGAACGATCGGATGAAAGTCAGAATGTTTTCCGATGCAATGGACGGTTCGATCGAAAGGAATCGGGTGAATTTGTTGATACGTGTTGGGAAAACTTGGAGAATTTTGTCGATACATCAGAGGAAAAAGGGTGATTTCGACAATTGGGTGGAATAGCTAAATTTCTCCGAAAAAAAAGAATTTTAGCAGGTTTTTCAGTCGGATTCCAGGGGCTAGAAATATTAAGAATGGAAGTGAGTTTATGCGCTAGATTGCACAAAAATGAAAGAAAAGTCCCCTTGACCCCCACCGTCCCCTTGAGACAGACATTGTTTGTGAAAGAAAAGTCTGTGTTTTGACAGGTTGTCAATGTATGATTTTTCCAAATCCAGGGAAGTGATGTATAAATTCTTGTGAATGTTATGCAACTAACAATTGTGTTCATTAACGCATTTTCAAAATCATAGTCACCTTCAAAGGCAGCATTCCACATAGTGCATTTTGATAAAGTTGGGCTTTGTTTCATCCATGAGAGCCTTCAGCATGAATGATGCACAGGATCCCTATGAGCACGAGGAAGATGTTATGGGGGAAAATGTCCGAGTTGGAAAGGCTGAGAAAAAGTCAAATGGGAGAATATTTCAAGATACTCCCCCAAATTTTGTAGCCACCATGAGAAGCCTAAGGGTGGAGATGCAAAGTTACAGGGAAGATAAGGAAAAATTGGTCAAGGCTCAATAATATTAGTATCAACTGAATGCAACCACGCTGAAGAGTTTGATAGACATCTGGGCACCAGACAGTAAGACCAGAAGGAAGTAGGAGCAGTGCTAGAAAAAGAAAAAGATCTCCTAGTGGGTCATCTGACTTTGAAGGATCCACTGGTGGTTAAAGTTATTCTTCTCACATGAATAATAGAAAGAGGCACTACCAGAACTGTTCACATGATAAATTTAAGAAGACAAGGTCTCATACCTTTAATGGTGAGGTAAATAACGGTCAAGGAGCTGAAGCTTGGCTTCTTGGGATGAGAAAATATTTCCAAGTCCAAGACTACTCTGGAAATATGAAGGCTAGGGTATCCATTTTCAATTAGACTGGAAGAACATCCATATGGTGGGAGAACTTCAGGAAAGTGAAGAAGATCAATCAAAGGAAGATTGTGTGGAAGCAGTTCCAAAAGTATTTCAAGCAGAAGTACATCTCTGATGGGTACTATGATGATAAGATTAAAGAGTTCCATGAGCTAATATTGGGACAGCAGACCATGGAGGAATATGCAAACAAGTTCCTAGAACTATTGATGTATGTCAAGTACATCAAATATGAAAAGTTAAAGATCTAGCATTTCCTGAGTGGATTGCCACATTCTTACAAAGAAATAATTGAGTTTTATGAACCTAGAATTCTTGAAGAAATAATAAGGAAAGCTAAGTATTGCTATGAGCAAAGCAAAGAAAAACCTGATTACCATAAGACATGGAAGCACAAAAAGAATGAGAAGTCTGACCAAAGGAAGAAGGGTTTCAAACCTTCTAACTTCAGGAATCAGCAGAAGCAACCATCCCAAGCTGAGACGTAGCTAGCCAGAGTGGTGGGAGAAAATCCAAGAGATACAAAACAAAACAAGGAACCACTCCAATGTTGAAAATGTGGAGGACCCCACATGTGCAGGAATTGTCCACTTGAGAATGATAATGCAACGCTAGCTTACAACATTCAAGAGCCAGAAACGGTGGGTCAAGTAGCAAGGGTCGTTCCTATGATTTATGCAGCAGTGGAGGACCGTCAGGAAGATCACCAATCAACTGTGGTTGAAGTTGCAAGTAAGATTGTTGAGCAATCTGTTTCTATTTTGATTGACCTTGGATCTACTCACAGTTACATTACTCAGACTAGTTGGTATTTGTGTTTTTAATAAGTTAAAACATAGTAAATCATGGTTAGTTTAGCTAGCCACTGGAACTAAGAGAAATGTTAGTGAAGTGGTAGAGAAATGTCCAATGGTCATGAATATATTGGTCACTTATGTAGATCTGAATGTTCTACCACTTGGTTCCTATGATGTTTTGATTGGAATGGATTGGTTAGAAGCTCACAAAGTAAAGCATGATTATTATAATAATACTTTTGAATGCATGTGTTTGGTAAAATATGCACTATTTAATTCAACACTTAATTGTCAACCCGGGAAGGTAGCTTGTGAAATGCAAACACTATATGTGCGGGATTGAAGGCTTGAACTAACCTAAGCTTACTAAATATGCAAATGCGCTAACATGAAACTATATGATTTTAATCTACATGCATGACTTTCATAATTCAAATGCAAGAATTTAATCTATCTATGAAAACAGGAAATTAACATAGAACTTGAAAAGTAACTATAATTTCAAATCTAATCTAATGTTATATTAATCTATTCTATAAAGGCAGGAAACTGATTAATAACTGAGTTTCAAACTAGGCTAATGCTATGCTAATCTATTATATGGAAGGGAATTGCAGATACTAATCTAGAAAGCATTCGCTTGGTCTGAAAGCAATTTAACTAATGAGAGCAAAACTAACTACTTGCAGAAAATTATCTCATCTATATTATAAATTGAAGACTATTCCATGTATGCATAAGTAAATGCCTATATAAGAATGTAATTCAACTGAGTTATGGAAAGCAATGAACTATTTAATTGCAAATTCGTAGAAACCAAAACAAGTAACTGCAGATTCGTAGAAAGCAAAGCAAATATTATTCTAAATACCAAGTGTAAATAAATGCGTTGCAAAATAGTAAACTAATCAAAGCAAATTAAACTTGGAGCTTTATAATCAAATCTAAAACTAAGTACAAAATAATAACTGGAAATATATTCAATCTGTAAGCAAACCTACAACAGAAAAACAAAATACTTCTACTCTACCTCTTCAGGAAACTATACCATAAACTAAGGAATTTTAATCAATCATAAAGAGATCATGCAACTGGTTTACAACTTAAAAAGTAAACTTACACTAAACTAGGTTATGTGAACTTTTTTCATCAAACTTTAAAATACTAAAAACCAATGCATCTTTAAAATCTAAATGAACCTATCAATCTTGAATTTGAAGCTGACTTCTATTCTTTTACATTTACTGAAACGAAATAACTTGACAAAATAAAACTAACAAAGCAAAAGCCTAACACAATAAAATGATGTGTAATTGAAAATGAAAAACTGATTATGGACTCAAGTGAGAATTAAAAATGGAATGTTGAACCTACTTCATATATGATATCATTTTAAACAAGATTAAGCTAATCTAGGTTTTAGGCATGGAAACGAATGAAAGTAACTCATAAACTACCTAAATCATAAACAAAAATAAAACTATGATGCTTCTATTTAAACCAAAACTATTTCTCATTTGAACAGTAAAATATATGTTGAATGTAAATGGATTTCATCATCATTAAAACTGAAATAATTAATCTGTGTTAATATAGAACTAAATATGAATTGTCGGAGGTGAATTCGAATTCCAACTAGCTACATAACACGGTGGAATGCCGGAAAACTAACCTCTACGTTAACTAACTATTTCTAAAAAAACAAAATACTAAAAATTCTAGAAATGAATTAAAATTCTGTATAAGTGCGAATTAAAGGCTGAACAACAGTCTGCATTAAGGTGCAAACAGAATGCTAAAAAGAAGTTTGAGTGAAGGTGCGAACAGAATGTTGAAAAATAGTCTGAGTGAAGGTGCAAACGGAATGTTGAAAAACAGTCTAAACATAGGGACGCTAACCGACCGTACGAATTCTAAAGGCATAAATTGTATAAAACCACAGGAAATTATATGTTATAAAAAAAAAGTGTCACCTACAGGAAAACGAACTACTTGTTTACAGAAATGAAATGACTTAGAGGAAAATAAAATAGATATATGCAGGAATGAAATGACTTAGCTACAAATATAAAAATAACTTATTGAATATACACAAATGGAACCTCTGATTGTTGAGGGGCCCTTCCTAGCAAGCAGGGGTATATCTCCTAAGTTGTTCAGTCACCAACCATTAACAGAAAATGAGAATGATCACCAACAGCGGAAATAGATACTTTTTATTAAACTGAAGCAAAGTTTACAAAGTCTTTTTTCTCGCTTTCTCTTCAAAACCAAAGAGGTATTTATATGATAATTACAATGGAGATAAGGTCGACCACCTCTTGCTAAAAATAATTTATTTTTACTGCTGTAACAAATACCCATCAAAACAGGAACGAATTTAGAAAAAGGCCAACCACAAATTTTGGAAAAGTTGGTTTCAAAGAACCATGATTTTCTCCCAAATGGCTTTGAATTTTGAGAAAATTAATCACGGTGACCAAAATGGGCCTATTCTGCACAAAACCCATGTCCCATAATTTTCAATTTTACTTATGTTTGGCCGAAAATCTATTGTATGTTAAAAACATGTGGTCTGCATGAGCGTCTGGAAGAGCGTCTGAATGACCTGTAACTAAAATATGTTCATAAATCAGGATTCTGAGCAGATTTTTTGCTAGTTTGTTGGCCACGTTGAAGGCAGAGTGCTAGGTTTTTGAACTGAATGATGGATTACTAGAGCTGGCCTCCCTCACATGAATTGTTTCATTGAATAGACTACATGTGTTTAAATGATATAGCATCTGCGTATAAGCTGACCCATGATGTGCAGATCCATGAACCTGCATACAAAAAAGCATGAGTATATACATTTTGTTAATTTAAAACATTGTTACAAACTAACGAATTGTTTTAAGAATCAAACCAAAATTATTAAAAAGTGGTTTGATTTTGTTTTATGTTTATTTTTTTTATGTAATGACTATTTGTTTTTCTGTTTATTTGTTTTATGTTATGTTTATATTAAATGGGATTAGTATATATTTAAATGATAATAATAATAACATTTTTATTACTTAATGGTTTATTTGTTAAATTTGAAACAATGTTAAAGGCGTATTATTAATTCAAATTTTTAATTTGTATATGCAAATATCATGGAACCAACAAAAATGAGAGAACAAAGTTAAATCCAGGCAGTAAACCAATAAGAAACATGTTATTAAACTTAGTACAAAACTTGGGACCGGAAAAAGAGCTGAATGGAGTGCCAAAATGCGCACTAAATGCAATAACACATTAAAAATGATGTGAATTAAGCTTATTTTACATTTATAAGTTATAATTGATGAAAACATAGTAAAAGATAGACAAATTAAAGATAAATGTATTAGATTTCGGTAAATAGGCCGGGACACGATTGGAAATAACATCATTATAAAAGACAATTACGGGGCCCAACATTCCCTCAGACCAAAGGTATGGCACGTCCTCATGCCATGAATTAATCGGAAGTGGTCTTTCATTTATTAAAAAACTATGCTTGATCATTAATAGTTTATAGGCAATCGTTTAACAAAATGAATCCAGATTTATTACTGCATGAAAACTAGAACTTAGAAAAAAAATTATGTTATGAGATGACCAAAACAACTTCATATTATTTAAGATTTCTTAATACATACAATTCTGCCACTAGTAATAATTCATGCTTATGAAGACCATATAAATTGAGACTCCCTACCCTAGAACAAAGGTATGGCACGTCCTTGTTCCATGAATAAATTAAGGCTGGGTTAAAATAGAAAACATGAGGTTATAGATAGTCAGTAAATCCTATAAGAAACCATTCATCCATGTTACTTCTCAAAGGTTTATCGTCATTCAAGTAATTATGGACAAAGTTTTCATTTCAAGTTCATTAGATTCCTAAGTTTATGGGTCTCACTTCTAGGATAGTGATATCCTAGGTATAGTATGAGTTAGACAATAGGGTCTTAAGTGCAACTTACAAACATTCTCAAATGGCAGATTGATGGAGTTAATTTTCTTTAGATCAACCATGCATACCTTCCTCCAGTAAACCCTCAACAACCTTTATTATCATGGAGTCATTTCCATATTTTTTCTCCTTTTTTTAGAGTCTTTTTCTCTCTTTTTTAACAAGTTTTCCTCCCCATACAGATTCTTTTCTTTCAGTCGGGCATGTTCAGTACCCCGTCGGGTTTACTTGGTCATACCACAGGCTGGTACCCGCTGCCAATGAGCCTGTTCAATACCCTAATGGGTTAACTTCTTAATCCTGTTTTCTATCAGAGGCTCTTCTCCCAATGTTTCCAGTCCCTATAGATATTCGGCAAATGATTTTTCCTATAAAAGAGTGGTGGGGGAGCAGCTCTGAAAACCATGCTACAAGGTGGGATAGTATATGGATTGGAGGAAAACTAGTTTTTTATTATTATTATTATCATGGAACCAAAATAAACGCTGCAAGAGGAATCTATTGAATCAAAGATACACATGATTGATGGATTTAGTGTAAAGTGGATGAAGCCATAATATAATGAACGAAAGATGTCTCTAGTCCCACAGATCACCTCTTTCATATAGATTTATAGTAGTGTTCCCCACAAACTAGGAATTCCATTCACCCTTATGCTACCCTGTAGTAAAGATGCTTAAATAACATGCCCTGGTAATGAATCCAGGATGTACAAGTGACCTCTAGGTTTTAGATAGACCTTAATTTATGACAAATCCTCATGACGTTTAAAATTGGTCTTGAGTAAGTGGTATAATTAGAAATATGCATGTATGAAAATGAATAATGATGTAAGATTGTTTTGGTTTAGTCATGAATATGATCGTATTCTTAGTTCTTTTATTTGAAAATAAAGCAAGAAAAAAACAAAGTTGCATTATTCCCTAAACTAAGAATGCAACATTTTATTTATATACATATTTCCCTACCCTAAGAAGAAATAAAACATTGCTATTCAGGTATATGAGCTCTTCCAATGTAACCAAGTGCGAATCAACATAGAAAAGATACCTTTATCCACATATGCGATGGTTATTGCAATGATTACCTGAATGTGGAATACCAACCAACTTACTTGTTTTTGCATCAGAAGGTGTCGAAGGAAGGAACGGTATTGTGACCACGTTACCTCTTCAAACCAACGCTCGATGGAATCTTGATAGTCACCTTCCTTTCTCAAACCATACATTTCCTCTTCTTCTAATTGTTCAATTGCTTGAGTATGTGAAGGGTATGTCGATAGATATGTGGAGAACTCTTCAATTTCAGGTCTCTCTCCTTCGGATGTAATCCCCAATATGTCAGCTCCTTCTGCAGTCTTGCAAAGAAAATCCTTTTGTAGTTCTTGGGGCTGTGTTTCATCTTCTATTCCAGGAGAGGTTGATAAGCTCTCTACTGCTATCAAGATCTTTTCTTCTTGAGAGATCGAGATCCCAGCTGTTTCTAGGATTTGAAATTTTTTTCTTAAACTGATGATCACTTCTGAATATATGTCTTGGTTGGTAGGTCCTACTTCACACAAGGATTAGTGACTGGGGCTCTTACTGCACCCAAAATTTTGTTTATAT
>LPNX010293417.1:525845-539563 GCA_001517045.1 Pseudotsuga menziesii
AACAAATATGAATGCAAGACCTAAGCTTGTTGAAGATATAACACACTTGCATAAGAGTAAATGGCAAGAAAGTAAACTACCTAAATTTGCAAGACACACGTACATGAAATTAAACTATGGAAAAGTAAATTATCTACATTTGCGAAAGAAAAGTACATTTAACTATGTAAAAGTAAACTACCTATGTTTACAAAATGTACACTTAAGAGAAGTAAATCAAACTTTGTGTGAAGTAAACACACTTGTGTGAAAAAGGAACAACAAGGCTTTGGGGTGACCCACTAAAGTGGATGCGTCAGGCTGTCACACTATGGAAATTCCATAGTGAAGTCATCTTTGCATCTTATCGTTTCCCATCCCCCTTACTATGTGATGTAAATGAAACCTATCTACCCTTATCTATCTAGAGTCAAATCCCTTTAACACCTCCCCAGTAATGGCGCCAAAATGTTTGGTAAAATATGCACTATCTAATTCAACACTTAATTGTCAACCCGGGAAGGTAGGTTGTGAGATGAAAACACTGTATGTGCAGGATTGAATGCTTCAACTAACCTAAGCTAACTAAAGATGCAAATGCACTAATTCATAATTGCAATGCAAAAAATTAATCTATCTATGAAAATAGGAAATTAACTAAGAACTTGAAAAGTAACTATAATTTCAAATCTAATCTATTGTTATATCAATCTATTCTATAAAGGAAGGAAACTGATTAATAACTAAGATTCAAACTAGTCTAATGCTATGCTAATCTATTCTATGGAAGGGAATTGCAGATACTAATCTAGAAAGCAGTCACTTGGTCTGAAAGTGATTTAACTAATGAGAGCAAAACTAACTACTTGCAGCAAATTCTCTGATCTATATTATAAATTGGAGACTATTCCATGTATGCATAAGTAAATGCCTATCTAAGAATACAAGTGCAACTGAGTTATAGAAAGCAATGAACTATTTAATTTCAAATTCTTGGAAAGCAAAATAAGTAACTGCAGATTCGTAGAAAGCAAAGCAAATATTATTCTAAAGACCAAGTGTAAATAAATGTGTTGCAAAATAGTAAACTAATCAAAGCAAACTAAACTTGGAGCTTTATAATCAAATCTAAAACTAAGTACAAAACAAGAACTGTAAAAATATTCAATCTATAAGAAAACCTACAACAGAAAAACAAAATACTTCTACTCTTCCTCTTCAGCAAACTATATCATAAACTAAGGAATCTTAACCAATCATAAAAATATCATGCAACTAGTTTACAACTTGAAAAGTAAACTTACACTAAACTAGGTTATGTGAACTTTTATCATCAAACTTTAAAATACTGAAAACCAATGCATCTTTAAAATCTAATTGAACCTATTAATCTTGAATTTGAAGCTGAGTTCTAATCTTTTACATTTACTGAAATGAAATAACTTGAAGAAATAAAACCAACAAAGCAAAATCCTAAGACAATAAAATGATGTGTAACTGAAAATGTAAGACTGATTATGGGCTCAAAAGAGAATTAAAAATGGAATGCTGAACCTACTTCATATATGACAGCATTTTAAACAAGCTTAAGCTAATCTAGGTTTTAGGCATGGAAACTAATGAAAGTAACTCATAAACTACCTAAATCATAAACAAAAATAAAACTATGTTGCTTCTATTTAAACCAAAACTATTTCTCATTCGAACAGTAAAATATATGTTGAATGTAAATGGATTTTATCATCATTAAAACTAAAATAATTAATCTATGTCTTAATATAGAACTAAATATGAATTGTTGGAGGTGAATTCTGTTAGGATTATTAATCCTCCCTCGTCCAAATTTGGTCATATGTCTAAATCGGGAGTCCATCCAATCTATTTATATTCATTAGCACCATTGGGTAAACTTGACCTAATTGGGGCACATGTTTTAGTTACCAAAGTGTGGGGAACACTAATTGAGGCTCACTGCCACTTATGGCACTTGATTGCATAAGTTTAGGAGTCTCCTAGATCAATCCCTACAATTTAGGAAGCAACTAGGAGTGCCGAAACCAACCAAGGTCAGTTCACTTCCATTAATGACTAGTCAAGCCAAGTTAGGAGTCAGTTACATTCAGTTCGAGCCCTCTACATTCATTTAGCGCTAGGTTTAATTGATTGCACACATGTGGGTCGCATTTCTCACCTACCACAGCCAGTTAACCATTAGTCAACACTAAATGTAACACTTGGTTGTGTTTTAAAGCTCCGATGAACTCCGGTTATGATTTAGACAAGGACAGTTAACTACTGGGTCCTCCGATAGTGATTTAGACAAAGTCTTGGTTACCTACAGTCAAGTAGAGTCTAATCAATTCGAACTTCCTCATGTGGATTCGAATTGCTTGTGGCTATTAAAGCCATTTTACATTATTTTAATTATCATCTGACTCTTACTTTTTTTATTAATGAAAGCATTCACAGCTGCAAGCCTTTTGCACTGTTTCATTCTTCAATTGTTGAGTAAATTGTGAGATCTTCTTTGTGAGTTGTGTATTTGTCTACAGATCTATATGCTCAAATTTACAAATTCGAATTCCAACTAGCTACATAACATGGTGGAATGCTGGAAAATTAACCTCTACCTTAACTAACTATTTCTACAAAAACAAATACTGAAAATTCTGGAAATGAATTAAAATTCTGTCTAAGTGCGAATTCAAAGCTGAACAACAGTCTGCATTAAGGTGCGAACGAAATGCTAAAAAACAGTCTGAGTGAAGGTGCGAATGGAATGCTGAAAACAATATGAGTGAAGGTGTGAATGGAATGCTGAAAACAATCTGAGTGAAGGTGCGAACGGAATGCTGAAAAACAGTCTAAACAGAGGGACGAATGGCCGGCCGTATGGATTCTAAAGGCATAAATTGCATAAAAACGCAGGAAATTATATGTTATAAAAAACAAAGTGTCACCTACAGGAAAACCAACTACTTTCTTGCAAAAACGAAATGACTTAGAGGAAAACGTAATAGATATATGCAGGAACTAAATGACTTAGCTACAAATATAAAAATAAATTGATGAATATACACAAATGGAACCTCTGATTGTTGAGGGGTCTTTCCCAGCAATCAGGGCTTTATCTCCTAAGCTGATCAGTCACCAACCATTAAGAGAAAATTAAAATTATCACCAACAGCTGAAATAGAGACTTTTTATTAAACTCAAGCAAAGTTTACAAAGTGTTTTTTCTCTTTTTCTCTTCTAAACCAAAGAGGTATTTATATGATGATTACAATGGATATCAGGTTCATCACCTCTTGCTAAAAATAGAGGTTCTTTATTGCTGTAACAAATACCCATCAAAACAGGAACGAATTTAGAAAACAGCCAACCACAATTTCTAGAAAAGTTGATTTCAAAGAACCACTATTTTCTCCCAAATGGCTTTGAATTTTGCGAAAATTCCTCACAATGACCGAAATGGGCCTATTATGCACAAAACCCATGTGCCATAATTTTCAATTTCGCTTCTGTTTGCCCGAAAATCTATTGTCTTTTAAAAACACGTGGTCTGCATGGGTGTCTAGATGAGCATCCAAATGACCAATAACTAAAATTTGTTGATAAATCCAGATTTTGAGCAGATTTTTTGTTGGTTTGTTGGCCACGTTGAAGGCTGAGTGTTGGGTTGTTGAACTGAATGCTATATTCCTGGAGTTGGCCTCCCTCACATGAATCGTTTCATTGAATAGACTGCATGTGTTTAAATGATATATCATCTGCATATAAGTCGATCCATGATGTACAGATCCGTGAACCTGCACACCAAAAAGCATGAGTATATGCATTTTGTTAATTTAAAACATTGTTACAAACTAACAAATTGTTTTAAGAATCAAACCAAAATTATTAAAGCGTGGCTTGACTTTGTTTTATGTTTATTTGTTTTTATGTGATGACTATTTGTTTTTATGTTTATTTGTTTTATGTTATGCTTATATTAAAATGGATTAGTATATATTTAAATAATAATAATAACATTTTTATTACTTAATGGTTTATTTGTTAAATTGGAAACAATGTTAAAGACATATTATTAATACAAATTTTTAATTTGTATATGCAAATATCATGGAGCCAACAAGATTCAGAGAACAAAGTGAAATCCAGGTAGTAAACCAATAAGAAACATGTTATTAAACTTAGTGCAAAACTTAGGACCAGAAAAAGGGCTGAATGGAGTGCCAAAATGCACACTAAATGCAATAACACATCAAAAATGATGAATTAAGCTTCTTTTACATTTATAAGTTACAATTGATGAAAACATAGTAAAAGATAGACAAATTAAATATAAATGTATTAGATTTTGGTAAATAGGTTGGGAAATTAGTGTAAATAACATCATTATAAAAGACAATTCTTGGGCCCAACAGCATGGATGAAGAAGAGAACCCAAGAGTTGTAAGAGGCATTCCAAAGGTGATTTATGTGAGGCAGGTTTCAGCAATGCAGTTGAAGAATTTCTGTAGGAAAGGTTGTCAGTTGTATGCAGCTCATATTTTGGAGGAAACAGAGAATGAAACTCCTAGGTTGGAGGACTTTCATGTGTTGCGGGAATCCAGGGATGTGTTTCCTGATGAGATTCCAAGGCTTCCTCCAAAGAGAGACATTTATTTCACAATTGAACTTGTGCCAGGAGCAACACCAGTGTCCAAGACACCCTACAGAATGAGTACACCAGAAATGTTAGAGTTGAAGATGCAGCTGCAAGAGTTGTTGGAAAAGAAGTACATCAGGACAAGTGTATCTCCTTGGGGAGCACCAGTGTTGTTTGTGAAGAATAAATATGGTGTAATCAGGTTGTCTATTGATTACAGACAACTGAACAAAGTCACAGTGAAGAAAAAATACCCATTTCCTAGGATTGATGACCTCTTTGATCAAATGAGAGGAGCAAAGGTATTTTCCAAGATTGACTTGAGGTCTGGTTACCATCAGGTGAGAATCAAGGATGAAGACATTCATAAGAGATCCTTCAGAATGATGTATGTACATTATGAGTTTGTAGTGGTACCATTTGGTCTCACGAATGCACCATCTACATTTATGTGCCTTATGAATAGTGTCTTCAGCAGGTATTTGGACAAGTTTGTTCTTGTTTTCCTTGATGAAATTCTTCTCTATTCTAAAAATGAGGAAGAGCATGAATAGAATTTGAGATTGACATTGCAATTTCTCATGGAGCATAAGTTGTATGAAAAGTTGAGCAAGTGTGACTTATATAAAGATAGGATTCATTATTTGGCTCACATTATCTCAGACGAACAGATATCTGTAGACCCTAAGAAGATTGAGGCCATTATGAATTGACCTACTCCAAGAAATGTAACAGATGTAAGATATTTTATGGGACTTGTAGGATACTACAAGAGATTCATTAAAGGATTCTCCAAGGTTTCACATCCAGACACTTCTTTGCAAAAGAATGAAATAAAGTTTGAATGGACACTGACGTGTGAAGAAAGCTTTTGGAAATTGAAGAATCTTCTCACTAGTGCACCAGTCTTGAATATCACAAACCAGTCTTGAATATGGTCAAGGGCTAGGAGGAGTCCTTATGCAAAAAAACCACGTGATATGTTATGAGTCAAGAAATTTGAAGGAGCATGAGAAGAACTACGCCACTCATGATCTAGAACTTGCAGCCATAGTACATGCTCTTTAGATGTGGAGGCATTACTTGATGGGGAGAATATTTGAGCTAAAGACAAACCATTATGGTCTGAAGTATTTGTTTGATTGGCCTACTCTAAATGCTAGGAAATTGAGATGGATGGAGTTTTTATGTGAGTTTGATTTTGAAATCAAACACATAAAAGGAAAAGAAAATAAGGTAGTTGATGCACTTAGCAGGAAAGTACATGAAATGCATGTGGCATCTCTTAGTATTTCCCAATCAGATTTGAGACAGCAGATTGTTAGTCATACTATTGAGGATGAAATGTATGAGCATGTAAAGGACAAGTTGCAGCAGCAAAGCCTCAAAAAGAAGTATGAGGGATACAAATTGGAAGAAGATGGACTTCTTACCTATATGAACAGAATTTATATTCCAAATGTAGCATATTTGAGGAGAGTTGTTATGGATGAGATCCATCAAGCTCCGTATTTCGGTCACCGGCCAGGATACCAGAAGACAATTGCTACAGCCAAAAAAGCAGTATTTTTTGCCAAGAATGAAAAAAGACGTGGCTGAATATATTTCAAGGTGCATGAAATGTCAACAGGTGAAGTTTGAACATCAACACCCACAACAGAAATTGAGCCCAAAATCCGACAACTTGAATATCTAAAATTCGACACTTCCCTGTCGGTTATTCGACATCGACATTTTTTTTTGCCGTCGGTGGCATAACGTCGGATATTCAATAGCTTGTTAATGCCTGTTGAAGATACGAAGACACCACGGTGTCAAATATTCGACATATGCCTGTTTAAAAGTGTCACAAAAACTTGCATAAATCATCGCATGTCCGACACTTAACTGTCGATTAACCGATGGGTGGAGAGTCGGGCTTTCGACGGGCTTAAGTGTCGGAGGCATGGCAGACCCGTTGGGTGTCTTTGGGAAGGCGTCAAATATTCGACGGTCACACATCGTCCAACTGACGGCTAAAAGTGTTAGAGCTTCAAAAAAAGTGTCGGCAATTCTCCAATGACCGTCGGAAAAGCGACGCCCAGTTATGTAATTAACAAAAAAAAATTGAAAGATTGCCATTCACGAGTTTAATTTTCTTCATATTACACCATTTATCCTTCAAGTCAAATGGCATAAACAACTTGTCAAGCATCTCTTTCCCATGTTCCAATATCCATTTCCATGGGATTACATTGGTTTATCTCATTGGAAATATCTGCATACTTTTTCTTTGTGAAGAAAAACTTCCCTCAAAATGAGCCAGTGATCCATGGATATGCAATCAAACTGTTTACTAGTAAAAATATACATAAAAAATCAAAATGAAGTTTTCATTGCAAGAAGTTCCACATTCAAATCCTCCTCTTTATCCTTTTTCCAAGCTAATTCATTCCTACGTACACAAGGTAGATGACAAGTTCCCTTGAACATCAAACCTATAAGAGTAAATTGCTCTAAAGTAAACGAATTTGTACACTTATTTTACACTCTTGTAATTCAAATTCTCAAAGATGGCTGGTAGAAATCTATCTTTGAAATTTACAAACTTGATAATCTATGGTAGAAATCTATCATGATAATCTATGGAGATAACCATCAAACTTTTATCACACAAATACAATGAACCAAACTTATGCAAAAAAACCTATTAATGTTATTGTCTAAGACATATGGGAGATCTATATCAAAATTATAGGTTTTCCTTATTGGTTTTGAAATAATGATTGCTATGAAGTGGCCCCAACATCATGATAATCCAAAGAAGTAATTACACTGACAGACACAATATAAATGATAAAATTCATGAATATAGTATTCCCAATATGTCGAGGTGATCAAGATATGGTTGATCAAAACAAAGATACTAAGAGATTTGTTTTGTGTGTGATACCTTTCGATCATTCTTGAGGGTTTCATATTGTTTCATGAGGGTTCAACTATATATCTTTCATACTACAAAGATAGCATATCAATTTATCAAATGAGAATTATTGAGCATTCGTTGATTGCTTGAGCATACAAGCATCAGATGTGCCACACCCCTATGGTTTATATTCTTTTATCGTGCACAGACCTAGAAAACACCACTAATTTATACAAGAAATTTCCAAAAGATAAAAGGTATGCAAGATTTATCGATGGACCAGCTAGCAAAGAAATTCCAGAATCTGCAATAGAAACACAACCTCGAGCACAGAAACCTACAACTAAATGTTCATAAAATGCCATCAATATTTTCATAATAGTCCTTAAGACGCACTCATGTGCCCAATTGAATAAGATGGACTGTATGTTGACCTATTGATTTATCATCAATGAGGAAATATCCCATGTCAAACTGAAGGAAATAGCAAAATCGATTTATTAGAGTAGAATAATCCCATGACATACCTACTAGTAACTATGACTCATACAAAGAAAATGGTATGCATGTGTTTATCCTTAAATACAGTCAATCTTAAACCTAGAAAACTAACATGATTCCATTACATACCTTCCAGTAACCCTTTCGAGTAACAGGAGCATATTGATATTTACCCTTAGAGTGATTAGGATCAATACCACCAAAATTCATGGCTGCAAATGGGACTTCTTCAATAAATAAATAAAATCCTTGGGAAAGAACCTTGAAGCCAGGCCATTTGCATCAGACACTAAAACCCATCTAATTCTATACATGCGAAGAACAGCTAGGAGGTATAAAATGGAATGCTTAAAATCCACTGTAGGCAAAGGACGAGAAGCAACCTAAACAAATGGTACCCAAGCATTATGTTTAAGATTGATCAAGAAATTGATTTACCAAGGGGTACACGTCACCGAGGGAGTTTGAAAGTTATTTTAAGGCCTCTGGAATTATATGAATCTCGAGAATTTGTGAACATTGTTCTCATATTTCAAAGATATACTACATACAGCCTAAGCAGACACTTGGGAAACTACGAATAAAGGTGATGAGAACACTTGATCACCAAAAGGATAGCAATGAAGCACTTGAAGTAGGCTCGTGGTGATAAACTCTACCCAATTTACCTTTTCCAACATCAAAGTTAAATAAAAATACCAACAGTGGATTATGTGTTCACAATGCCATGTTTGTTGGATCAAGATTTTCTCCAGTTCCAGAAAAATGAAAAGGAGTCTTTAGAAAATGAAAAACAAATTTAAGATAAAATTGCAAGTGTCAATATCAATTAACAGATACAGATTTTAAAATTATGCCTTAAAATACCCCCATTAAGGAAGTTTCAATGTCTAAAATTTAATGTTAAGATCATTAGCAAAAATGCAAATATCATTTCAGAATGTGAGAAAAAAAAAATTCCATGCCTAAAAGTCATGGAAAATTGAATTCAAATGCCTCATCTTTCCACGAAGAAAGGACAACTAGAACAGACAAACTTCACTCTTTTACCATGCTCTTTTTTTCTTCCAATTTACTATAAAATTCATGTGGTTCATGATCAAATTCAGCAAAAGAAATTTGGAAGCAAAAAATCACTCTTACATATAAAATGAGTTAAACAATTTTTGTTATAACTTCATTTATTCGAAGAAGAAAAAATAGAGATATTTTTTATAACTTAAATAGTTCTTTATGGACAATACTAGTTCTGGACATTTCATCAACCAAGTGATGAAGTAAACGCCTGGAATATGGAGAGGCCCAGGTCACATGCCCCTGGAACAGGAACCACACATTCGACAACTACATTTAATCCTAAAGATTATGATTTGACAAAAGTAAAGAATTTTACAATGAAGGGATAACAGGCTGGATAGATCCCTCTTTATTTAATTATTTGGTTGTGGGAATAATTGAAGAAGATATTTTCAGACAAAAAGGAAAAATTATTTCAACTCTCTTGAGATCTTCTTCTTTCCCAAGAGAAGAAAGAATTATTGTGGAGAATTGTAGTATTGTACTAATAAGGGTCTCCAAAAAAGATCTTTCTGGGGACATATATAGCAACATAGCAGTTCAAAAACTAAGATTTGGTATTTAGTGGAAATGGGCACGGTGCAAGCATACCACACCAAGTTAGATTGTTAACCACTAGTACTTTGCCTAGGAAAAATTAAGTGATGAAAAATTAACAAGTAGAAAATCAAATGAATCATCGCAAGGCATTGAACTTGGAACTACAATTGAAAATGATAGCAAACTCACTTCTGAGATGGATGGATTTTTGAAGGAAGGGAAGTATTCAGACAATGAAAGTATTTCAAGGCCTGCTGGCCACATGGGCTCCTAGGATGAATACTTGATGCACATTATTATACTCTCCATAACTAATTTTCTACATTAGTATTCACATCTAAGTTGTTTACATCTTCAAATAGATTTTTTACATCTCCCAAGGCATCCCCGTCATCTTGACCTGAGCCTTGGCTTGATAAACTTACTGCACTAGACAGGATAATTCTAAAAGAATCCATTGTTGCTACTCGTGTATGTCCATTTATACTGTTTGAACCCGCTTCTGATGACACTGAATGAAGAGAACCTCCAATAGTATTAGACTGAAAGAAACGTTTTGGTGGCACAGCATACAATATCCCATCAGAAAAAGCCTTCTCTAAACCATGTCGAGGAGGACTCCAGCAAGGACTCTAACTCTGGTGCATGTCTCCACAATCCTGAACTAACAAGGGAAAAAATGCCACTCCAACAGACAAATGTTGACTAAATGTCAACAACATAGAGCACGATGAAACATTGTATCTACTGATCTAAAAACTGCTTGAGAAAGAAAAACATGTTGATTCCTACTTGGAAATTAACAAGAGTTTGAAAAAGGATTGTTTCAAAGTCCCAAGTGATCATTTTGTACCTTCTGTATAATTTCTGCACTACCAAATGGGGAGCTCAGAGGGGAATTTCTTCTAGTGTAAGTAATAGGATAGTTCGTTTCAGATGATGATGCTCCATCACTTTTTGAGTTTGTTTTCCATTTTATATGTTGACCACGTGAAATCAATGCTTTAAGTCCCACAAACCAAACTTCTGCTTCATCTTTATGCTTGCAAATCTGAAATAAAAAAATAGCATGCTCTTAGTTTCACCTAAGTAAAATTACCCCTTAAAAACAAACTTCAAAAATCTAAATTTTGTACATGAAGAAAAAATCATAAAAAGGTACTGTATATGTTGAATAATAAATACTTGGAACATTCTAGATGTTATGAAAAGTTCAAATTGGATTCCATGTTAATTTTTTTTATTCCAACAAATGTGAAATTGTTTCTTTTAACGAAAAGATGTCATACCAAATCTAGTGATCTATCATTGTAAATCAGTAAAAATGACTGATACTCTTTTTCAGGCCGTGGATACCTTTGGAAGATTGCTTGAAAACAACAAAAAGAAACAATTTTTATAACTTAAGCATTCAAACAATTGCTAGTTTTTCATCACATAAGCTAGCATTACGATCTTAGGATCTTTTCACTGAGAGAATAACAAGCACAACAATAAAACATAAGCACATCACAAGAGACAAGAGACACAAAGAGTTTTTCTCGGGGAAACCATAAATGGAGAAAACCCCGCAACTTCCTCAAAGATAGAATCACCACAAGATGTAAGACCCCAAAATAGTAAGATGCACTCCCGACAGCAGTAGTCTTCTTCTTTTGTCTAGTCCCAGTATTTCCTTCCTCACTAATGCACCACATTTGAGTGAGTGAGTGATGTGTAGTACAAGTGATAAATAGAGAGGCTCTCACTCTCTATTTATATTCTTCCGTTCACTTGAATTGCACTCAATCATGTTGGCCTAGCTTACCAATTACTTACTAGAGCCTACATCTCTATGAGTGTATAATAACTCTAGTGCCCCACCACTTGTGGGGACTTTGCCTCCTCTGACCAATAGGAGGGTAACACAATGGTGGGGACTATTGCCCTGACTTACAATGACTCACCTAGGGTCGACTTCACTAGGATAGTCTAATAACCCAAGGGCCCCACAACTATGGGGACTTTAACCCTTGACCAATAGGAGGGTTACCCACAATGACTTGACATGACTTGCTCATTATAGAAACTTCCCGATCGGAACATCGGGGCATGACATGACTCAAATACATCTTGTAATAAACATAGGGTTACAATAGATAAGAAATACAAGTGAATACATTCCGAAGTTACAATTAAATCAACACTCCCTCTTAACTAGGAAGGTATTCTCTTGACACAATTTGTCAGCACTGGTCTTTTTCTCTGTATTAGCTGGATCATCTCGTCTTCAAGTCATCTTCGTCTTCAAGTCATTTTCATCTTCACGTCATTTTCATCTTCAAGTCATCTTCATCTTCGGATCTAGATCATCTCTCGATCTGGATCATCATGGAGCATCATCACTGGATCTGGATCATCTCTCGATCTGGATCAACATGGAGCATCATCACTGGATCTGGATCATCTCTCGATTTGGATCAACATCACTAGACTGGATCTGGATCATCACTCAATCTGGATCTGGATCTGGATCATCACTGCTCGATCTGGATCATCACTCGATCTAGATCTCTCGGAGTCATCATAACTGGATCTGGATCATAGCTCGATCTGGATCATCTCTGGTCATCATCATGTGTGTACTATCTCGTCATAGGAATTTCTACAGAGCCAGCCCTTTTTCATGCTGGTTGTAGGCCTACCCATCATGTAGGTCTTCGCCCAGCACTTACATGTGACCTTCTCGTCAAAAAGGCACGCCCAGCACTCACATTCACCAGCATGATGGGACATCACATCATTAACATCTGTGAAAAGGATCAGTACTTATATCTGACCTACTCATCAGAAAGGCACAACCATCCAGGGGAACACATCCTACCACACTGATGGAAGACTCCCATCCAGGTCGGAACACATCCTACTCACAATGATGGAATATTTTCCCACTTTCATCCAGGTTGGAACACATCCTACTCATAGTGATGAAAGACTGCCATCCAGGTCGGAACACATCCTACTCACAGTGATGAGAAATTTCAGCACTTATATCTGAGCACGTGGGAACACATCCCTCAGTCGCTCCAGAAAGGCTCTGCACTTACATCCATCCAGGTTGGAACACATCCTACTCACAGTGATGGAAGGGCTTGCACTCACATCTGATCCTACGAGAACACATCCCAGCAGTCATATCAGAATGGCCCCCAGTCCTTGACTGAGCTACCTGGTAACTGACGAGGCACCTCCATTCTCCTAGAGAATGGCAGTTTCCCTTACATCCGACATGCTCGTCGGAATGGCCAACACTCACATCTGACATGGAAGGAACTAAATCCTTTAGCCATGAACAGAATGGTTCATCCCTTACATCTGATCAAGTGGGAACACATCCCTCTATCACATCAGAATGGATACTCAGTCCTACACTAAGTGTTCCTGGTAACTGACCAGGTGCCTCCATTCCTAGAATGGAAATTGCCCTTACATCTCTCCTACTCAACAGAATGGCCAGCACTCATATCTGACATGGAAGGGAGCAACCCTATCACCATGACAGAATGGCTCAGCCCTTACATCTGACCATGGAAGGAACCAATCCTCTCACCATGTCAGAATGGCTCAGCCCTTACATCTGACCATGGAAGGAACCAATCCTCTCACCATGTCAGAATGGCTCAGCCCTTACATCTGACCATGGAAGGAACCAGTCCTCTCACCATGTCAGAATGGCTATGGGTCTCATCACTTTCTCTTGGAGGGAAACTCGATCTGGAGAACACCAAGCTTCTCCCTGAAGTACTTGAACTTCACTCTGGCTAATGGCTTCATCAACACATCATCTATCTGATCCTCCGTCGCAACATACTGGAGCTTCACTGCTCCTCTCTACACCATATCCCTGATATAGTGATACTTGATCTCGATATGCTTCGACTTGTCATGGAACACTGGATTCTATGACAACTTCATGCAACTCTGGCTGTCACAATGTATACAAGTAGCATCCAACTGGAGATCAAATATATCAGACAGTAGCTTCCACAGCCATACTACCTCACAACTAGCTGAACAAGCTGCGAC